>JAMPIV010010523.1:0-495064 GCA_024509875.1 Oreohelix idahoensis | reverse complement strand
CAACCGAGTGGTCAGCTCATTCACATATTGGTATGAAGATGTAATGTTTTCCTCTGCCTTTTCATCAGTCCACGTTCTTAACAAAGCTACATATGGACCTTTAATTGTGTGGACCTATTTGTCCATGCACCGGTATGGTCTCTTCCACTTGAAGCTTTATAGTGATGATTTTTCCTCCCAGAATTATCATTCACAAAAACGACCGCTACCAATTTTTCTTTTGGGGGCTGTCTCCCCTCTTAAAAATTCTTGATGAGAGATTTCCTCTCTACATCTTCTTCCTCCAGTTTGTTTAAGTCCGATTGAGGGATTTTCGGCTTATCCTGGGGTAAGACATCTTTTTGCACTCTCCGCATAGTGGCCATTGTAAAACAGTTAAGTGAAGCTTGTCCGTGAAAAGGGGCTTCCCATTCCATTTGGTCCACTTTATCAAATCTATTTTTCTTTTTATTATCAGGCCTAATTTTGCCCCGTGGCGTGTCCAGGTCCTGATCCATGTTCCCACTTGTGGGTGTTCCCTCATGTGCTATGCTACACCTTTCTACAAAATTCTCAATGTCCCATCTTGCTTTGGGCCAATAATAATTGTGAGCCACCTTTTGAATGATGGTACCTATCTTCTCATGGTCCCCATCTGGTTTCACATGTAGGCTCCTTATTAAGTCTGCCCTATATCTTTTAGGAAGTACCAGCTGTCCCTGACCTTTGGATCTAGCTCCAGTCTTCCTATACATCAACTTGTTTTTCATGTAAAAATCCCCTTGCCTGGAGTTGTATGACAAGTTGACAATTTTCTGAAACAAGGCTTGAGTGTTTTATCCCCAGCCTGTGCCTTCCTCATCTCTTCTGGAGTGGTATCTAACATAATATCCTCCTCCTGTCTTGAGGTCGACCTGACCTGAAGGGTTGCCATATACACAGGTTTCCTTCTACAATGGTCAGTGTCATGATTGTTCATCTTACAATTTTTACACCACCTTTTTCCTTGGTTGAAAGATTTTCTTTCATCATATTTCCTTTCATCGAATTGTGGGAATTTATTTTTATTTTCATACCGTGGCCTATCAAATTGGTGCTTACCTTTATTTTGATCCTTAGGATCAAATTTATTAAAGTTCTGTGGTGCCCTAAAGTAGTCCACCTGTTTCTTTTTATTACCTGTTACCTCTGCTTGAGCTGCTTGATACCTTTCAGCAACATTTAGCAACTCACCCAGCCTCTCTGCACCTTGTTCCATGAGAAACTTTCTCAGGTCTGGAGCCATGGCCTCTCTTAGTTGCTCTATAAGGACCATTTCCTTAAGATCTTGGGTTTTCCCCAGAGAAGTCCATTTCTCCAAGTATGTCTCTATTCGTGCAGAGAACTGGTGATAGGTTTCACCTGACAGTAGTTTAGCATTCCTAAATTTTTTCCCTGTAAAACTCTGCATTCTTTTCATACCTTAACAAAAGAGCCTGCTTTAGCATGTCATAATTTTCCTGATCACCTCTGCTCATTTTTGCAAAAACTTCATAAGCTGCCCCACGAAGTCCCTGAGATAACTTTAAGCTCCACCTTTCTCTCTCCAACCCATACGTGGTAGCTAATAGTTCGTACCTATTTATATAGCTCTCAATATCATCGTCTTTCTCAACAAAATGATCTAATGAAAATTCATAGCTGAGATTGAGGCTCCTTGAGTAACCGTAGCATCAGAGGCAAAGGGACTGGCACCATTTTCAGGAGCATGGCCTTGAAACTCAAACTCCCTTAGTCGTAACTCATGTTCCCTTTGTAATCTCTTCTCCTCCTTTTCTGCTTCCCTCTCTGCAGCTAATCTCTTCTCTTCTCTTTCTGCAGCTAATTTCTTCTCTTCTCTTTCTGCAGCTTAATCTTGCTTTCCTCTTTCTGCTTCCAATTTGCTTAGCCTCTTTGTCAGCCTCCAATCTGCAACCTCTTAGTCTCAGCCTCAGCTTGCAACCTCTTAGTCCTCAGCCCTCTAGCTTGTAAACTTTCTTATTTTCCCTCAGCCCTCTAACTTTCTTTCGGCTTCAAACCTTCTTTCTTCGCGTTCAATAAATTTGTCACATTCCGTTGTGACATAGGCAACCATAACTTGCCCATCTAATCCTAACTCTTTTGCAGTCTGAACCGCAGCAGATCGAAATTTGGCCAGGTCCGCCATTGTCTATTATGTAAATTTATACAATGTCTAACCAACAATTCAATCTCTAATGGACAACACAGGCACCGTGAGCTCAACCTTATTTAATCCACCCAAGGATACCTTTTAATTCTTATATTCCCTGAAGTGAATTACCCCCAATATTTTTAATAGGGAAAGATTCAAAATCCCGGACGAGCCCCCAATATATGTGGTGAAGTGGGATGTTATAAATACTTATAGGGAACTTAGTGTACTGACTGAGATCAGCTGTGAAGGTATCTATATCTATTAAGAGTAGTGTATTATAGATAACCTTACTTGCTACCACATATCTATATATCTCAGTCAGAATTATTCTGGAATAGTGTGATGCTACGTTATGTGTCTAGGGTATGAGTATGGTGAAGTGTAAGTCACAACAACAGACAGATAAACAATTTAATTTAATCCACTACTCTTGACAACACTGTGACACTCACATACATATAACACTCTACAAAGATATCTTAAAAGAGTCACTGATGAACTTTCAAATAACAATATGTATTCATTACTGGCATGAATGAATATGTGTCCTGATTCAACTACAAGGGAACCAGGAATCACAATCAATTTAAATTACAAGTTATGTACAGAATGTATTTAATATGAATATTGTAGTGACATATATTAGTACAAATGTTCTATGTGTGTCAGTTGTGTAGTAGTAAAATGAGGTAATACTGGTTTTGTTTTGTTCAAGCTCTGTTGGTATTGGTCATCATGACTTCAATAGTTTGTCTTTAGGGACTATTATTGGAGATGTTCACAGTTCCTGATTTTAAGACACGTAAATTCCCCTCTGAATGGTATTTTTATAAAGTTATTTCAAGATGAGGGGACATAATGTTGAGCTCAGCTGGCCAACTCTGCTTATCTTGCGTAATGGCGGCAGGAAAGGACTCCTCTGCTCGAATTCTCTTCTGGGCTCTGGAGACACCTCACTGATAGCTAAAAGGACCAAGGAGTATGCTGTCCGACACTGGATTCAGCAAATCTCTGACCAGATGCTGCTCAGTACCATCAAGACCACTGTCCCTGAAATCAAGAAGGATGTACCTTCTACTTCATAACTAATTTATATTCTCTTTTACACTGATCACAATACAGCACAAACATTGCGTTCAGAGCGTTAGGCCAACAGTCAGCTTCATTTGAAATACTTTATTCCAGTATTACCCTTCTTAATGGTTACTACGCCTCTGCACTTCCAGCATTATTCTTTCTAGTCCATCATCCAGGTGTCAGTGTACTATTTGGCCATTCCATGCCGTTTTACTTCTCTCCGACACCCTCTGTTCAGGCTGGAGCATTATAGGCTTTACCTCACGTTTGCCACTGAACTACACATATATATACAGGCATAAATTAACAATTTACATTCAATTTTCATTAAAAGATACTGAATGGTTCAAGCTTACCACAATTTCATGGAAATAAACACTGATACGTTGATTAGCAATGAATTCTGGCACAAACTGGCACAAATTCCGTTCTGCCTATGTTCCAGGCTTTTATTTTAGCAAAAATGTGAGCTGGCTTCAACGTACTGTCGCTTTATCAAGCTTATTTGAATTAGTGGTCTCGAACTAACGCTCCCAAGTGTGTATATCAGCGAGACTGGCCAATGAGCCACGTTTCGACAAGTGTTTGAAAAAATGTTATCTTTTCCCGTCTCGCCTAACAACCAAGATAGTATTTATAGCCCGACCAATCGTGGTTAGGCTTTCATTTGTTGCGCTCCAATCAATTTGGAGTTTACATGGTAGGCTATTTCTGTAACGTAAATTTTTTTCAAACACGTTAAAAAAAAATCTTATGAGCAGACATGATTTTATGCTGTCAGGCACCCCCAATATTTTATTTTGGGTATAATTTATTAATTCCTGGACTATTTGCGTAACGTTTTACATATTATTTGTCAGCAAGCCCTAAGGAACCCAAAAATACTAATTTAAAGGAGCTACGTGGCTGCGTTCAAAATATGCAATTTCTTCTATCTCCTGTTAAGAAGATGTGCTGTCTGGGTACTGTTATGTGTTCAAACGTAAACCCATATAATGTTGTCTTTTCTAATAAGAGTCTGTTATGATTTATAAACCTAACTCTGGGAAAGGGTAGTGTATTTTATCACTGTCCGTCTGAAAAAAAAATTAGTGCATGTAGACTTACACGCGTGATGGTAGTAATTGTGTATCGCGCGAAGCGGGTTTAGTGTTCGGCTTTCTGCCTCTCCCTTCTCTTTTTTTCCCTTTAGTCCATCTGTTCGTTCGTTTTGGTAACGCAGTATAATTAATGTTAGGGTTAATTTAGGTCATTACGCAGTACGTCTCAATGCTTTTCCAAGAAATACAGCACACGTTTCATTGAAGAAGGCGGGTAATAATACAGTAAGCTTTACTATCAACGTGAAAGCGTTACAATTTGCAGACGAAGCAGAAAACAAGGGGGATTTCGAGTACATTCTTTGTGATAGCACTGTCATTTTACCATTGCTCTTTTCTTTATTATATGTATTTATTAGGCTTTATATTTAATTGATAATTTATATATGTGGATTAGAATATTCCATGACACTTGGGAAGACTCCCTTCGGATAAAAGCGCCATTACACTTCTATCTACATCTCTGCCAAGAGTAATCTTGTGCGAAGGTAAACACCTTTGACGACCCATTTAGATACTCTTGAGTTTTGGCCATTGTGGGACCACTACTGCAAAGCAAGGGGAGCAATCCGTGAGACTTCCACATTCTTCGCCAGTAGTTTTGATTTTTCGGCCTCTCTTTCGCTTTCCTTCGGGGTCCATAGCATTCTGTTCTTGTAATGGTATCAGGGTGCCTTCTGAGGATGTGGCCAACCCAACTCCAGCGTCTGCCAGTTATGATGATGTGCATGTCCTCCTGGTTACTCCGAATAAGCAGTTCTTGGTTGCTGATGGTATTCGGCCAAAAGATTTGGAGAATTTTCCTTAGGCAGATTGTGTGGAAGGTAGGACAGTTTTCGACATTTCCTTCTCTGTAACTCTCCAGCATTCCGCATCATAGAGAAGCACAGAAAGTACAACATTCTCTAATTACAGTCTTAATTTGGTGTTTGCGTTGCTGCACTCTCATATAATCACACCTTATTTCTCTCAAAAGTATTGGAGTCTGTCCAAGCTTCTCTCATCGCCAAAACGTGTATTTCCGACAAGCAGAACCAATATGCTCTCCTATTCTGAGCCAAAAGTTCTTGGAGGACATGTTCTATTGTTCACTAGGCCGGGTTTCCGTTGGGGTTCACATAATTTGTATGACCAATCTTTTAATTTTTTTGAGCAGGTGGTAATATCGCGTCTGCAGTGGCTAATTCTCAGTCTGAAAGTTTATCACGAGACCTCTTCGTGATCTACGGAGATAGTATACCTGGAAACCGACTGACACTCACCATCATGTGTTTAAAAAGGTTACTCATAGCACAAACTGCCGTAGAGGAGTGAAGTATTAGAGAAACTTCACCATACTATGTCCACCTTTTTTATGACATGGAGCTACCAGTTCCTTTCCTCGTTGCCTTTTCCGTCTCTAAATTGCGAGCAGATTCAGGTACCCATGCCCAACAGCTGGATATGTGGATACAGAAAATGTCCTTCAAATGTGGATACAGACTAGTGTTTCTAGTCTTCTGCTTCTTCTTCTTTGATCCTTAGCCGCCGACCGTCAAAGCAGTCAGTGGCCATTACGCCTGGTGGCGTCTTGTAGGGCAACAACTAATTAATTCCACTTTGCTCGGTCGGTGGCCATCCTTCGTACAGTGCCCCAACTCTGGTTCATTCTTTGCATCTCAGCCTCCACAGTCCTCCGCCAAGCTGTTTTTGGTCGGCCTCTCTTTCGTTTTCCTTCAGGGGTCCATAGCATAGCTGTTCTTGTGATGACATCGGGGTCTCTTCTGAGGACATGGCCAACCCAGCTCCAGCGTCTGCCAGCTATGATGGTGTACATGTCCTCTTGCTTGCTCCGGGTAAGCAGATCTTGGTTGGTGATGGTTTTCGGCCAAAAGATTCGGAAAATTTTTCTTAGGCATGTTGTGTGAAAAGAGGTCAATTTCGACATTTCCTTCTCTGTAACTCTCCAGCATTCCGCACCATAGAGAAGCACAGAAAGCACACAGCTCTGATATAATCTTAATTTTTTGTGCTTGTGCTGTATTGGGAGGACTTCCAGATGTTGTTTAGGCTAAAGAAGGCTGTTCTTGCCTTATTCATTCTGATGTTGATGTCTTTGCTTGCTCCGCCGTCTGGTGTTACTATGCATCCTAGGTATGTGAAGGTGTCTGTCTGTTCCAGTTGCTGATTCCTTACTGATATGGGCTCAGGGTTGCTCACATTAAGCGTCATGACCTCTTTTCTTCATTAGATTGATGTTCAAGCCCACCTGCTGGCTATACTTATTAAGTCTATCCGTTTTTTTCCTGGATGTGTTGATGTGAATGTGCTAGCAGTGCAATGTCATCTGCATATTCCAGATCTTCCATTATAGAAAATGTAGTCCATCTTATTCCTCTTGGACTGCCCTCTGTTGTCTGGCGCACCACACAGTCTATGACTGTTAAAAACAGAGTGGTTGATAAGGAGTATATCTGTCGAAGTCCTGTCTTCACCTCAAAGGTTAGGTTGCTCTGCCCAACGCTACACGTAAAGTTGGCATAGAGGCTTTTTTATGATTGACACTATGCAGCTTGGAATTCCATAAGCCCTCAGTATTTTCCATAAACTGTTCCCATGTATACTGTCAAAAGCCTTTTCAAAATCAACGAAATTAATGTACAGCTGTCTTTGCCATTCTGAGTACTGCTCTATAATGTTCCTGAGGGTAAATATATGATCTACACATCTTCTGTTCTTTCTAAATCCTGCTTGTTCTTTCCTCAGTTTGTGGTCTACTGCTTTTGAAATTCTCTGTATAATTATCCTGCCTAGTATTTTGCTGGGAACTGAGAGAAGAGTTATTAGTGTTTCTAGTAACCTTGTTTAAAACTGACCAATAAAACACTTCATAACAGAAAATGTCGTTGACATGTGGATATAGACCAGTGTTTCTAGTAAGCTTGTCTAAAACTGCCCAATAAAACACTTTACAACGGAAAATGTCCTTCACGTGTGTGGATATAGACCAGTATTTCTAGTAAGCTTGGTCTAAAACTGACCAATAAACATGTTACAACGGAAAATGTCCTTCACATGTGGATATAGACCAGTATTTCTAGTAAGCTTGTCTAAAACTGACCAATAAAACAAGTTTACAACGGAAAAACGTCCTTCACTTGTGGATATATGACTATTGTTTTTATTAAACCTTGTCTAAAACTAACCAATAAAACACTTCATAAACAGAAAATGTCCTTGACATGTGGATATTAGACTAGTGTTTTCTAGTAAGCTTGTCTAAAAACTGACCAATAAAACACTTTACAACGGAAAATGTCCTTCATATGTGGATATAGACTAGTGTTTCTAGAAACCATGACTACAACTGACCAATAAAACTAGTCATAACAGAAAATGTCCTTGACATGTGGATATAGACTATTGTTTCTATTAAGCTTGTCCAAAACTGACCAATAAAACACGACATAACAGAAAATGTCCTTGACCTGTGGATATAGACTAGTGTTTCTAGTAAGCTTGTCTAAAACTGACCAATAAAACACGTCATAACAGAAAATGTCACTGACATGTGGATATTAGACTATTGTTTCTATTAAGCTTGTCTAAAACTGACCAATAAAACACTTCATAATAGAAAATGTCCTTGACATGTGGATATAGACTATTGTTTCTAGTAAGCTTGTCTAAAACTGACCAATACAACACTTTATAATAGAAAATGTCCTTGACATGTGGATATAGACTAGTGTTCCTTAACTGTGGTCCATGGACCCCATGAGACCCTGTAGTGGTTTTGATGGTATTGTATGATGGTGATATTACTAAGTGTGATGTATGAGGTCAGCTGTGAAGGCTCCTGAGATAAAATGTAGCTGTGAATTTTCAGAAGGCCTTTCTTGCTACCACTACGACCTCACACCTATCTTTTTTTCTAATGAATGTGGCTACGTTAAAATCTAGGGTACTGAATGTAATGTGTTGTATTGACATATACAAACACACACGCACAGATATTAAATAATATAATATTAATTTCAATTAAAAATTTAGAACACAATAACTAAATTCCAGCTGGTGAAATTTTAGAAAGTAAATCTTTTTTAAATTTATTTGTTCTGAACCAAGGTTTTTATTTGGCCAGAACATATATGAAAGATTTTGGAATTTATATGAATGGCATGAATAAATGGCATGATAAATAAAAGGTGTGTACGTATACAATTTTCACGATTAGTTAATGTTTCTACAGTTCATAATTTTATTTTCCCTGGGAGAACGATGAATAGATGTGCGGTTGGGGTGGCTTCGTGCCTCCCGGTCTAAGCCTGCCAAGCGTTGTCCATTTGTGATGGGAGAAAATGGGGTGTTTTAGTAGTAGTTCACTTTGGGTGCTATGTCTATGAAGTTGGTGTAAATCCAGCAGACCAGCCTGCCTACGTAACTTTGAAAGATTTGTTCTGGTGCTGGAATCTGATGGCCCCACCTCTCCGTGCTTGAGGGCAATATATCGGGTGGCCCCACCTCTCCGTGCTTGGGCAATACAAAGATGTTCTGCCGAAATGTACACTGCACGGGTCCTCACTGTCAATTATTTACCCAGCATTTGACACCACCTTTTGGTGTCAACATAAAAAAAAAAAACTCACTGTTCAGATTATGAATAAAGAACACAGAAATGCTAGCAAAACTCAGCTGAGCTGCTGGCTATAGTATGGCGTCCCTGAACTTATTTCAATTTATCTCATTTGGAAATCACCACACTTGAAATTTACTGTGTCTATCACTGGACAACTATTGAGGAATGGCAAAAAAGCTCGTCTGAGCGCGGATAATATGATTGTCTGTGGCCAATCAATGCCTTGGTTGTTTTAAATTCAAATTTCCTACACTAAAGTCATTTCAGTCATGCTTCAGTCAAGTTTGGATTTTTATCTGTTAGTCTGTCCGTCTCTACTTGCGTTTTCATAAAAACGTACTTGATTTTTGAACCAACCTTTCTCTCCCCTCTACAAATTTTGTCTTTAAAGTTATTTTTAGCCACAGCTCCCACCAATGTCCCTCTCTTTCATTCTAACTAGGTATTGAACACTTGAGTCTCAAGGTCGGCGGTTTTTGTGCAAATTAGTGACATGTTTGATTCAATGCAGTCTTTCGCTGATGTGAACAACACAGTCTTTTGTCAATGTCTTCATTATTATTCTATCCGTCTGTATAAATAAAAAGCATATTATTTCACTGCTCAAAATGGGCCATCCGGCCAGCTAATTTTTAATATTCCTAACATCATTATTAAGAAAAAGTTACTTTTCAAGGTTAGTTGCGTTTTTTTTCGAAATATTTTCTAGAATCTTCTGTGGAAACATCCGTGTGCCGCTGCCATTTCAAATAAAGGACAAAATATCGCAAAAGCGTCCAAGAAATGACTGTTGCGTATAATAACTATGGTCCCTTTTGTCGATTTTCGTTACCTTGTGTCAAACTTGGGGGACGTGACTTTCTCGCCGTTTTCTCCCCGTTCCCCCACCCCCCCCCCCCCCCCCCCCCCCCCCCCCCCCCCCCTCCCCACCCCCCCCCCCCCCCCCCCCCCCCCCCCCCCCCCCACCCCCCCAATTGCATCTTTTTAGCCTTGCTAGTTTCACGCAATTTTTCAGTCATATTTTTTCCTTTTTTGATCCGCCGTTCTCATCCCGTTCAAATGGTAACCGTTCTAGCAATTTAATTTCCATGGCGGGTGATGACCCGCGGCGTGGGCGATCATGCCTTCTAGTAACTTACGCATTCTTTTTATCCCTACATTTTATCCTTTGGAGATATTTTTACGTTGTATCACTGTTAATTTTATGACAGACCCCGTGAATTGATTCTAGGGTTCCGTGTAAATAACTTCAAATGTTTATTTTTATTTTCATCTAAATTTTTACAGGAAACCTGCGCCAAGCATTCACATGCTCATGCAGCGGTGGCTTATGAAGCAATTTGTTTTACATGATAAGGTTGCCAGCCTCATTTGTGACATAATTTTGATAAGCAAAAAAGAGTAGAACCTTCCCACTCTCCAAGAAATACAGTAAAAATGACTAAGAGGGAGAGCACGTGTGTCTAGCTGCCTCATCATAGAAACAACAGTTACTGGAAGAATCACTGCAAGAGCATATAAATGCTTTCGTGCGGGATTCCTGCAAGGGGAGGACATGTAGTGTTGGTCCTTTGATCTTAAGGAGCGAAAAAAGGACGATAAAACAGTATGGTCAATTAATGTTGATACAATACGGTTTATTGTTGTCTCTCCGTCAGTTCTTTCAGCAGATAAGACTTTCTTTTGAGTATTTTGCCTTTTTTGTGGCGAAGCACGTGACCTTTCAACCTAGACTTGTATCCGTTGGTTATACCAACGCAATTTGTCATTCAAAAATAAATGAACTTCGTTATCTGAAAGCGTTCTTGTTATGATAAAAACTAAGCCCTGAAAAGGACTACTAGGATCTATCAGTTAGCATGAAGTAGCCCTGATAAGGACTGCTAGCTCATGTAACGTTGATAGATACTAAATCCTGAAAAGGACTAACGTTATCCATCTGCTAGCATGATGCAGTTCTGAAGAGGACTCGCCAGCTGCTCGTACGTCATACAAAATGTGACGACAGATTTGACCTAGTTTTCATCAAACTGTGGGGTTCCTAATACTTGAATGAATTATGGTAGATTTCTATCCGGTCAGAAGCGCCTGACTAACTGTTACAACCCGAAGGAGCTGTACGAAAATTTATCCGAGGGAATCTGACCAAAAAATAAATAAGTAAATAAGACATCCTCGAACATCTAAACCAGACGGCAGCGTTAAATTCACCATAAATATCACGAATCATCATCATCCTCATTTAACTCCTCGTGAATATCCATGCCTTGAACAAACTTATATCGTCGTCTTCCTGTCCTGTGGCATCAGGTCAATGTCTTTCCATGTCTTCCTTATTCCTTTCACGTCTGTCTCCAATTCTTGTTTAAATGTGTTCTTGGATCTCCCTCCACCATCTTTTACCGTATGGATTCCAGAGCAAGGAATGCCTTGTAATACTATCAACAGGTTTTGTCAGTGTGTGTCATATCCATCGCCAGCTTCTTCTTCTTAGCTCTTGTTCAACTGGCGCTATTAGGTCTTGTCATCAGGTCCACATTAGTCATCTTGTCATACCACTTCAATCCTTCTATTCTACACAAGCACCTGTAACTTCCAAAATGTCACGAACAGCACTAGTTAACTCATTGATGACGTCAACATTCCTAAACAAACTGGCACTCAGATTTCTAGATCTATTTTCGGTTTGTAGCCAAAGAAACCAGTTTGGGGACAGAAATGTTAAACCATGTTAACTCATTCTTTTACAGGGAAAGATAATATCCATGAATAGATCCTGGAACAGAACCCATTCAAAAATGTTCTGCTTTCTGCAACATGGATCGTGATCTATGAAAGAATGTCATACTGTTTGTTGCATGCAACACGCCGACTTTTGGACATTTTCTTTTATTTACGTGCACGTTCCCGCCAAAAATTGACGGTGAAATACTGATGTTGTGCTCTGTCTGCTGCGTGGCTGATGGTGTCACCCGGTGTGGCCCGCACCCCACTAGTGACGCCACTGATGGTGTCACCCGGTGCGGCCCGCACCCCACTAGTGACGCCCCCCCCCCCCACCCGGTGCGGCCCAAACCCCCCCCCAGTGACGCCACTGATGGTGACACTAATTCTCCTGTGGTCATTTCATCCAAATCCATTCCATCAACTTTATTGAATCAGTATAGTCAAACTTATCATAACTTATGGTCAGTGGTCAATGCACCACGAACAAAATTGAAAGGCATGCATGCTCTTTTAATGTGTGTTATGTGTGTTCAGTTTAGCTTTCGCGGTGCAAGGAGCGCCTTTTCCGTATTTTCCTGAGAAGCTGACGGGATCTTTAATTGTTCGTTATCGGGCGTTTTTACTTAGACAACTCGTAATACGGGGACAGTGCGGCGCACGAGAAACGGTAGATTTTCTGACCTTATAATTCAAACAACATTAAGTATATTTGTGACAAGAAAAATATTTGTTGACACTTTATGTTGGATATTACAAAGTTTAAGAGCATTCACTATATCTTTATGGAAATCATAATCTGGCGGACCGCAGCTTTATAAAGAAAGAAATATGACTAAACACAGCAAGCGCTTGTCTTATGAAAAACTGCCGAAGCAATGGCTTACGTATAACATACTTAAGAAACCCTCCCCACTCCTTTTTCTCCAATAACCTTTACGCACGAGTTTATTACAGATACGAACATGTACAAACTGAATTTACTTCCCAGGTAAAGATGAATCTTCTTAACGCTTCACGTGTGATAGACATGCATGGCTGCGTTCATATTGCGTAGGCGATAGTAGATAAGTAGCCACAGCTACGCCTATAAGTTTTAAATTTCTATTATACTGCTGTTATTTCAATGTTTACACGTTTTATATTTATCAAGGAAGTTGAGTATATTTATCAAATACTTCTCATATTTCTGTCGCTGCATGATTTGCATCAAAACGTATTTCTTTAAGTTTTGCATTCCTCCTACTCTGCGTGTTTATTTCCGTGTCTTCAAGTTTTATATTTCTCCTACACTGGTGTTATTTCAGTGTCTTCAAGTTTCATATTTCTCCTACACTGGTGTCATTTCAGTGTCTTCAAGTTTTATATTTCTCCTACACTCCTGTTATTTCTGTGACTTCAAGTTTTATATTTCTCCAACATTCCTGTTATTTCTATGTCCTCAAGTTTTATATTTCTTCAACACTGGTGTTATTTCTGTGTCTTCAAGTTTTATATGTCTCCAACACTGCTGTTATTTCTGTGTCTTCAAGTTTTATATTTCTCCCACACTTGTGTTATTTCTGTGTCTTCAAGTTTTATATTTCTCCTTCACTGGTGTTATTTCAGTGTCTTCAAGTTTTATATTTCTCCCACACTGGTGTTATTTCAGTGTCTTCAAGTTTTATATTGTTCCTACACTCCTGTTATTTCTGTGTCTTTAAGTTTTATATTTCTCCTACACTGCTGTTGTTTCTGTGCCTTCAAGTTTTATATTTCTCCTACACTGGTGTTATTTCAGTGTCTTCAAGTTTTATATTTCTCCTACACTGGTTTATTTCTGTGTCTTCAAGTTTTATATGTCTCCTACACTGCTGTTATTTCTGTGTCTTCAAGTTTTATATTTCTCCTACACTGTTGTTTTTTATTCCACTTCTTAATATGCTACAAAAGTTATGTCAACAAGTGTTATATTTCTCCTACACTGTTGTTATTACTTTGTTTACATGTTTCTTCTTCTTCCTCGTTCGTCCTAAAAAGGACGTTGGTTGCGTTATGCCCGTTTACAGCGCCGCTGCGATATTTGCGCCTTTCGACCGACACACCCGACTTCCGCACGGCATTTTTGGGGACCGGGTTAGCCTTCCCTCTTCGATCCCTGCTCTCTCAGCCAGACTGCAGTGATGCAGCTTGTTTCCAGGACCACCACTTGGAGGCGGAGTAGGGTCTTGGTCAGCTCTGGTTCGCTGACCCTGACGCAAGCAGTCAAGCTATGGGTCGCTGACTGCATTCTCTATTGCTGCGTCTTTGGGTCATGTTTACATGTTTGACACTATTCCTACACTACACAATTATTATTTCTTTCGTTGTGGGAAAACTTCCAAGGTTGTTTGGTTTTCCTGGTGTTTTATATGTACTAGTTACTACTGCTTCTCAGCTCACGACAGTACGCCACAGTATACAACAGTTTACGTTATTATTTTTTCTTGTAACTAACTACCACAGCAAATAAGAATTATTAAAGATAAACAAAAAATACATAAACATAATATTCACCACACGTTCAAATAGAAATGCCACAAACCATAAGAAGGACAAATACAATATATCAAAGGACAAACCCCTCAAAACGCAACAGGGTAAAGGGAGATATACTTAATAACTTGTAAGGCATACACTATAAACACTGCAGACGTCAGAAAACACTGCAGACGTCAGAAAACACCACACCAAACGCCAGAGAAATTACAGTCTAGAAAAACAACAAATGTAATGTACTATATAGAATAAGGAGCACTATATACCCAAATTAGAACCCATATAGGGTTGAATCGGGTATCCCATGCACAAAACAAATACCAGTTTTATTTCATAGGATCAAAAAAATCAGTCCATCAATTGTTTTTGTTACAACGTGTCACCCCGACTTTTTCTGCTGTTAATTCGTTCTTTTCAGTTTGAAAACCCATATTTCTTCTCTTTCTCTACAGCTCGTTAAATACCATTATCTGTCTTTGTTTTTCGCTCCACTGGAACGGTTGATCCTATTACTTATCAACTATTTTTTTGTTTGTGCCGCCACCTTTACCTTCACACGGGATGTTCGGTTTAGTTTTCCCTCTCGTGTATAGGCGGTATTTCTGATTTGGTTTTCTTATAGTCATTCATTACCTGTCATTAAACTTTACGTGTAGAACAGGTATTCAACAAATACGCGCCACACCTTCATCTTCTGTGTTATCTATTCAAAGGCTTCTTTATTCACACACGTCTATGTCTAAACTACCTTCTCCGTGTGTGTCGGAGTGGCTAAGAGGTATGGCGACCGCCTCTAATTCTAAAGGCATGGGGTTCGTTGATGGACATTTTTTTCAGAACCAGTGGCTCCTAATGATGTCATACCCTGATCTCCTGGGTATTGAGATCGGATGCCTAACCTTCACGGATAACGGCGAAAAAATAGGTCCCGTGTGAAAGTTGCGCACGTTAAGAACCACTCGGCAGTTGGAAATCGTAAAGAGTAGACCATGCGGCCGCAGCCCTAACATAATCTAAAAATTAGGAAACCTACCCACCACAAGAGTATTTATAGAATGTGTGATTCCTGTTAACACACACTGGGATCCTCGCCGGTGCTACGGAGTTCGTGCACTGTGTTGAGTTGTCCGTGTGCAATGCAGATAGTCCTCAAAACCAAACCAAAGCGTGTGTGTGGGTTTATCCATTTTTTTCCTTACATTTCACTCACACTTGGAATTTCAGAACAAGGACTGTCTTGTAATGCTAAACTGGTTTTCTCAGTCTGCGTCCTAAACCAACGCCCGAGATCCACCAAACGTGTGGCAATGCATCACCCGCCAATTAGTGTATCTGCTATGTTTTATGAACTCTACCAATGTTGAGCCCCGCTGAGTTGGGGACGCCCTGTGGGTTTGCAAGTAAGCCCTGGAACTCACCCACATTTACACAATGGTCAAGAGTGACAACTCCAATCCTTGGGGTTCGAAAGATGGAGAAGAAGGAGATAATCCAATTCCTGCGTCTTCTCCTCATGTCTAATTTCACGAGTATTTGCTCTTTGGCGTTACCAGGGCAACAATACGATCTAGATTAGAGATTATTATCCTTTCGTTAACTGACTTACACTAGTTCTCACTTAACATTTTTTACTTGTGTCGGGCGTTTGTCCTGGCGAAGACCGCGTGGTCGTAATGTAGTTTTTTTTGTTCTATGTGCCATTAAGAATTGCACTACTTATTTTGTCCACCTTACAGTTTCGCTCCACGCATCATGTTTGGTTGTTGTTGTTATTGATTGAGCGGCGTTTGGACGTCCACCCTTCGTGCCAATTCCATATAGTGGTATTTGAATGTGTTCGCAAGTTTCTCATTGCTCGTGTGTTCCATTTATCTGGCCTAAGAGGAAGAAGCATTTTCCTAACATCATCGAGCGCTGGGCACTCCAAGAGGTGGTGGTCAACGGTTTCATAGGGGTAGATATATAGCTGGCATTCTGGACTGTGTTGTGGTTTGATTGAGTTCAAGTGATTGTTGAGTGGTATAAGTTGTGTTCGGAGCCGAAAAATAGTGCTCTGATCCCTTTGTGAGAGACGGCTGATGTTGTCATTAGGATCAGGCCGGTCGTATGTCTGTAAACCTCTCTCCCGGTGTTCTCCATGGCCCATCTGTTCTGTAAAGTGTCTTTGTTTGTTGTCTGCATGAGTTGTCATCTTCTAATGTATTTATCGCCATGCTCTATTTAACTTTTACAACAACAAGTGTGGGAGAGGGGGGCGCAAGTCAAAAGGTGCTCTCTAAGGAGATGTTTTAGGTAGTCTCATAGCGGATACTGTCATAGGGGAGTGAAGGGTTAGAGACTTCACTATGCTATGTCCAACTTCGAGACGTTAGGTGACCCTGTTCCTAAGGAGGTGTAAGCCAGTGAAACAAGAAAGAAGACACTATCGAGGTATTTAACACTCACTGAGGAAACCTGTGATTGCATTATAAAGTAGTGTTTTTTTTTTCTTCTGGGATCTCCAGGTTAAGATAGATAGAGGAATAGAGAAAATTAAATAGAGACAAGAGCTGGAGGACATCAATGAAATTGATAACAAAGATAAGGACAGATCTTTAACGGACGGTACAGGACAGGAGGACTTGGGTTGAATTTGTTGAAGGCCTATGCTCCATTGGAAGCTGAAGGCCAATGAATGAATGAAAACACGTGTTGTTTTTCTTCTCATTATGTAAGAGAGACCTCCTGATCGTCCCTCCTTGCCGTGGTGTGATGGGGGAGTTATATTGGTTCAGTAATAACGAGAAATTTTATCAGGTAAATCAGCAGCTTTCTATCTTTATCGGGACATCAGAAGAAATGGTAAGAAGCCTAGAGATTTGAAGGCCTGGGGCGTTAGAAGGGAAAAACAGATTATAAATCAGCCAAGTGTGACCCCCCCCCCCCCCCCCCAAAAAAAAAAAACCGTCAAGAAAACAACTAACTCTCCTCATGACACTTAAAAGGCAAACGTGATATTCACTATCATCATTACCCGTCAGGTCCATAAGGAGCATAAACCTTCAACTACGAGTCCTTCCTGTCTTGTGCTATCCGTTCAAGGTCTTTCCGTGTCTACTTTATTTCTATCACGTCTGTCCCCTGTTTCCTTCTCCCTGTCTTTCTCGGTTGCCCGCTACCCATTTAACCCTGGGAATTCCTGAATAAAGATTGTTTTGTAATGCTATCAGGGCCGACTTTACGGCAGAGCGACCGCCCTGTGCGCCAAAGACGATGGGACGACGGAGAGGACGAGAAAGAAGGGTTTTTCCCCCCCTCTAAGAAGCTCTACATTGTTTTTCAACTGACACAATTCGACCAGACCGAACTGGGAATTGTAAATCTTTAATGAAACACCACTAACACCAAAGTGTGTCATAGTTTCAAAAGTCTGGTTTTTAGTTCTTATCGTGCTTTTTTGTTTTTAATTGTGTAACTAATACATATCTAATACTGATTTACAATTTTATTCATGAATCTTACTTAATTTTCCAGTAGACTTTAATTCAGCTTCGTAGCCTGAAGTGTGGGAGGGGAAATGTATGTCAAACCCATCGCCCCTAGCGCCGAATCTGCTCTAAGACCGGCCCTGAATGCTATCAACAGGTTTCTAAATGTGTCCTATGGCAGCTTATCTTAATTGTTTATATTTCCAATATTATTTATATATTTTCTTCTTCTTCTTCTTCCATCCTTAGCCACCGACCGTCAAAGTAGTCAGTGGCCATTACGCCTAGTGGCGTCTTAGGGCAACAGCAGATAGGTTTTCTTTGCCATTGTTTCCCATCACGCCTAGTGGCGTCTTTAGGGCAACGGCAAATCAACCCATTTGCTGTTGTTTCCGTAATCGAAGTGACTGGCAAACGGGTGATCAGCCCGTTGGGTATATCATCATCTCATCTCAGCCCGTAACCCGTCATGGGTCGTAGGGGTGCCATGGTGGAAGCATCAGCAGACAGGGTCCTCCACTGCTCTCTATCCTCAGCAATGCGTACAAGTGTGGAAAAACCGTGTCCTGCCCATTCTTTGATGTTATCAGCCCAGGATTTTCTCTGCCTTCCTCTTCTCCGTTTACCTTCGACTGTCCCCTGAAGGATCGTTTTCGAAAGGGAGTCATGACGAGTTACATGCCCAAACCAGGCAAGCTTTCGATGTTTCACTATTGACAAAAGTGGTTCTTGGTGGCCTGCATAGGTGTTTATCTTCTCTCTAACATAGACATTTGTTTTGTGCTCTTTATAGCAAATGCGCAAAATTCTTCTATAACATTTATGCTCGAAAGCCTGAATCCTTCGCTCCGTATCTGCAGTGAGTGTCCAGCTCTCACACCCATACAAGAGAATAGATAATACAAGTGATTTGTATAATTTGATCTTCACAGGAAAACTGATGTTACTTTTCCAGATCACATTCAACTTTGTCATGGCAGCTGAGGCCATCTCAAGTCTTGTCTTGATTTCTTTACTTGATCTTCCATCACTACATATAGTGGACCCGAGATATTTAAAGGTGTTAACTTCTTCTAACGTTTGCTCATTTAACGTAATGTTGGTCGGAACATGTTTCTTATGGCTATTCACCAATATCTTGCTTTTTTCTATATTAATTTCCATCCCATACGTTCTTGTTACTTTCTCCAGTCTAGAGGTAAGGTCTTGAAGTTCTGATTCTGATCCAGCTATCAGATCAATATCATCAGCAAAACGTAGGTTGCACAGAGGTCGGCCTCCAATCGATATGGTTGATTTATAATCGTAGAGAGCCTCCTGCATAATATGTTCTAGATAAATATTAAAGAGCACTGGGGACAGGATACATCCCTGCCGAACTCCAACAGTTGTTTTGAAAAATTCTCCAATGTCGTTGCTTGCAAAAACAGCACTGCTTGCGTCCTTGTATAGTGCTTCAATGATATCTATGATGTTGGTATCAAAATTGAATTTTCTCATTACTTGCCATAAGCCTTCATGCCAGACTCGATCGAAGGCTTTTGTGAAATCGATGAAGTTATGGTATAAATCGTGTTGATGTTGGAGATGTTTTTCGATAAGTACTCTAATATTGAAGATTTGTTCTGAGGTACTTCTTTTTGGTCTAAAGCCAGCCTGTTCCTCTGACAAGATTTCTTCTGATTTCTGTTTTATTCTGTTCAAAAGTATCCTTAACATCACCTTACTTGGATGACTAATAAGGCTAATGGTTCTGTAGTTCTTGCACATTTTTAGATTTCCTTTCTTTGGAAGCGGTATTACTAATGACTGCGTCCATTCTTTTGGCCATTTTTTTTTGTACTCCATATCTTCTGGCAAATTGTTGTCATGATTTTTACTATATCTGGTCCTCCATATTTCAAGAGCTCTGCTGGGATATTATCCACACCCGGTGACTTCCCTCCTTTCATCGAACATATAGCCTCTTCCACTTCTTCCCGTAATATTGCTGCATTTCCGAGTTCCCTGTTTTCGCACTTAATGTTGTTTAATATGCCTAAGTCAGTGTCAAGTTTACAGTTATATAATTCTTTACAATATTCTGTCCACCTTCTCATTACAGCTGTTTTTTCATTGAGCAGAGCCCCATTGCTATCTTCTATGACAGTTACCCTGGGCTGTTGGGGTTTTGATAGTTTTCTTAATGTGTCAAAAGCTGCCTTGCTGTTACCTTTTATTAGCCCCGTATTAATGGACTCACATTGATCAGCTACCCATTTTTCTTTGGCCTGTTTCATTTTCTTCCTAATATATTGGGTATATATTTTAGTGCAAAGCAAAACTTCACAACAAAAATAAAAACTCGTTAATGTTTTATATTTTTTTCTAGCAGATAAATCGTCAGTCGTTCGCATCAGGACTATAAAATATAACGTTATGGATGAGTTATCTGCTACGGTAATGACAAGTTAATTGTGCCCAAGCTCTTTGCTCATTCATCATCTGCCTCCTAGAACCCGTTCAGATATGTCATTACGTCTCATTAAAATGTCACACACAAACATACGGGCACTAATAGACATATACAAACACAACGACTCACCTGAGGCTTATCATATCCTCCACCCCCAAATCCTCTGTTTCATCGCGAAATGAACCCATTTTACGCTTATTGGGGCCCCTGATGAAAACAAACAAATAAAATATTACGTTGGTATTCTTGTTGTTTGAAGTGGTATGGCAAGTTACAGACATTCGTAAATGGGTGCTTGCGTAGAACAGAAGGATTGTGAAGTGGTATGACAAGTTACAGACTTTTATGAATGGGTGCTTGCGTAGAACAGAAGGATTGTGAAGTGGTATGACAAGTTACAGACTTCTATAAATGGGTGCTTGCGTAGAATACAAGGATTGTGAAGTGGTATGACAAGTTACAGACTTTTATAAATGGGTGCTTGCGTAGAATAGAAGGATTGTGAAGTGGTATGACAAGTTATAGACTTTTATAAATGGGTGCTTGCGTGGAATACAAGGATTGTGAAGTGGTATGACAAGTTAAAGATTTTTATAAATGGGTGCTTGCGTAGAACAGAAGGATTGTGAAATGGTAACTTCTTTTTCTTCTTCGTTCACGCTCAGATGTCAACTTGAATAAGTTCAAAGAAAGCAGTGGTCAGCCTGAGGCTGTTGATATCTCCGTAGATTTTCTCCAGGAATGGTACTGGTGATGGCCATATGCGTTTTCTCTGTTCCTCATATGTTGGGCACCTTTGAAGCAGGTGTTCGGCAGTCATTTTATTGACGCCACAGTCACACTCATCAGTAGTTCCTTTCTTTAATTTGTTGAATAGATGGTATCTCAATCTGTTATGACCTGTGCGAAGTCTGAAGATTACCACTTATTCACTTCTGCTGAGCTGGTAATACGGATCATTTTGTGTGTGGCCTGGATGCTCTTCTTCCCACTTGTGCCTGTATCTGCGCTTGATAAAACTCTTGGACTCCTCATAGGTTATATTTGTGTCAAGTTGAGGAAGTTTTCCCCCTTCCTTTGCCAATCTGTCAGCCTCTTCATTTCCAGGGTTCTTGCGTAGAATACAAGGATTGTGAAGTGGTATGACAAGTTACAGGCTTTTATAAATGTGTGCTTGCGTAGAATACAAGGATTGTGAAGTGGTATGACAAGTTACAGGCTTTTATAAATGTGTGCTTGCGTAGAATACAAGGATTGTGAAGTGGTATGACAAGTTACAGACTTTTATAAATGTGTGCTTGCGTAGAATACAAGGATTGTGAAGTGGTATGACAAGTTACAGACTTTTATAAATGTGTGCTTGCGTAGAATACAAGGATTGTGAAGTGGTATGACAAGTTACAGACTTTTATAAATGTGTGCTTGCGTAGGATACAAGGATTGTGAAGTGGTATGACAAGTTACAGGCTTTTATAAATGGGTGCTTGCGTAGAATACAAGGATTGTGAAGTGGTATGACAAGTTACAGACTTTTATAAATGTGTGCTTGCGTAGAATACAAGGATTGTGAAGTGGTATGACAAGTTACAGGCTTTTATAAATGTGTGCTTGCGTAGAATACAAGGATTGTGAAGTGGTATGACAAGTTACAGACTTTTATAAATGAGTGTTTGCGTAGAATACAAGGATTGAAGTAGTATAACACAATCACTCATGTGGAACTGGTGACGAGAACTAAGCAAGTGCCAGTGGGACACGAGATGAGAAGAAGAAGCTGGAGAAAGATAGGACACGCACACACTGAGGAAACCTGTCGTTAGCATTACCAGGCAGACCTTGCTCTGGAATTCCCAGGGTAGCAGAGGTAGAGGAAAACATAAGAACACATGGAGAAGAGAACTGAAGACAGGCAGAAAGGGGGTGAAGAAGACATGGACAGACCTTGAGCTGATGGCACGTGACAGGAAGTTTGTTGAAGGGTTATGCTCCTTGGGAAACTGAAGGGCGATAATGATGATTCGTGTAGCTAACAACCAAGAGGCAGATGGATCATCATGTAAAACAAATAGCTACAGAACTCATGCCTGCATGAGCACGGTGATGTTTTAGTTCAGGCTTACTGCAAGAGGGTCCCGGCGACAGTGGTTGCTCCGTGCTCCACAGTGAACACATAGGAAAATGAATTAATGATGAATAAAGAGCATTATTCTCTCAAATTATGATGTTACTGTCTATGACTAAGCTTGACCTTTCAAATCTGACCAAGCAAAATAAATAGATCAACAATTACGCTAAGAGTTTATATTTTAACGTCTGGCTTGTCTGTGACCATGTGGAAATATTATTTGTCCATAAATATAATTGTACGTCCATCAGTTAATGTGTCGACAACTGTGAAGTTATAATTTTTTCTGTTTATTATTTTTTTCTATTTTTAGCTTTAACTAGGAAGGGGGTATTTACCACGTTACTGGCTAGGTCAAGGGTTAACAGTGCTAAACAGCTTAAGAACTTCTGAAATGCTGTGCAGCTATGCACGGGACTAGCAATCGTGTAACACAAACTGCTACAGGAACCACCAGCCAAAATGTAAAAGATGACCTTTCTTCATCATCACACTTCAGTTCCCAGAAGAGCATTGACCTTCAACAAACGTGTGCCAGATCTTCCTGTCCCGTGCCATCAGCTCAAGATGCTCCTCAACGTGTCCTCCTCACTCCCTTTCATGCCTCTCTCCAGTTCTCTTCTCCATATATTCCTTGGTCTCCCTCTGTCTCCCTTACCCTGAGTATTCCAGAACAATGCCTGCCTAGTAACGCTGTCAAACCAGTCATTGTTAAGCAAAATCTGGGTTACGAGAGGTACAAAGACTGGCGTGACTATTACTTAGTACTACACACGTGCTTATGTTAAAAATGCAAAACTACCTAAGTCACAGCCAATAAGACTTTTATTGGTTAGGATTTTCCAACCTGATTTTATGAAGATCGTCTAGATAGCCATCTTAACGAGGTCTTGATGTTATAATGTACCATAACCGTAGATGTGAAACTTTATTCAGACAAAAACACGAAGTAGAACTACCATCTCTATATTTATGAGATAAAGAAAATCTACGGTATAATGACACTTACCATCACTGGTTATATGCACTTAGAATGCACCTTCTGTCTTTCTAATTCAGTACAAAATTGTTCAGTATAATCCACGAGTAATCCACATGTTCAAGTGTGACTATGACAAGCCAGCAACTCAATTATAGCACAAAGATGGTTCAGTCACGTAAGTCTATTTCTCAGGAGTTTTCTCCAGATCCTGTTTGAATATAATAACAACAGTAATGTAATAATTTTAAATTTTTTATTTCAAGATAACAATGGTGTTTGCTTTTTTGTTTTTTAAACTTGTAGATCGCACTGCTTTTGGGAAGCAGAAAAAAACCGCATTATTTTAAATACACATCACCTTGCAACCTTCCCATTGCTCTTATGCCTTCAACAACAACATTATGCCTTCAACAACAACATTATGCCTTCAACAACAACATTATGCCTTCAACAACAACATTATGCCTTCAACAACAACATTATGCCTTCAACAACAACATTATGCCTTCAACAGCAACATTATGCCTTCAACAACATTATGCCTTTAACAACAACATTATGCCTTCAACAACAACATTATGCCAACAACAACATTATGTCTTCAACAACAACATTATGCCAACAACAACAACATTATGCCAAGTCTTCATGTCCCGTGCCATCCGTGTCGTCATCGTCCCCTTCATGCCTGTCTCCAGTTCTCTTCCCCCGATTTTCCCTTAGTCTTCCTTTATCTCTTTTACCCTTGGGATTCCAGACTAAGGGCTACCTCGTAACGCTTTCACCAGGTTTCCTTCAATGCCAGCCCTATCCATCTCCGGCGTCTTCTTCTCATCTCTTGCTACACTGGCATTTCTCTGGTTTCTGTGATCAGTTCCGTGTTAGTAATGTTGTCATCAGTTCCACGTTAATGATCCTATCATCAGTTCTACATTCGGGATACTGTCATCAGTTCCATGTTAATGATCCTATCATCAGTTCTACATTCGGGATACTGTCAACAGTTCCATGTTAATGATCCTGTCATCAGTTCCACTTTAACGATCCTGTCATTACTTCCACGTTAATGATCCTGTCATCAGTTCCACTTTAACGATCCTGTCATTAGTTCCACGTTAATGATTCTGTCATCAGTTCCACGTTAATGATCATGTCATGAGTTCCACGTTAATGATCCTGTCATAAGTCCCACATTAATGATCCTGTCATCAGTTCCACCTTAATGATCCTGTCATCAGTTCCACGTTAATGATCCTGTCATCAGTTCCACGTTAACGATCCTGTCATCAGTTGCATGTTAATGATCCTGTGATCAGTTCCACGTTAACGATCCTGTCATCAGTTCCACGTTAGTGATCCTGTCATCAGTTCCACGTTAGTGATCCTGTCCTACCACTACAACCCCTCTATTCTGCACAAGCACCCACATATGAAAGTCTGTTCGAGGCGGCTAATATGAGGTTGTACATGAGGTTGTACATGAGGTGAGTAAACTCATTATACAAAATATATTGATACATAAGCCATCGCTGGAAGAACACGTTAATGTAATGATGATGGTTTCCTGCCAGGGGACCAGCTGTAATGATAGCTCCATCATCGACTGTAGTGATAGCTCCATCATCGACTGTAATGATAGCTCCATCATCGACTGTAGTGATAGCTCCATCATCGACTGTAATGATAGCTCCATCATCGACTGTAATGATAGCTCCATCATCGACTGTAATGATAGCTCCATCATCGACTGTAATGATAGCTCCATCATCGACTGTAATGATAGCTCCATCATCGACTGTAATGAAAGCTCCATCATCGACTGTAATGATAGCTCCATCATCGACTGTAATGATAGCTCCATCATCGATAAGGAGCAAAGAGGAAACAAAAACAGAGGATAAAGTAGACACAGATAAAGATGGAACGAGTAACTGCTAGCTGAAGCAAGAAAGAAGTCACCGGAAGTCACATAATGATCTATGGATGCCGGAGGGACTCGTTCCTGTGAACAATAATTAGCATGACGCCAAACGTGTAGAGATACATTGAGGATAAAAGAATAAATCTAGGTCTGTTCTGGTCAACAGCTGAACGGAAGGTGACAAACGGTCTTCTATGGATGACCCCAGGAGAAGTCCAACGTGCCAGGCAAACGGTCAGGTCCTGGTTCAATACTGAATTGCACTTAGTTCACGTCATCTGATACTCAATTTGTTATATATATATATACAGTATATATGCATGCACATGACAAGCATTTTGAATATCAGCCAGACTACAATGCCTTTTATAGATGAAATACGTCATAATATAACCGACGGACCTTGACATACGTTCCGTGAAAGGTAATCGGAGGAACTTTCTATAGCATCTCATTGGTGTTTGTATTCTTCTCTGTGATTCAGCTGTCAACATCCACGTGCCGCATGCAGATGTTAACGCGGACACTTCTGGGATAATGCAAAAGTTTGAGTTTCGACGAGAAATCATTTCCGTTTTCGATATTAACTTACATTTTGATATTTATGATTGCCTCTAATTAGTTACACTATTGCTTCTAATTAGTTACACTGATTGCCTCTAATTAGTTACACTGATTGCCTCTAATTAGTTACACTGATTGCCTCTAATTAGTTACACTGATTGCCTCTAATTAGTTACACTGATTGCCTCTAATTAGTTACACTGATTGCCTCTAATTAGTTACACTGATTGCCTCTAATTAGTTACAATGATTGCCTCTAATTAGTTACACTGATAGCCTGTAATTAGTTACACTGATAGCCTGTAATTAGTTACACTGATTGTCTCTAATTAGTTACACTGATTGTCTCTAATTAGTTACACTGATTGCCGTTGTCCATGGGCCTTGCAACCTAATCTTTCTGGCCACAAACATGAGGTTGTCCATGGGCCTTGCAACCTCATCTTTCTGGCCACAAACATGAGGTTGTCCATGGGCCTTGCAACCTAATCTTTCTGGCCACAAACATGAGGTTGTCCATGGGCCTTGCAACCTCATCTTTCTGGCCACAAACATGAGGTTGTCCATAGGCCTTGCAACCTCATCTTTCTGGTCACAAACATGAGGTTGTCCATGGGCCTTGCAACCTCATCTTTCTGGCCACAAACATGAGGTTGTCCATGGGCCTTGCAATCTCATCTTTCTGGCCACAAACATGAGGTTGCCCATGAGCCTTGCAACCTAATCTTTCTGGCCACAAACATGAGGTTGTCCATGGGCCTTGCAACCTAATCTTTCTGGCCATAAACATGAGGTTGTCCATGGGCCTTGCAACCTAATCTTTCTGGCCACAAACATGAGGTTGTCCATGGGCCTTGCAACCTCATCTTTCTGGCCACAAACATGAGGTTGTCCATGGGCATTGCAACCTAATCTTTCTGGCCACAAACATGAGGTTGTCCATGGGCCTTGCAACCTAATCTTTCTGGCCATAAACATGAGGTTGTCCATGGGCCTTGCAACCTAATCTTTCTGGCCACAAACATGAGGTTGTCCATGGGCCTTGTAACTTAATCTTTCTGGCCACAAACATGAGGTTGTCCATGGGCCTTGCAACCTCATCTTTCTGGCCACAAACATGAGGTTGTCCATGAGCCTTGCAACCTAATCTTTCTGGCCACAAACATGAGGTTGTCCATGGGCCTTGCAACCTAATCTTTCTGGCCACAAACATGAGGTTGTCCATGGGCCTTGCAACTTAATCTTTCTGGCCACAAACATGAGTTTGTCCATAGGCCTTGCAACCTCATCTTTCTGCAAAGGGACAAGCTGCAGCGGTGGCTCCATGCGCCATAAGGAACGACATGGAACATGATGATGTTGAAAGTTATTACCAACATAATCTTGGTTCAACAACGAGAACAATAAAAGCAGTTGTTTCAATAGAAGGAAAACATACAAGTCAAAGAAGTAGACGATTATGTTGATGAGCAAGAAGAAGATGATGATAACAAAGACGAAGATGAATGTAATGATGATAATGAAGATGGTAAAGAAGATGAAGACAAAGGTTTTGATGAAAATGAAACTGCAGTGCCTTCGATTATCAAAATCCTTCTTTTTCTCATTAAGTCTCCGTAGAATGCACTCGACTGGGCGTCTAAAAACACGCACATCGTGCACACAAATGGGCGCAAACAAAAGCCAGTCTGGCAACTTCTCTCCTTTTCAAAAACGAAAGAACACAAAGGCTCCAATTCAAAAACTGGTCGTGTCAGGAAGTTCAGAAATGTACAAAATTACAGTGGAAGATTCGTGTCCATTGTGATAGTATCTCCATGTCGGCTGATGCTGGTATGCATACAAACCTGACAGACGTGTCGAGCAAGCTTGTACAACAGCCTTCTTGTTCCACTGATCGCTTGAAGCTGCAGAGGTCAAGTCTAGTGTCAGAGGTCATAAATTATCAGATGAATACACTGAATTCCGTGAGTGCTGAGCTGTCTGTCTTTAGAGTCGGGTCCCTTGATTTTCCTACACAGTCTGCCATCTTGAATTGGTTTATTTTTAATTTATTCCTATAACGTATGTCAGTGCCGGATTAAGTCCTTCCAGGGCCCTGAGCACTGAATATATTATGGTGCCCCCTTCCTACAAAAGGTGAAACTAAAAAAAAAAAAATTATTACGACTGAAACTGTTTTTATTAATTGAAATCAAATAACAATCATGTAAAATGTTTGATTTAAAATAGCTTCATTATCGATTTTCTATTTGCGAAGTCCATAAGTATGCACAAGAATTTAACAAACACTAACACATGTTACGTTTTAATTATAGACAAGCTTCCATGTTTGTCATTACCTCACTCAGCACTGTTGTCCTGCAATTACACGCTCTCTAGACTGGACAATGAACCGCTTAAAAACAGGTGGGAAATACTAGTGTTACCATCGCTACTAATAAAAGCACGTGAAAATGCAGGTCGAAGCAGTCACTTTTAATTCATCCACTTTTATCATTAACAGTTAATTTGAATATTTCTCTTTTGTGTGTGTGTCATCTGGTTGGTGTCATAAGTACGTGCTTAGTGTGGATAACCCGCCCTGACCTATGGGTTCATTTTAACAGCTGTTTCCACGTCATATAACTTTTCTGTTCTCATAACGTGCCAATGGAACTCAGATTGTCTGCGCGTTAATGTGTTTACTAACAACTATCTGTTTCTTTCAGTTTAAGGACTTAATTGATATTCTTGTTGCTAGAGGTATTCGTTTCACAGAGGGATGCAGGCGAGGGGTTTTCGTTGACAATATTTTCTCAGTAATATTTTATTACTGGTACTACTATTACGTCTTCACAAACAATTGTCACAAATACTATTCTAACAATAACAACAGCAGCTACTACTACTACTACTGTTAATACTACTACAATTGTTACTACTACTATTTTATTACTGGTACTACTATTACGTCTTCACAAACAATTGTCACAAATACTATTCTAACAACAACAACAGCAGCTACTGCTACTACTACTGTTACTACTACTACAATTGTTACTACTACTACTGTTACTACTACTACTAGAAAGGTAGCAGTGTCGTAGATTTTCGATAGGAGAATTAAGACTAGGTTTGGTCCCTTCTGAATAGGTTTGAATAGGTGATAGACTCAGTGAGAGTTAGAGAAAGGTAATAGAATTTCCACACACGTGAGATGATAGATTTTGATATAGTGGCTGTCTCTGAAAGCGAAAAGAATTCTTCTCTCTCTCACCTATCTTCTACAACAGTTGTTACAGCGTCAGACAGACTACACCAATATACATATTACGTATATTTCTATCACTCACAGGCACGCACATACACGTGACGACAGGTAAACACACAGACGTGGGAAAACTATAACAATGATATATATATTATCTAGAACGAGCTGACCAAACACGATTATTAAGTTCAAGAGCGATTTTAATATCAGGAAAAATCGGCTCACAACATCAAAAAGAAAGTACATCAAGGAAAATACATATACACATAGTCATAAAAATTCAAGGAAATTTTGCAAGGATGATAGCCCCGTTATAGTGTTAACTCTAGGTTTAGCCCGGCCCCGTTAAGAGAACAGATGATGGCGCCCGAGTCACAGATACATAGGGTTTGAGTCTAAGAGTTTTCTTTGTTTTATCTCGTAATTATATGCACAGAGTTTGAAAAAAATCTGATTTAACCTAAGACAAAAACACAAGAACTCTAGCCTTAGCAACAAATTATGCAGATTGAAAAAAACAAATAGGACAGCAACAGGGTGTCAAAGATATAATAGTGAAAATATCACTCAAACCAGCGTACACTCATTCATTCCGCCATGGCCTCTCATACAGGTACTCACGACTTTGCTCGCTGCCTCTTGGAACACACTGATTTTAGATTTTCGCACAGACTCAAAAAAAATATGCAGTCTTCTGCCAAGAAGTCCCCAGTTCCAAAAGACGTATTTAACTCGGAGTCTCCGGGAACGACTACTTGGGTGTGCAAATTTGTTCAAATGTCTGATTAAGTCACCTAACAGTTATTCCAGGCGCGGGAGTTAGCAGAGCACAGTGTCAATAGCGTAGGTTTCTAGAAATGATGAATGTCAGGTCGGTGCCTTCCCTCAGTATAGGATTCACTTTAGTCACACCACAGATTTGTCCACAAAAAATATATATATATAGTCGGGAAATGTTAGTTAATACTTGAAGTATTTCGCGCCACCAGGCAGAAAGATTACGTAGAGTTTTTTTCTAGAAGAAATTAAGATCTGGCTCCAAGGTCCAGTATTTATCATTACAGTCTTTGAAAACCCGTTATTGGGATATAGTATTTCTGGCTAACTCGGGTTGCATATGCACTGTTTAGACCAGTGGTACTTAAGAAACCCACGTGGTTCAAAATAAGGACTGTCTATTTCTTCACAAGTATGGAAACTACTACTAGGTGCTGGTAAAGTTAGGGTCACCCCAAAACTTTCACTGTGTGGAGGAAAAATAACACATATAATATAATAAACAGAATCTGTACTGGTTTTAACTTACATTTAAACTTGCAAGCAGAGAGCTTTGCTTATCATTTAAACTTCCCGTGACGTAAGTTATATTTAAAAATCAGCAATTCTCATGAATTAGGAACACGTGCGTATTCCGTCACCATTCATGAGGCTCGATTCTAGAGTTTATACGTTAGTTTAGAAAAATACACTCGACTGAGTATTAGCGGTTAAATTAAATTCATAAATAGCTACACTTGCCGTTATAAGCTAGAAATTTTAATTTTATTCTGCTTTCCACTGAATGCTTCCCTAGAAAATATAATAGCCTACCACTTTATTTCTCTTCTGCGCTAAAGAAATAGATTAAAATAAATTAAGCGATTAAACACTTTAACACTCACAAAATCTATATATATCTATCATATTAATTACCTCAACCACAGAATTACAGGTAGTCGCACAACTTAAGAATAAAAATGCTGAAAATATTTCTGGAAGTCTAGAAGTTCGACAAATTGCCGAAACAAACTGAGATCTTCGCTAACAGCTATTCTGTTTACGAGCAACCTATCTACTGTGAGTCTATGAGCGAGAATGAAATTAAAGTTTCAAACTTGGCCAATATCTTTAAAATCGGACACAGGATCCTAATCTTATTTCGCCAAGCGAAATAGTCTCCCCTGTCCGTATAACACCTTCGTCCGCTTATCGCGTGACGTAACAGCCATCAGTGGCCGAGGGCTTGCATGAGTTGCAAATCTCAGACCACCGTCTGCAGTGCGGAGTGGATTTTCACGCTAAGCCGGGTTTTTTTTCCTGACGAAAAACCTCATGCGTTTACTGAAATGCAGACTCTCTGTCTACTTTCCATGTCCCTCGGGTGAATTTTCACGCCCCAGGCCAGAGACCCTCAGACGAATGTCTAGCGAATGCTGTAAATTCACGCCTATCGTCCGACCAGCGCGACTGACATGTACGCAATACCACCCAGGTGCGATTCTCAGTTTTAGAGAAAGGAAAACAGGTAAAGTTTGCGAATTATATGAAAATAATATTCGCAAAACGAATGGATGAAAAATATACAGGAAAAATGAAATACAGAGATAATAAAAGAGAGAATTCGGGTGAAAGAATAGGAAGAAGATGTAGGAAATTAAATGAATATAAACCCTACGTGACAGAGCCTCCCCCCTTTAAGATATGGAAGCACTCCATGTCTACGTTATGGAGTTTAATTTCCTATAACCGTAGCTTCGGGGTGTCTGTCTTCTTCCCTCTCCTCTTCCCCCTCCATCTCTGTCCAATTCCTACTCAAGTCCACTCCTCAAAGTTTCCTTCCCCTGGAATGTCTCATATGCGCGCTTGAAAGAGCGTCGCCGCTTCTGACATTTTTTTGAAAGATTTCCTGTGATAGCGGTGGAATATCCCTGCCACTATCGTCATCTTCGTCAGTTTTGGCGATCGTCAGGAGATGGTCGGAGGTTGGCACTGGTTTTTCCAAGTATCTCTTTAAGAGATTTAAATGGAAAACCTTCTCCTTTCCTTCAATAGAGATCTGGTAGTTAGCCTTAGAAATCTTTTTCAGGACGGTAAACGGCCCTTGCCATCCGATCTTCAGTTGGTTGTTCTCGGTAGGGAGCAACACCAAAACTTTCTCTCCTGCTTCCAGTTCTCTCTCTTCCGCGACTTTCCTGTATCGGTTAGCGTGCTTGGTGCGTGCTCGCTTAAAGTTAGTCGTTGCTAGGTCCCACCCTAGTTTCAACCGTTCCTTTAAAACCGACACATATTTACTGGCTGAGACAACTGTCTCATCAGCCTTCTCGTCTGTCAGAGACTGAAGTAAGGCTTCAGCGGGCCCTTAATGGGTCTGCCGAATAAGAGTGTAGCTGGCGGAAATCCTGTGGAAGTATGAGGAGATTCTCTGTAGCCAAATAATGCTGCAGGAATACAGAGATCCCAATCTTCAGGTTTCACTTGTGCCAGCTTACTTAGCATCATGGTGAGGTTTCCATTAGCACGTTCCACGAGCCCATTTCCGGCCGGAGTATATGGCTTAGTGTGGATGTGCTGGGTCCTCAAGATCTTAACGATCTCATCCATCAACAGGTTTCGGTATGGAGATCCATTATCCGTCAACACTTGCTGAGGGAATCCCAACCGAGTGAAAATCTGCACGAGGGCTTCTGCGACATGCTTGGCATCTGCGCATGTTAGCGGGATAGCTTCTGCCCATATAGTGCATGTATCGACTAAGGTCAGGATGAACCTGTTCCTTCTTTTAGTCCTTTCGAAAGGCCCTAAAATGTCGATCACAACCCGTTCGAATGGTGTTCCCATTATTGGCATTTCACCCATGTGGACTGGGGGGGGTCCGTTGCTTGGGTGGTACACGTTGGCACTGGGCACAGGATTTGACGTACCTGATAATATCAGTATTTACTCCTGGCCACCAATAATGAGTGGTTATACGTTGGTTTGTGGCGTTCTGTCCCATATGTCCGCTAAAGGGAAGAGAGTGTCCCATTTCTAGGATTTGGCTTCTGTACTGTTTCGGTACTAGGAGCTGGTTGTAACCTTGGTCAGGCTTGCCCGTTCTCCGATAAAGTACGCCATCCTCAGAAAAAAATGTCCCCGTGCTGTTGTTTTGGGTTTTCCTTCAGCGCCATTTTTCCTAAAGCAGGGTGCCAAAGTAGGATCCTTTTGTTGCGCTTCTTTAAGTTCCATAGGTAACAAATTAGGCGCAGGCTCCCGTTCCTTCTTGGTTTGCCCTCTTGTAGTTACTGCTGCCTCAATCGGCTCTTCCGGTTTCCCAATACACACGTATCTCCCGCCAAGTATGACTGGGTAGATGGGATCATCCATAACAGTTGCTTTGATCACACCTCTGACAAAGTCAGAGTGTATCTCCACCAATGCGATGGGAAGCGCTGTAGGTTCATCACTCTTACGAACTCCACAAAGTTTGACGGTCTCTCCTGTCTCTTGACCGGGTTTTGAACCAGGTTTCAGGCTGTTCTGGCGATAACAATGAACAATCCAAATGAAAGCCCCGTCCAAATAAGCCCAAGAAGTTTGTTTGAACCGTTCAAATAACAGTGGGCAGTTGAGAGGTCCTATCCCCCCTGGTCTGTCAAATTAGGACTCTTGTTTGCAATCTGCAATTCATTCCGATTTCCGCTTGTATTCGGTTGCCACAAGGGTTCCCATTCTCACAAAGTCCCTCCAGGTCTTCCCAATAACAGGATTCCCCCGTTTCGGAAGGGTGTACTCTCGTTTTCCGGTGCGTAACGGCCAATCACAGGTTTGGGTGTGCTCCTCTGGGGGGTAATCATGTATGATAGAACTGGGACTTCTCCTGGCACATCCCTAAACAGTTTGCGCAAAGTCCTTCTGTTCCTGTCCAATCTATTCCATAGGATACTCCGATAGCCTGATTCTCAGGTTTGTCTTTACCTGATGCCATCACTCAATCTTTCCGGTTTTCCAAGGGGGGTATCACCCGCCGTGACTGTCAATAGATGGGATCATCCATAACAGCCAGCCTTGCTTTCTTCAAAAAAACCAAAGTCAGGGGTGTATCTCCACCAATGCGAAATTGGAAGCGCTGTAGGTGCATCACTCTTGGAAACTCCCACAAAGTTTTTTGGCTGTGTCTCTCTTAACCTGTTCTTGACCGGGTTTTAACATCAGGTTTCTGGCAACAATGCAATCGTAAGAAAGCCCCGTTTCTCCCCAAATGAGCAAGAAGTTTGAGAACCGTTCAAAGTAACAGTACCTCGCGTTGAGGGTGTATCCCCAACAGGTTGGGAATCACTGTCAGTAATTCCGCCTTGCGAGACTGTCAATAAGCATTCGATGCGTTTCGGCGCGTTGTTCTCGGTCTGATCATATGTCCCGTGCTCAGGGGGTTCTCCCTTTTGCCAACCTTGTCCTTTCTGGCTACGCTGCCATGTAGGGGCGGTCGGGTTGATGGTTGATCAGACTGTTTGGGGGTTTTGGGGTACTTGTTTCTTGTAGAACTTTTTTTTTTTTCAGGAGGGGGGTTTTGAGGTCCAGTTTCTCTGTGGTTTGTTTTTGGTTAGAAGCCTGAGAAGATTGCTCTAGGTTATGTTTTAGAAAATGCTCCTCTGTCGGTTTTCCGCTTTGTGGCCGGTAGTTTCAGCCAGCGCATTGTGATAACGCTCAGACTTTTCCAAAATGTCTTCAAGTTTTTTCTGCCCCCTGCTCAGCGAGAAATCTCCGGGTATCAGCAGACAAAGTGTTCTTTATTTGTTCAGTTAGAACAAGTTCCTCAAGACCTTCATAGGTAGAGGGGAGCTGCGAAAGCTCAAGGCACTTTGTTAGATATCCCTTAAGACGAGATGAGAACTGGTGAAAAGTTTCAGAATTCTCTTTCCGGCTGTTGCGAAACAGTTGCAAAAACTTGCGAGCGTTCATTTCAAAGCGCTCCAGTAACGCTTTTTTCTTCAACACATCGTAGTCGTCTTGTTGGCTACTTTCCAGCTTAGAATAAACATCATAAGCAGAACCTTTTAGGGCCTGGGAAAGTTTCATATTCCAACGCGACCTCTCTAACCCGTACAGAGTTGCAATTTTCTCAAATTTTTTCTAACCATGTGTCAATCTTCTCATTTGGACAAGGAAAAGATTCAAGAGTGAAAGACATAGCATTTAGTTGAAGAGATTGAGTGTTAGCAGGGTCAGTTAAGGAAGAATGAGGAGAAGACTCTCCATTGCTGGAGGTAGAGGCAGCACCACGACTTTGGAATTCTAGAGTTTTAAGAGCCAACTCTCGTGCTGTCTCTTGTTCTTCTCTCCTTTCCTCAAGCTGTCTCTCCTTCTCTCCTTTCTCATGCTGTCTCTCCTTCTCTCTCTTCCTCATGCTGCATCCTGCGAATTTCCATTTCCTCGTCATCTTCTTCTTCTGCTGTAATAGCCGGTCTTTCCTTCTTTCCTCTGCTGCTTCTTCTTTCCTCTTCAGCTTCTTCTTCTTTTTCCTCTTTAGCTTCAGCTGCTTTCCTCTCCGCATCATATCTCTCAAGTTCGTCTCTGACAAAAGCTTTCGCTTCCTCTCCTTCCAGTCCCTCCTCTCTCGCTTCGTCCCTGAGAAGTTGTCTAAGCTTTTGCCCTCTCGGCCATATTATGTCAGTGACTGAGACTAGCAGAGAACGACAATAGGAAAAAGGATACACTGGTTCCTACCACTTACGAGAAAAAAAAATTACCAAAAATCAAAAGATGATATCCTTAACCCTGGGATACCTCCTCCAAATTAAAATCTAACTATCGCTGCTATTATCGGCAATAAAGCACTTAATGCAAAACACGACTACGCCAACTAAATGGTAGTTAAGATTTCTTCTGAAAAATAAGTTGCTACAGTGAAAAAGCAAAATAATTATAGCAAAAATTAAAGAGAAAAATAATCCCTTAATTATAAAATCCACTATAAGTTCACCCCTGAAGACAGTTAGGGTAAGGGAGGCAATTAATCTGGACAAATAGTCCGAAACGCACTCCTTAGCTTTTGCTCAAACACCTACTTCTTCAAAACCCAGTGAATGTTATACACTCACTACTTTACCAGCGTTTAGTATTACAATCAGCAGTTAACATATATCCCGACAAAATCAACCTGTAACCAAAGTGTGTATTATTTCGATTTAAGATGCTGTGGAAAAAAAACTTATCCGTTTGTGTGGTCAGCACGCACGTAAACAGATCGTTAGTCTAGGGGGTCAATTATTTTTAAAAGATACACAACTCACAAGACATCACACTCTTACTCTATTACAGAATAAAGAATCTTAAATACAAAATCCAGATAGACGAGTCCACGTTTGTCGTACTCGTCTTCCTATTCTAAGTTCAAAAATCCGTCGGACGAGAACCCATTTGTCGTACTCGTCTTCCTATTCTAAGTTCAAAAATCATACGGACGAGAACCCATTTGTCGTAGATTTTCGATAGGAGAATTAAGACTAGGTTTGGTCCCTTCTGAATAGGTTTGAATAGGTGATAGACTCAGTGAGAGTTAGTGAAAGGTAATAGAATTTCCACACACGTGAGATGATAGATTTTGATATAGTGGCTGTCTCTGAAAGCGAAAAGAATTCTTCTCTCTCTCACCTATCTTCTACAACAGTTGTTACAGCGTCAGACAGACTACACCAATATACATATTACGTATATTTCTATCACTCACAGGCACGCACATACACGTGACGACAGGTAAACACACAGACGTGGGAAAACTATAACAATGATATATATATTATCTAGAACGAGCTGACCAAACACGATTATTAAGTTCAAGAGCGATTTTAATATCAGGAAAAATCGGCTCACAACATCAAAGAAAGTACATCAAGGAAAATACATATACACATAGTCATAAAAATTCAAGGAAATGTTGCAAGGATGATAGCCCCGTTATAGTGTTAACTCTAGGTTTAGCCCGGCCCCGTTAAGAGAACAGATGATGGCGCCCGAGTCACAGATACATAGGGTTTGAGTCTAAGAGTTTTCTTTGTTTTATCTCGTAATTATATGCACAGAGTTTGAAAAAAATCTGATTTAACCTAAGACAAAAACACAAGAACTCTAGCCTTAGCAACAAATTATGCAGATTGAAAAAAACAAATAGGACAGCAACAGGGTGTCAAAGATATAATAGTGAAAAATATCACTCAAACCAGCGTACACTCATTCATTCCGCCATGGCCTCTCATACAGGTACTCACGACTTTGCTCGCTGCCTCTTGGAACACACTGATTTTAGATTTTCGCACAGACTAAAAAAAAATGCAGTCTTCTGCCAAGAAGTCCCCAGTTCCAAAAGACGTATTTAACTCGGAGTCTCCGGGAACGACTACTTGGGTGTGTGCAAATTTGTTCAAATGTCTGATTAAGTCACCTAACAGTTATTCCAGGCGCGGGAGTTAGCAGAGCACAGTGTCAATAGCGTAGGTTTCTAGAAATGATGAATGTCAGGTCGGTGCCTTCCCTCAGTATAGGATTCACTTTAGTCACACCACAGATTTGTCCACAAAAATATATATATATATAGTCGGGAAATGTTAGTTAATACTTGAAGTATTTCGCGCCACCAGGCAGAAAGATTACGTAGAGTTTTCTAGAAGAAATTAAGATCTGGCTCCAAGGTCCAGTATTTATCATTACAGTCTTTGAAAACCCGTTATTGGGATATAGTATTTCTGGCTAACTCGGGTTGCATATGCACTGTTTAGACCAGTGGTACTTAAGAAACCCACGTGGTTCAAAATAAGGACTGTCTATTTCTTCACAAGTATGGAAATTACTACTAGGTGCTGGTAAAGTTAGGGTCACCCCAAAACTTTCACTGTGTGGAGGAAAAATAACACATATAATATAATAAACAGAATCTGTACTGGTTTTAACTTACATTTAACTTGCAAGCAGAGAGCTTTGCTTATCATTTAAACTTCCCGTGACGTAAGTTATATTTAAAAATCAGCAATTCTCATGAATTAGGAACACGTGCGTATTCCGTCACCATTCATGAGGCTCGATTCTAGAGTTTATACGTTAGTTTAGAAAAATACACTCGACTGAGTATTAGCGGTTAAATTAAATTCATAAATAGCTACACTTGCCGTTATAAGCTAGAAATTTTAATTTTATTCTGCTTTCCGCTGAATGCTTCCCTAGAAAATATAATAGCCTACCACTTTATTTCTCTTCTGCGCTAAAGAAATAGATTAAAATGAATTAAGCGATTAAACACTTTAACACTCACAAAATCTATATATCTATCATATTAATTACCTCAACCACAGAATTACAGGTAGTCGCACAACTTAAGAATAAAAATGCTGAACATATTTCTGGAAGTCTAGAAGTTCGACAAATTGCCGAAACAAACTGAGATCTTCGCTAACAGCTATTCTGTTTACGAGCAACCTATCTACTGTGAGTCTATGAGCGAGAATGAAATTAAAGTTTCAAACTTGGCCAATATCTTTAAAATCGGACACAGGATCCTAATCTTATTTCGCCAAGCGAAATAGTCTCCCCTGTCCGTATAACACCTTCGTCCGCTTATCGCGTGACGTAACAGCCATCAGTGGCCGAGAGCTTGCATGAGTTGCAAATCTCAGACCACCGTCTGCAGTGCGGATTGGATTTTCACGCTAAGCCGGGTTTTTCCTGACGAAAAACCTCATGCGTTTACTGAAATGCAGACTCTCTGTCTACTTTCCATGTCCCTCGGGTGAATTTTCACGCCCCAGGCCAGAGACCCTCAGACGAATGTCTAGCGAATGCTGTAAATTCACGCCTATCGTCCGACCAGCGCGACTGACATGTACGCAATACCACCCAGGTGCGATTCTCAGTTCTAGAGAAAGGAAAACAGGTAAAGTTTGCGAATTATATGAAAATAATATTCGCAAAAACGAATGGATGAAAAATATACAGGAAAAATGAAATACAGAGATAACACTGGCTAACAAAAAAAAAATTTTTTTTGTTTTCTTTCTCTAACATTTCTATGTTTTTATGGTCAATTTTAATGCGCTGTTTTTAAATCTGCAAACCGTTTTTCTCTATCAGGTCGGGATCTCTAGAAATACGCAATTGAAGTTTTTTAACAACGCATACAGTATTACAACATCATTTGTACAAGAAGTATAACAGTTATGTAGGCTTGAATTTCTTTGCAGTCGACTTTCGTCGGTGAATGGCATGTGGTACATCGCGATGAAGGATCCAACAATAATCGGCAAGCATGGTCACACTCCACCGTCCTTGATAACGTGACTCCATTACGGCGATATCTTGATGGAATCGTTCTCCATGTTCATCGCTGACTTCGCCAAGGTTGTCAGGGAAAAAGTCAAGATGCGAATCGAGCAAATGGATTTTGAGGGACATGTTACAGCCCATAATTCTGTATGCATCTATGCACTGCTTAACAATATGCACATAGTCGACAGATTTGTGATTTCCCAGAAAGTTATCGACGATCGATTTGAATGCCATCCATGCGCGAAGTTCACTACCATGTAACAAGTTCTCGAATTGTTTGTCTGCAATAACTTTCCTAATCTGAGGTCCTACAAAGATACCTTCCTTTATCTTTGCATCGCTAATTTGCGGAAACTTTTCTCGAAGATAAGTGAAAGCTTTGCTCGTTTTATCTAACGCTTTTACGAAATTCTTCATGAGCCCCAACTTTATATGTAACGGTGGTAAAAAGATGTTGTCTTTGTTAACTAATGGCTCGTATATTACATTTTTATGCCCGAGCTGCATACGATCCCTGATAGGCCACACCTTTCTTGCATAATGTTCCTGTCTGTTGCGGCTGTCCCATTCACATAGGAAGCAACAAAATTTAGTATACCCAGTCTGCATGCCCGTGAGAATTGTAATGACCTTTAGGTCTCCACAAATCCGCCATTGGTAGTCATTGTACTTTATTTTTGCCAAAAGTATAGCCATATTGTCATAAGTTTCTTTCATATGAACAGAGTAGGCGACTGGAATTGATGAAAATAAATTTCCATTATGCAATAACACGGCTTTTAGACTAGTCTTGGAAGAGTCGATGAAAAAGTCGCCATTCGTTGACTATGTGCTCATGACCGAGGTGCACCATTAGACCTTTTACATCTTTGCAATAGCAAATGTCATCATCCATCTCAAAGTATTGAACAAGTTCTCTGTGTCTATGACGAAATTTAGATATCAGAGTATTGGGCGCTAAAAGATTCCATTCTTTGAGTCGCGAACCGAGTAATTCCGCTTGTCCTTTGGTGAGAGCGAGATCACGTGTTAGATTTGAAAGTTCTGAATGGTTAATTAAGTGAACACCATCATTCACCGGTATATAATCCTAGTCAGAATTAGTTTCTAAAGCAGGTAAACTATCACTTTCTGATGGTTCATTCACGTCCAACGGATATTGTTCTGGTGGAACTGGGATCGGACACGTGATTGGATCATGAGCCACTGGTTTCGAAACCGATTCAATATTTGGATAAACCACAGACTTTCTAGTTTTAAAAGTGAAACCATAGATATTTGTCAAGCAGAAGTAACAATCAGTAGCGTGATTTGTCGGTTCACGCCATATTACTGGCACTCCAAAAGGCATCGACTTATGCTTCGGCGATTTTCGTAACCAACCTGCCAATGTATTTGCACAAGTCGAACAAACTGCATTTGGCTTCCAAGATTTATTTGCATCATCAACTTTCGAATCGAAATAAAGTTCATATGCTTTCTTTAGCAATGGTGTAAAGTTTTTTTCTGGTGAACACGATCGGTAAAATATCCGCACACGTAACAGAACAGATCAGCCGAATTTCTACAACTTCTAGAAGCCATATTTCACTCAGAATTATTTTAAAATACAATAACTATTTGAAATATAACCTAACATATGTCATGCATCTTTTAGCAGTATAAAAAGTAGAATTATTTTGCATTTTATTAATTTTTAAAAAGTTATATAGTAAAAATGAAATGGAGCAAATAACAGTTTCCCAAAAATATATTTATTCACAAATATCTTAAGAACCTGACGTGATAGAGATAAACGGATTTCAAATTTGAAATCAGCGCAAGAAACTGACCTAAGAACACTTATTCTTATATAAGAAAGAAAAATGTTGTTTGTCAGTGTAATAAAAGAGAGAAATCGGGTGAAAGAATAGGAAGAAGATGTAGGAAATTAAATGAATATAAACCCTACGTGACAAGCAGCAGCAGTAATAGCAGTAGATGTAGCAGTAGTAGTATCAGGAGCAGCGGTAAAATTATTAGCAGTAGCAGCATTAATCGTAGTAGTTGTTGTTGCTGTAGCAACAGTAGTAGTAGCACCATCAACAGCAGTAATAGTAATAGCAGCAATTACTAATATAACTAGTAGACGTAGTATAGTAGTAGAAATAGTAGTAGTAATAGTGTAGTAGTAGCAGCAGCAGCCAAAGTAGTTATAGTAGTAGTTGCTGTTGTAGCCAACAGCTGTATCGGCTGTAGCAGGAGAATTGGTGGTGCTGCGGTCGATCTAACCCACGATGATATATGTAGCAGAAAAGTACATCATTACATAAAAAAGTTAGTCCTATAGCATAAACTGCTGGTGGGGAGGGAAGTGTTAAAGACTTCAGCATACTAGGTCCAGCTTTTTTATGATGTGTGGTGATCAGTTCATTTTCCTCGATGACTTTGGCTTCCCTGACTCAAGAGCTGAACCAGGTACCAGTTTACGGCAACATTTCATAAAGCCCACCAGTAAGGATCCCGTTTACATGCTCACTGAGGCATATTGGGAATATGGTGTTAGGCTCATATTTTCTCGACCATCGGCACACTAGGGGTGATGTGGTCAGCATCACGCCGGTCGCCTTAACCTTCCCAGAGTTGCTCTGGTACCCAATTGGGGCTGGGTCGACCCAGGAGCCGTTTGCAGTCTTAAAAAAATCCCACCTCAACTGGGGATCGAACCATGGACCACTGAACTAAGAAGCCAGTGTACTAATCACTATGCTACCGCGTCTCCCAAAAGCCCACCAGTAGCTTTTTAAAAAAAGTAATTTTCACATGGTTCCAACGTCATCGGAATACTTTTCCTTTTCTCGTTGTTCCGCCCACATGACTCGTGCTGTTACCTTTATTACTTTCTTCAAAGCTATGAAACATGAAGCAAAACGGCAACCAGAACAAGAATTGCAAGCACCGGCGGGAAGACACAAAAACATGACGATAGAAATAAATTTAAAAAAAAAATAAAGACTTAAAACCATCTCTTCAGAGATTCCCACCCAGTCTGTATTCATACGTCTGACAATATTGCCTCCACTGTAGGAAACTTGAGCTTCAGAATTATGTCACATGAACAACCCATAATACAGTATACTTGCCCCTGGTGGTTGTTTGAATACAATATCGTCTGCTTGTATTATTTTCAAGCCTTGGGTATTCCAATTTCGAAGCAGCGACTTTTGTTATCTGGTTATCCAATGTTAGCTGTGAATATGCGGAATTAAAACAGGTCAAGGCTATTATTTCTCCCGTGCGTTAAACAGGCCGCATCTCGTACCGTCTCTATACAGCAAAAGATGGCTGCAATCTCGTATATACATCATTATCTGTATCTTGCCTTCATGGTAACTCTGTTTTGTCTAACTCTTCAAAATAGACTTCCTTGAGTCTACAAGACACTATATTTATGTCGGAACGGAACAAACACTGGTGTTATGAAGAGAAGTGTAGCGTAGCACCGTGTCAATATAGAAAATCAATCAATGCTCGGCTGGTTAGCAGTTCCAATATGGACCGAATGATTTATTTACAATGACAAAATAAATGATTAATGTGAAATGTAGAGATCTTGTCAATCTGCACAGAAGCCGACTGAGCGGTTGGGCAATCCCGCAGTGATCGAGGGCCCTTAGCAGTAGAGGGCTCACTCTCTCCTAGCCTCCATCTATGTAGAATGGTCTATTAGGGGCCAATGACCCTTATTGTTCGTGGGCCCAGATCAGTGCCAGGCCTCTGCTCAGTCTGTCCTTGCTTATCCTTAAACAACGTTAAAGGTAATCCCATAGCAGATACTTCCGTAAGGGAGACTTTACTATACTATGTGCAGCTTTATGAGGTGGGGAGATCAGTTCCCTTCCTCACTGCCTTTGCCTTCCTAGCTTAAGAGTAGTGAGGTACCCATTTACAGCTGGATTCACTGGAACGTGTCGCTATTGCTCAATGCAGTACACAGGTAACTGTGTCCTACATTATGTAAAGGTAAAGGTAGTCACAGAGCAGAAACTGCCGTAGGGGGGTGAAGTGTTAGAGACTTCACTATGCTAGGTCAGCTTTTTTATGAGGTGCTTTTGCCTTCCAAAACTCACGAGCAGAGTCAGCAATCCATTTACAGCTGGGTAGTACCGTTGCTTTAATAAATCTCTTCAAACCGTCTTAACGCAATTCGCACTAACGACATTTTGCATTGCCCCGATCTATTCAACAGGGAACATGACTCTTCTCGCCTACCAGGTAACTACAGTTATATTCAAGACACACAATTTGTTTGTAAGCATGATCTTGGTAATAGCTGAGTGAATACAAACACAGGCATGTGTAGGCCGTGCCGCAACAGAAAAATCGATCAGCGGCTCACCTGGGTTAATAGATCGATCACGAAAGTATGCTTTATTTACAAAATCATTGTTAATATAATATGTTCAAGTGATCCTTTCATACTGTCTTTGTTTGTCATAAATCATATAATAAAAAGGGTAAAGGCAGTCATATAGCATGTACCGCCGTAACGGAGTGAAGTGTTAGAGACTTCGCCATACTAGGTCCAGTTTTTTTAATGAAATGAGGTGACCAGTTCCGTTCCTCGCTGCCTTTTGCATTCCCTAAGTCAAGAGCAGAGTCAGGTACCCATTTACAGCTGGGTAGACTGGAGTGTGACACTACCAGGTTCGATCCTGGGACCCGGTAACTTCGCTGCGAAAGGAAACGCTCTAATTATTATCGTGTAGCCAAATGGCTTAGAAAAATCGCGTAGCCAACTCGCGTAGCCAAATCATCTATAACTATATAGTCAATCGAACAGTTGGATTGCCCCGTTCTTTTCAACGGGGAAGATGGTGCAATTCTTTTTTGTAAACCTGTGTCTGGTCATTTTACTACTGACTTAATTACACTGGACAACAGCCAAAATGTATCCGAGACAAAAGTAGCTATTTTTAACTAATTTGGCCTTGCAGATCACGAATATGAACTTAAAAGAGATGTGAGAGATGCTCCAGAAACTCATTACAAGCGACAGGCAAAAAGGCGTCGCTGTGAATTATTTCCGCTATGAGCATTAAAAGATGAAGTTATTATGCTCGGAGATTTCAATGCCAGAGTTGGAAATGACCATGCTAGATGGGGTGGAGTTATCGGAAGATATGGAGAAGATACTCTCAATGACAATGCAGTGAGCAGAATCTGATCATTACCAACACAAAGTTCCCCCATAAGCGCATACATGCATATACTAGGTGTGAACCAACAAAGAATGAGAAGTCAGGAGACATATTCCTAATGTTAGGAGGAACCTCATTCCAACCCCATCAATGTCCGAGATGATAGAGTCCTCTAGATTGTAAATGTGATCACTACCTGCTTACCAATGGTGCAACAACTTGCTCAGCATACTGTAAACGAACGGAAGAAATTTAAGACCTACAAGCTGAAAGAATCCAGAAATTAAACCAGATATCAGGGGCATATTGTTAAGGCGGTAAGAAACACAGAAGAACACACGTCTGATGACTTGTAAAACCCTGTGGCACATCATAAAGTCTGTCCGACTTGGGAACCAGAGAAAGAGGACACCTTGGTGGACAGAAGAAGTCAACTAGAAAATAAGAGAGAAGTGGCATTGTATCAATACATGGGGAAGCAAAAAACTAAGCAGGACAAATAGAGAAAATATAGAGATATCCAATGTGATACTCAGAACAGAAGCAAAGAACTTAGCAGCAAAACACCAAGTCCTGGGAAGAATGGAGAAAAAGCTAGAAAAGGATGCGCAAGAAAACCAAGTGGTTCTATAAGACTCAAAATGAACTATGTGGAAGGGAGAAACCAGTCCCTGCTTAAATTTATAAACAAGTGATAGTTGCTTTACAGCCCCGAGGAAGTAAGGAAATCTGCCTTTCTGCAGAACTCTGAGGGTGGAGTCAAGGTAGAGCATCATAAATGATACCCACTAGCTTGGGAAGAGGATTTCCAAAGAGAAGATGACAAAAGATGGAAGAACTGAATGTGCACTGGAGAAAAACAGATGGGTCAAGCAGTCAGGCATGATGGTATAACACCAAGAATGGTTTAAGTACATGCGAGCATAAATACGATCATATGCTCACTCCCAAAGGGTCGCTAGATGAGGAAGCTGGTTGCAACAAGCATACAAAGGATTAGGACACTCCATAAACACCGTTTATTCAAAAAGGGTTCGAAAATGTGGAAACCAAATAGGCATATCCACACCTACGAGTGTAAGGGGGGTAAAATCTACTCTCCTAGAATCCAAGAGCAGAGAACGATGCCTAGCTGAGTACAGGAATTGGACGGAAACCTGGAACAAATGCCGGCATTCCGAGCAAACACGATGGTTTCTACCTAATCTTCACTACTCAGAGATCAAAGTGAGTGAAAGGCCCTTGAGTACAAGAGTGCGTTTCCATCTTTTGTATCATAGAAAAGGCGTTTGACAGGGTCCCCTGGAGCAAACTTTTCAGACTGGCCAAGGAACAACATTTTTCAGCCACGTGTGATACAATTACTATTCTGAGATTCCAACTAGATAACTTGGAGGAAATACTGGGACAGCAAACCTATATAGTCAGAAATCCCTTCAAAGACCATCACTGGTGTAAGGACATAGGATTAGATCCTGTCACCATGACAACTCGGACATAACTTCAACTGGACGATGTCATCAAGGCATGTAAGGTAGAGACACACTGAAAGTATTCATGTGTGGGAAAGATGAGACAGTCCTGAGATTTCCAGAGCTAGCATTGCTGATGATGTTGTCCTGATTGCTAAATCAGAGAACACTTCTCAAATCCAGGCTGCAAGTGAGGAAGTAACAGCTGGAGAAGAGATGGACTCTGGTCAAAACAGCTCTTTACTCCATGGTGAGGGAGATGCACGAGAAGAAAGAAGACATGCCAGATTCAATTGTATTCAAAACATGTCAGGAGCAGGGCGACACTTACAAATTATACTCGAGCTATTATAGACCGAAAGGGAGGCATCAAAGAAGAGTTGGCCGCTCGAAAAGCAGCGGCTGGGAGACTTTTTCAGGCCATAAATCGAGGATTCCTCAGCAAGAAAGAGGTTGGTAAGAAAACGAAGATGGCTGTATACCGCCCACCTATGTCCCAGTCTTGACATATGGATGCGAGTCATGGGCAATGACTACAACCCACAAAAGCCAGATCCAAACCTCAGAAATGAGGTATCTGAGGAAGGTGGTTGAAGTAACAAGAAGAGACATGGTCCGCAACCAGACGATCCGTCAAGGCCTAAAATCCCATCCGCTGCAGACCCAAATAGAACAGTCCCAACTAAGATGGTTTGGCCATGTCTGCAGAATGGGAGAAGATCGGCTACCACGACAAGCATGGGAAACAAAGAGCCAGGGATCCAGCCCTCCAGGACGACCCAGAGTCCGCTGGGAGGACAACATTAGACACTCTTTGAAGGACCGAGGACTAGAATGGAACCAGGCCAGGAAGAAGACAGCTGATAGAATAGTCTGGCGCTCTCTCTTCCAAACCTCTACACCTCACGGTAGAAGAGGAACGACTAAGTAAGTAAGTAAGCATTAAAATCATATGGTATGTATATGCAAATGTGTAAAACTTGTTTTATAGATATTTTAAAAACTAGAACTAATCTGGTGTTTTAACGGCCATTTTCATATTCAGCAGCCCAAACAACATAAAGGTAACTTGGTTTAATCTCAGATGCACACAAAAAGTCAAAATTTGTTGTCTAGTGTTATCGTCGTTACCACTCGGTTCCCGCCAAGCCTCGTTATCGTGCTCCATTCCTTCAACGTTTTTCCATGCCTTCTTTATTCCTTTCATATCTGTCCCCAGTTCCCTTTATGTGTTTTTCAGTTTCTCGCGGCCTCTCTTGCCCTGGGGATTCGACAACGAGGCCTGCCTTGTAATGCTACTAACAATTTTCTTCATTGTGTGTCAAATCCAAGAGAGTTTTCGTTGTGTGGTCAAACCAATGATCACTGTCCGTGAAGCTCTATTTTTGTGGTGCTGAGATGGCAGTGTGGTTAGTCAAGAGTTACTCCTGTAGCGAGGCGGTGGCGCCCTTCGGATGGTCCTGGGCTCCGTTCACAGGTAACCCTACCACCCCTGTTACTTTTCTGTTGTCTATCTTTTCTACTTCTTTATTTAATACGAGTGCTTACATCATATCTATTTATAGTTATTAATTACACAGTGGAATCTTCTTCCTACACTCTCACACGTCCACTTAAAGAATATTTTCAAAGAAAGCAGTCGTCAGTTTGAGGCTATTTGAATCTCTGTGTAGCTTTTCCACGAATGGTACTGGTGTCGGCCATATGCGCTTTCTCTGTTCCTCATATGTTGGACAACTTTAAAGCAAATGTTCAGCAGTCATTTTATCAGTGCCACAGTTACACTGATCGGTAGTTCCTATCTTTAGCTTGTTGAACAGATGGTATCTCACTCTGTTGTGGCCGTGCGGAGTCTGAAGATTACCACTTGTTCTCTTCTGTTGAGTTGGTAGTATGCATCATTTTGTGTATGACCTGGATACTCTACATCCCATTTGTTTCTGTATCTGATTCTGATAAAATTCTTTGCCTCCTCGAAAGTTTCGCTTGCATCAGGCTGAGGCAGATTTCCACCTTCCTTTGCCAATCCGGGGATGTTACAATGAGATTGGACCATTTTGATCCAATACTTTTGAATCGTTGACATAGTTTGTGAACTCCGCCTAGGCCGGTCCCAAGCCCGGCTGAAAAAGGAGGAGGGCGGCCTGCATGGAGGCTGTAAGGAGACAGCCCCTCCACCATGCTAAGGCACAGCAGGCCAATCACCTGTTTGCTTTAAAACATGATTACGCGAACTACAAGAGAGAAAACCGGACTGATTCTAAAGGCGACGAACTGGAACGGACTACGACTTATGGAATATGGAACACAAGAAGTATAAATGGGAAAGAAGAGGAGCTGGTGGAAGACATGAGGAAAGCAAAATTAGAAATCCTGGCTATAACGGAAACAACGAAAAAGGGACAAGGAGTCATGGATCTCGATGGCAACACGCTGCTCTACAGTGGTGTACCCACATCTGAAAGAGCTAAAGGGGGCGTGGGTTGCATTGTGGCCAAAAACCAGAAAGATAGTATCAAGGGATGGAACTTTGTCTCTGAGCGCATTATGGTTGTAAAACTAAAAGAAGGAGAAACCATAGTCAGTCTGGTCATACTGTATGGGTCAAATGAGGATGAGAGAGCGGAGGTCAAGGAGGAATTCTTCGAGCTGCTTCAAAGGACAGTGGATGACTGCCTAGATGAAGTTCCCGACCCCGTAAAGTGTCAAAATATGAAGGGGACGTAATACTTTGACGGAATAATTATGATGTTATAACGCTATTGTAGTGAAATTGACAGAGATACAACGGTAAAATACCTCCAAGGATAACATTTAAGGATAAAAACATAATGCGTAGGCTGCGAATAGTACATGATCGCCTAGACCGCGGGTCATCATCCTCCATAAAAATTGACTTGCTAGACAGGAGGGGAACGGCGGATCAAAAAGGAAAAAAATATGACTGGAAAGATTGCGTGAGACTAGAAAGGCTAAGGAGACGCAATTGGGGGGGGGGGGGGGGGTGGGGGAAAGGCTAAGGAGACGCAATTGGGGGGGGAGGGGGGGGGGGGGGGGGGGGGGGGGAGGGTGGGGGGGTAGGGGGGCGAGCGGAGAAAAGTCACGTTTCCCAAGTTGACATAAAAAGTAAGCAACTCGACAGAAGGTACCATAGATATGTTACGCCACAGTCATTTATTGGACGCTTTTGCGCGATACCAAGCCCTTGATTTGAATTCAGCGGCTAAACGCAGATGTTCGAAATATTACAAAAATTAAAAAGTAATTTTTTCTTAATATTAATGTTAGGAATATAAAAATTAGCTGGCCGGATGGCCCATTCTGAGCAGTGAACTAATATGGTCTTAATTTTACAAACGGATAGATAATATTGAAGATAATGACAAAAGACAGTGTTGTTCACATCATCGACAGACTGTATTGAATCTAAAAGTGTCGCGATTTGCACAAAAAAACACGACCTCGAGACGCAGGTGTTCAAATCTACGTAGTATGGAAGAGAAGGGATATTTGTGGTGGCTGTGTCTAAAAATAACTTTTAACGACAAAATTTTGGAGGGGAGAGAAAGGTTGGTTCAAAAATCAAGTACATTTTGTAGAAACACAAGTAGAGACGGACAGACTAACAGATAACCATCCATACTTGACTGAAGCATGACTGAAATGACTTTAGGGTAGGAAATTTGAATTTAAAATAAACCTAGGCAGTGATTGGCCACAGACAATCATATTATTAGCGCTCAGAGCGAAAGTGGGGCCATTCTTCAATAGTTGTTCAGTGATAGACACAGATTTTAAAGTGTGGTGATTTCCATATGAAAGAAAGTGAAATAAATTTAGGGACGCCATACTATAGCCAGCAGCTCAGCTGAGTTTTGCTAGCAATTCTGTGTTATTTATTCATAATCTGGTAAGATTGAAATTATTTCCTTATATATTTTGAATATTGTTTCATGTTTGAGTGATTTGATACTGCCATATCGAAATCTAGCCTTACAAACAAGTAGGGATTTGCTCTAGACCCCCCGCCCTAGTCAGGGTCTAGGGACCAACAATGTACATAAACTCCAGCAAGGGTTAGGCAAGACAGATCAAGTTTTGAGAATAATGAAACATATTACCTATCCTCTTTTAGGGCAGAAAACTAATAAATATTTTTCAGAATCTATAGTCTGGGAGGATCTATCTGATGTAAAACCACCATGGTAAATGTGCTGTTTGGTCAGAGAGATCTGACCTGTCTGTATGATGTGGTTGTTGTGTCAGTGTTGTGTCCAGACGTGGGTAGAGAATAGATTTTGACACATGGCCCATACTTTGATTGCAGAGCTGTGAGTTTCTGTTGTCAACAAAGCAGTGTCTATTCAGTTGGTGACTTTACTCGAGTGTATCTGTGCAGTACTTGTGACAGAGACCACCATTATTGCCCGCCAGCACGGAGAGGTGGGACCACCCGATTTCAGCACCAGAGCTACAACTACAAGATGAGTGAGCCTCTGGTCTGCTGGACATTCACCAACGCTGTGTAGTTACTAATACCCCCATAAAAATTCCCACCATTTTCTGGACACTGTGTAGTCAATATAGACAGGTGTGATGAGGCCACCCCAACAGCACAAACATTAACTATCCTCCCAAGTAGATGACTACTAGAACATTTTAATAAAACTAACTAGTATAGTACATATATATGTACACTATTGCATTTATGATATAATATTCCATGCATTTCTTTCATAATCTCTAAATCCTTTTAAGTTCTGGTCAACCTAAAAAAATTGATCCAGAACAAAATAAATGTAATATAATTCTATCAAAAAATTTTACACACGTGAGTTAGTTCAGTGTATTTTAACATTTATTAATATTATTAGTCTTGTTAAATATCTGTGGGTATATCTATAACCTATTACACCACACTACATATCATAACCCTAGACACTTTACGTAGCCACATTCATTAAAAAAAATAAAGTGTGAGGTCGTAGTGGTAGCAAGAAAGGCCTTCTGACAATTCTCAACTACATTTTATCTCAGGAGCCTTCACAGCTGGCCTCATACAATTACATTTAGTAATATCACCATCATACAATACCATCAAACACCACTACATATATTGGGGTCTTGTCCGGGGATAATTAGCCCAACAGTAATATTAGGATCTCCTGGTGGGAGAAATAAAAGTAGGGAAATAAATTGTAAAATTCCCTTTAACATTAAAAGTGTCCCTACAGATAAAAGTTGGTGAATCTTCACAGCCAGTAATAATTAATTAGTTAACTGGTTAGTTAGAATTAGTTAGACTATAGTCATAAGAAGTACTTAGTGTATTTACTGGTTAGAGATTTATCTTGTATATTATTATATTGTCTAAAAAGTATGGCGGAGCTGGCAAAATTTAGATCAGCTGCTGTGCTCACCGCGAAGGAGATGGGAATGGATGGTCAAATTTTAATTCAATATGTAACGGCTGAATGTGATAAATATATTGAACGGGAAGAAAGGAGATTAGAAAAAGAGGCTGAAAGAAAATTAGAGGCTGAAAGGTTAGCTGAAGAGAAGAGGTTACAAATTGAGGCTGATAGAGACATTAAGAGGCTGCAGATTGAGGCAGAAGAAAAACGACAGCAAAGGGAGGCAGAAGAAAAACGACAGCAAAGGGAGGCAGAAGATAAAAAGGCCGAAAGGGAGGCAGAAGATAAAAGGCCGAAAGGGAGGCAGAAGATAGAAGGTTGCAAAGGGAGCACGAATTACGACTAAGGGAGCTGGAATTACAAGGCCGGCTCCTGAAAATGGTGCCAGCCCTTTTGCCTCAGATGCTACGCCCAGTCTGGGAGCCTCAAACTCAGCTATGGGGTTTCATTTAGACCATTTTGTTGAAAAAGACGATGACATAGAGGGGTACCTAGGACGTTTTGAGTTATTAGCTACTACATATGGGTTAGAGAGAGAGAGGTGGAGCTTAAAGCTATCACAGGGATTGAGAGGTACTTCTTATGAAGTATTTGCCAAAATGAACAGGGAAGACCAAGACAATTATGACATGTTAAAGCAGGCTTTGTTATTAAGGTACGAGAAGAATGGTGAATTTTATCGTAAGAAATTTAGAAATGCCAAACTGTTGTCTGGGGAGACATACCACCAATTCTCTGCTAGACTAGAAACCTATTTGGAGAAATGGACGGCTCTGGGGAAGACCCAAGATCTTAAAGAAATGATCATGATTGAGCAATTGAGAGAGTCCATGGCTCCAGACATGAGAAAATTTCTCATGGAACAAGGTGCAGAGAAGTTGGGGGAAATTTTAAATGTTGCTGAGAGGTATCAGGCAGCCCAGGCAGAGGTAAGTGGTGCTAAAAAGAAGCACATAGACAATTTTAAAGCTCCACAGCAATTTAATAAATTTGATAATAGAGAGCAGGGAAATAAAGGTAGGACAAACTTTGAGCGGCCAAGAAATGACTATCGCGACAGAAACTCACAGTTCAATGACCAAAAGTTCAATGAAAGAAGACCGTTGAACCAAGGAAAAAGATGGTGTAAATGGTGCAAGAAGGATAACCATAACACCGAATTTTGTAGAAGGAAACCTTCAAACATTGCTGCAATGAAGTCGGGGACGCAAAGATTAAAGGTTAATCCTAAGGGACAACAGGAACCTTATCACCCCCCAGTTTGTGAGGATGTTATTTGTAATGGGGTCACCATAAGGTGCCTTTATGATACAGGTTTGGATTATGATTCAGTTGTGAAGTCTAGCCTAGTGGACCCAAGTCAGTATACCACAGAAACAGTGGAAATACAAGGGGCGACTAAGGACATACCACTCATGACACTTCCCATCGCAAGGATAACGGTGAAAACTCGCTATGTGGAAGGAGAAATCAGAGCAGCAGTGATAGATGAACCAATCTACCCTCTGATATTGGGGTGTAGATACGTCTTCTTGGGGAATCCCGAGAAACCTGTGATCATGGCGACAGTGCAGACCAGGTCACAGAAGAAGGAGGAAGAAGGTGAACCTATAAATGCTCATCCAGAGGAGATGAGGAAGGCGCAGGCTGAGGATAGGACACTCAAGCCCTGTTTTAAAAAATTGCCCAAATGCCACACACCTCCGAGCAAGGGGGAATATTTCATGAAGAACAAACTCTTATACAGGAAGGCCGGAACTGGAACAAATGGTCACAACCAGCTGGTTCTTCCCACTTCATATAGAGATAAAGTGATGGAACTCGGGCATGCGATTCCCTTCAGTGGTCACATGGGGATCAGCGCCACAGGACAGCGTATAGCTTGTCATTACTTCTGGCCAGGGATAACGGAGGATATAAAAAGATATGTCAAATCCTGCCCAGAATGTCAAAGGGTAGCTCCAAAGCACTGGACTGCTCCTGCAACTCTAGGGGAAATGCCCATAGTGGGAACACCTTTTGAGAGGGTTGCAGTGGATATTGTAGGACCTCTCACTCGGACCAAGAGGAGGAACAGTTACATCCTTACTCTGGTGGACACTTGTTCTATGTGGGGAGAGGCGGTAGCCCTGCCATCAATTGATTCAAAACATGTAGCAGAGGCACTACTTACAATATTTACCCGATTAGGATTCCCGCATCAAATCTTGACGGATAATGGTTCTCAGTTCAAGGGGAAACTAACGGAAGAAGTTTTTAAGCTATTTCAAGCCAGGCACTTTCATTGTAGTCCGTACCATCCACAAGGGAACGGCCAGGTAGAGAGGTTCAACGGGACTCTCATTTCTATCCTGAGAAAGCTGGCACACGAAAAACCGGATCTGTGGGATCAATTCCTGCCCGCCGCATTGTTTGCGTACCGGGAGGTACCACATAGTTCAACCGGGATGGCTCCCGCAACTCTGCTATTTGGGAGGCCAATAAAAGGTCCATTAGAAGCTTTATTAAGGACCTGGACAGATGAGAGGCGGAAGAGACTGTTACCTCATCGTATCAATACGTGAACGAACTGACCACTCGTTTGAAAGCTGGATGGAAACTGGCAAATGATAATTTGAAGCAAGCCAGGAAGAAACATGCAGCATATTTTAATAGGAAGGCAAAGGACAGGGAACTGGCAGTCGGAGAGAAGGTGCTGCTTCTACTACCCGGAAGCCAGAATAAATTACAAATTGGTTGGCAAGGTCCATATACGGTTCTAGAGAAGGTGTCTAGAACAAACTATAAAATTGACAAAAAGGGGAAGGAGAAAGTTTATCATGTAAACCTGTTAAAGAAGTATCTGGACAGACCACTCCAGGAAAGCACCCCCTTATTGACCTTAGCTATTGCAACCCAGATGCAAAAAGAACCACTCACCTCACATGAATACCCATTACATCCTTGTGAAACCGCAGCACAGGTAAAAGTCAGTAAGCACCTGACTAAAAACCAGAGGGAGAGAGTTCAACAAGTTCTGGAGGAACATACAGATGTATTAACAGATAAACCAGGCCATACAAATTTGCTACAGTATGACATGAAACTGGTAGACTCAAACCCAATCTGTATGAGAGCCTATTCTATTCCGTTCGCGAAGGAGAAGGCATTGAAGGAAGAAATAGAGTATTTGTTGAAGGAGGGGATTATTTCGCACAGTGAATCATCTTTTAGTTCTAGTGTCGTTTTGTTGAGAAAACCGTCTGGGGAACACAGACTGTGCATAGATTACAGGAAACTGAATGCTGTCACAGAAGGACAAGTGGATCCATTACCAGACACAAAACAGTTATTTGCCAGACTGAACAAGGCAAAATACTTTTCAAAGGTGGATCTTAGTAAAGGCTATTACCAGATCCCAGTGAAGCCTGAAGTGAGACCTTATTTGGCTTTTAGCACTTCGGATGGACATTATGAATTCAATATGCTACCATTCGGACTGAAAAATGCTCCGAGTGTGTTTTCAAGGATGATGCGCAAATTGTTGGATCCCCTGAATAACCCATGTATCACGAATTTCATGGATGATATTCTCGTCGCCACAGAGACATTTGAAGAACACATTGAAGCTCTGGAGATGTTGTTTGATAGACTTCGGGAGGCGAACTTAACTGCTAGGCCAACAAAATGTTGTATTGGATGCAAAGAGTTGGAATTCTTGGGACACACTGTATATCAGGGTAATATGACCCCTGATCCTAAGAACTTGGAAAAACTGCAGAGAGCACCTAGGCCGCAAACAAAAAAAGGACGTGCGATCATTTGTGTCGTTATGCGGATTTTATCAGAAATACATCAAAAATTTTAACGCTATTTGTGCTCCTCTGACTGATCTGACTCGCAAGGGACTTCCAGATAAAATTATTTGGACTGCACAATGTGAACTAGCGTTCCAAGAGTTAAAGGAAAAACTCACTAGCAAGCCTATTCTCAAACTGCCTGATTTGACACAGGACTTTGTCTTAAGAACCGATGCAAGTAATGTAGGACTAGGAGGGGCTTTGTTGCAAAGATCATCTTCACCTGATGGGGAACTGAAACCAGTCGCTTATGCAAGCCGCAAATTGAATAAGGCGGAACAAGGATACTCCACAAGCGAAAAAGAATGTTTAGCATTAATCTGGGCAATAAAGAAGTTTCAAATCTATCTGTATGGTAGGACTTTTGTGGTGGAGACGGACCATCAGCCTCTCGTATTCTTATCTCAGGCTAAGCATGAAAACGCAAGATTGCTGAGGTGGTCTTTATTGCTTCAACCTTATCAGTTCAGTATCCAATATATCCCAGGCAAATTGAATGTCGGTGCAGATTTCCTCAGTCGGCACCCCTGTGATCAAAATTAGAGTAGTGGCAGACGTGAGGAGTAATTTTACCTATGTGTATCGCTGTTTTTTTGGAACTTGCCATAGGCATGTTTTCAAGTGGGGAGATGTGTAGTGAAATTGACAGAGATACAACGGTAAAATACCTCCAAAGATAACATTTAAGGATAAAAACATAATGCGTAGGCTGCGAATAGTACATGATCGCCTAGACCGCGGGTCATCATCCTCCATAAAAATTGACTTGCTAGACAGGAGGGGAACGGCGGATCAAAAAGGAAAAAAATATGACTGGAAAGATTGCGTGAGACTAGAAAGGCTAAGGAGACGCAATTGGGGGGGAAACGGAGAAAAGTCACGTTTCCCAAGTTGACATAAAAAGTAAGCAACTCGACAGAAGGGACCATAGATATGTTACGCCACAGTCATTTATTGGACGCTTTTGCGCGATACCAAGCCCTTGATTTGAATTCAGCGGCTAAACGCAGATGTTCGAAATATTACAAAATTTAAAAAGTACTTTTTTTCTTAATATTAATGTTAGGAATATAAAAATTAGCTGGCCGGATGGCCCATTCTGAGCAGTGCACTAATATGTTCTTAATTTTACAGACGGATAGATAATATTGAAGATAATGACAAAAGACAGTGTTGTTCACATCATCGACAGACTGTATTGAATCTAAAAGTGTCGCTATTTGCACAAAAAAACACGACCTCGAGACGCAGGTGTTCAAATCTACGTAGTATGGAAGAGAAGGGATATTGGTGGTGGCTGTGTCTAAAAATAACTTTTAACGACAAAAGTTTGGAGGGGAGAGAAAGGTTGGTTCAAAAATCAAGTACATTTTTGTAGAAACACAAGTAGAGACGGACAGACTAACAGATAACCATCCATACTTGACTGAAGCATGACTGAAATGACTTTAGTGTAGGAAATTTGAATTTAAAATAAACCTAGGCAGTGATTGGCCACAGACAATCATATCATTAGCGCTCAGACGCGAAAGTGGGGCCATTCTTCAATAGTTGTTCAGTGATAGACACAGATTTTAAAGTGTGGTGATTTCCATATGTATCCCACTAGAGAGGGACAGAACCCAACCACCCCAAACAACTCCACCTTACTTCTCAAATCTAATATCTGGGAGGATCTATCTAGGTGCCCCAAGCATAGGTCGACGGTATACCAACTCAATACCTTCACTGGTAAACTGCTGCTTAAACATGGGTCAGAGAATCTGACCCTGTCGTGTTATGATGTGGTCTGTTGTGTCAGTGTTGTGTCGCAGAGTACGTTGGGTAGAGCGAAATAGATTTTGACACATCCTAGAGACACCATACGTCTGTGATTGCAGAGACTAGCGCGTTTCTGTCTTGTGTTCAACAACCAGTGACTAGTTCAGTTTGAAGTGACTTCTACCTTACTCGACGTGTATCTTCAGTTGGCAGGTACGTACCTGCAGAATAACTTGTGGACAGAGACCAACCATTTCTATATGCCCCGCCAGCACGGAGAGGTGGCTACCTCATATCAGTTTTCAAGCAACCAAAGCTGACAGATTTACTCGACTGACAAGATGGATCCTTGAGACCAAACTGTTCTGCTGAGCTTTCCATTCAGTCACTGCGGATAAGACCCTTCTCTAGCTCACGAGCTTTACATACCTGTGCAGCGCTGAGTAAAAACCTGGACGCAATATCCTCCCATAGAATACTTCCCACCATATGTTGCTGTTTTTCTGCACACGCAACCGCGTGGTAGTCAATATTATACGAGGTTTGATGCAGACTTGCCTAATGAGCGGACCTACCCCAACAGCCACCCTATGATATTCAGACTATCAGAGCTACAATCTCCCAAGTAGTGACTGACTAGAACATTTTAACTAAAACGCTAACTTCAGTGGACATAAGTAACAATATAGCTAATGCGTAGTTAACTAATAACCCCATACCCATTTAAAATAAACCACCACATCCATCTTCATAGGCGATCCACTACACTGTGACTAATGTATGTAAAGACTCAGGTCGAACAACCTAAACAATTGATCCAGAACGCTATAAATTGTTTAACAAAAACACCATTTTATCATGTACACATTTTTTACAACAAATAACCCACTACACACCCTTAAACCAGTGTATTTAGTGTATTTAACCCCCCACATTCACATTAATATTATTAACTGTCCCTTGTTAACTATCACTATATATATCATCCCCTATCCAAACATTACAACACCACACATTATCAATAACCCCTACAGTATATTACACAGGCTATATATGCGATAACAAATCACCGTACTAATGACATTTACATGAGTATAAATCTAACATATCTGCACAAGGTCATCTATTTCATACTCAATTTAATTCCCACAAACTCTCCTAATTCTTTCCTCAAGTTCCCAAGGCGACTACGCTAAAAAATTGTACTATCCCCATAAACGAAAATAAATGTCAACAATTCTCTATCAAAAAAATTTTTTACACACGTGAAGTTTAAGGTCTTGTCACTCAGTGTTATTCTTATACACTTTATGGTAAGATTATTTTATCTCTCCAGGTCCATGTTAAATATACTGTGAGTATCCCTCTATACAAAACACTTGATTACACCAGCACTACCATATCACTCTTTTACAACCTATAATGACACTTTACTAGAGCCACAACATTCACACTTACCAAAATAAATATAATATCGCGTGCGACAGGTATCGAGCAGTGGCTAGCACAAACGAAGGCGAGCCTCTCTCTGACACATTCTCGAACAACTATACACATTATTATATCTCTACGATAGACATTCACAGCTCGAGCCCTCAGATCACAGACAGCAATTACATTTTATAGTAAAACAACATCATAATCACAATAACCATCAAACACCAAACTACAGCGTAATGTAAATAGCGAACTTCCATATAATGATTCAGTCTCAATTTTTTGCTATATGTTCACTCACTCAACTCCATCAGATGTCATCACTGATATATCCTTTCGCGAGAGGAGTTCGAGGTCCCATAATTAATTGGTCCAAATCTAAATGCACAGTAGCGATGGTCGTCTTATAACACATGCAACACTAGTGGAAATGGGGAACTATGCATTGAGCGCCACGATGAGTTCCCTATACAAACTCGATTCCATCACGGTCATGTTCGAGTATTACCGCTCCCTAACCTACATTCGGCACCTCAATCGATAAACCAGCGTCTCATCCACAGGGGTATCCATCATAAAGGGAGCATTACAAGCTCCCAGGAGGCATAGACGTAAGCAAGCGACTAGATGTGTGAATACTGTGCATGGCGATAGTAACATCATCAAAATGGTATAAACAAATTCCTGATACATCAGCGCAACACCAACATAAAAAAAATTAAAACCAAAGAACGAGTGTTTAACGAAAGTTTCCTACAAAAGAAGACCACTCCACAGCAACTTGGATTGGATAAACTAGAAACCTAGCACAACAATAATTCAGTGAACTCTAATAGCACTTACGAAGAAGCGATCTTGATTAAGCAGTGTTGCAGTGATCACCATCTTACAAAAATGCGCTTCTCTAATCGAACATAACTGTCTCTGTCGGCTCCACTGATCACTATAAGCGCGCTCCAATTTTCACAACTTTTAAATCCACGCGAAACAGATATCAGCGCCTGGAGCGAGTCCAAATCTATAGATTATATAATTAATAAACAATAAATCAATGAGACGAAACGAAATCGGTAATAAAAATAGCGCTAAAATCTATTTCTTTCAGAGGGGTTGAGGAAAGTACTCCAAAGAGATCACGTGTTCACCGGTCTTACAAGACCACGACAATTTCACCAGGAGCAATATTTTACCTCCACTTACAACTGGGTCCAAACGATTTATACGTTCTATAAGAACTGTCTATGCTGACGTACGAATATTACCCCGTGAACCAAAAAGCACCCTCTCTCATGATCCATACACGCTAACTCAACATAAACAAATATGCGTGGATAACAACTTCCGAATTAACATGCGAGTAGTACTCAATCCAATAAATGATTGGCGGTGATCTAACAATCCTTCCCGAGTCACACGTATCTAACTCACAATAAAAACTGAAATCACCGCGCCCTGATAACATCTTTATCGATATCACGTATCTGACAACTAAATACAATCTATGCGAAAACCATTGCCATCTGATAGCACAGTCTTCGCACGAGGAAATCACGGTAACCTACAAATAAAATTGACATGCATGAATAAACATCTTCGGATCCACGTACACAGCAACCAAGGAGACTACACAATAAAATGATAGCGCTGCTTGAAACACATCCAGGTACATCTCGACACACAAAAATACCCTGAGAAACTATGCGGCGAATAACACAACACCGAGATCACGTAACTCTCAATACAACATAATATAGCGGGATAACACCATCCATCAATTCGCCCACACGCTAACGCTAGAAACTAAAATGGATCGGGGTCTCAAATCATCCTTGCAAATCAAACACCAGTAAGCTTGAATAATAAATGACATCAGCGATAGTACACACTAAAATCTCTATCCATCCACCGTACATTCTAGAAATATACCAACATAGAAACATGGGAACCAGCGCTACAAACACAACCTCAGTTACTCACAGTACCGAACCCATCAACATATTACCAACGATTGGACTGCCCCGCGAACTGAACCCATCTTCAAGCAAAGGACCAATCCACGCCTACACTACCAACTAAAAATTAAGCCATGGATAACATCTTTCAATCACGTACTGAGTGACTAAAGATGATCTCTGCAATATTAATCATACTACTAAGCGAACGGCTGCGCGCGCCAAACATTTGTGCGAATCACAAATAAACATTTTGTTTTATGGAGTGTCCCATCCTTCAAGAGTCCTACCCAATACCATTACTCACTCGTTTTATTGGTATTGTGTAATATACAATATAAAGAAGTGCGTGGATTCTTTCTTCACTTTTTTTTCTCTCATCTATTTTTTTTTTTTTGTTAAACACCACTCTATCAACTACAGTATTAATGTGCTTCTCCCTGACTCTTTAATGCGACACTAGTGCCAAATTGTGACAACTGTGCCAATCGATTCTTCATTTCTTAGCACAAGAGAAAAAGCCGAGACGTAATTCGTGAGGTGCGTAAACACGGATTTATCCAGAGTGTAATCTATATCATATACCATAACTAAACTATAGGCGAGACGAGGAGAAGGGCTATATTTCTCTCGCACATAGTGACCCAGATGTCTATATCCTTGTCAAGTGTTGTCATGCTTGATAAATCTGGACCATTACAAAACTGCAGCCAGTAGCCGTATCCAAGATGGCACAAGATCAAATCCAGGTTGGAAAGGTATTATACACACAAAAAATGGAGAATTACTATACGCCTACGTACATTTTATCATAATAGTCTTAACGACGCGTAGAGAGGTAAAGATTGACGCTGATCTGTCATTAGAAACGTATAACTGAAGACCTATTGAGCGTGTCCCACCAATGATCGAGAAAAGCTACAATACTATAAATAAGACAACGCTCATCTATTGTGACAAATGAGGTAGATCGAGCGTTTATTAACATCTCCTAGATAGTTAAACAGAAAACCATTCTACGCAGTTTATGACATACAGCGGTTTGAACCTATCTCCAGGTAACAAGAAGTCTATTTATATCTTCTCACAACAACACAGAGAGTACAACGGCAAACACGCGTGCAATTAGTCGTTTTCTTTTCTAGATTTAGAACAAAGTCCAGTCCAGAAGCTAGCTGATGTCAGCATCATTATAACAACTTTTTATCATGTACAACGTCTTGCCTTTACAGAGTCTCAAAGAAATTTACGAGCTTTAATTTGATACGCTCTATCGACATTAAAACCTGGTGCGTTCGAGATGAGTGAAGAGCAGTAAAAATAGTCAACAAAACGCAGCGACCCCATGACATGAAAAAGTATCCCTACCATCCGTTCTTTTTTATGCAAAAAAAATCCTCGTTCAATGAGAAAGGTAGGATGATTTTTTCTTTAGTCTGACAAACAGGCAATTCCTTTCGCATTGAGCAGGAGATTCATGACAGTCAATAAGGCTAAAAAACAAAAAAACTCATGGAAGCTAACAATAGAAGTGTTATTCTTAGTAATGCGAGATTTTACAGAGAGAATGTAAAAAAAATACACGGAAGACGCTAAAAGTAAGAGCCGAGTGAGGAGTAGTTGTACCATCTGACAACAGTAGTTCAAGAACGTAAATGAAAGCTTTACCCAAGATTTCATATGTGAAGGTAGTCTTAAAAATCCATTAAGATTAGAAGGAAACAATTCACTTTCTTTGAGCATGTTAAGAGAAAAAAAAATGGAATACATCGTAAAAACAGGAAAGATTGAAGGAAAATGGTATAAAGGATGGCAAAGAGAGAAGAGACTGCACATTTTAACACCATGGCATGGGAAGACGTCAAACACAAAATTAACAAACAGAACTGGTGACAGAAAGTTGTGGAGAGACATGACCATCTATGCTGCTGGTATAGTAACTAAAGAAGAACAATGGATTACGGATATGTTCAATTGCGATAGTTAAACATTTCTATGCTGCGCGCACCAGTGACAACTCAGAAATCTAGGTCTGCCGGCGTCGAACAAAGCGCTAACCCATTAAAATTATAGATCCTGACGCACTTATAACAATGTAAGTTTTAGCAGTTTAAAGAAATAACGATTCATTAACTAGCACATCGCCAATACATGATGTGTCTGCCTAGAAGAGCAATGTTTGAGTCTCTAATACAATCACTTCTATCTGATTCTTGAGCCCAAGACCAACACTTATCTTACCTATTATTGTATCATTTTAGACAAGATGCACTTGAAGATACAGGGAAACCAACGGTCAGATCACGACGTCCGTATTTGGCCAGTCACTTCCGATTACGGCGAAACAACAGCAAATGGATTGCGATTTGGGGGGGGCCATTGCCCCTTAGAAGACGCCTAAAGGAGCTAGGCCGTGATGGGAAACAATGCAAAGACAAACCTAAATTCTGCTGTTTGCCCCCTAAGCACGCCACTAGGCGTAATGGCATTCAACTGACTTTGGACCTGGCTTCTTTTACGGTCGTCGCGTGGCGTAAGGTACGGAAAAGATACAAGAGAATCGTACAAGAATACATCTGGAGGAAACGTGCAAAAAACTCCCACATGTGTGAGCTCATCGTTTAAAGGGAATACAACCAATAATATAGAAGAATGTTGTCCCAATCAAACTTTCAATTAAAGAAGTGTGACTGTTGTGAAGGAGTTGTCATGGTGTCTGACAAACACATGAGTGTCAAAACAAAATGGTTGCAGAGAAACACCACTATGGAGATGAGATAAGTAATTGTACTTGGAGCATGCTTTTTCTACCAAAGGGGATTAGCTGTCTGATGATAGAGCTTGGGCGCTCCTTGCGTACAGGTGCAAAAATAATGTGAATTAGAACTCATCCAGGTCCACACACAGAATGATTGCTATATACTACCAACTCAACCAGAAGAGTTAACAATTGAGGTAATCTTCAACCACCACACAGAGCGCAAGTAGAGTCTCACAAACGCTTATACTACAAATGAAAACTTGAAGGAAATCTACCATCTAGTATTTCAAAACAAGCTAAAAGATGATGTATGACTTTAACTCGAGAGCACTTAGACACAACCAGTTCGGAGTGCACTAGTAGAGCGATTAAGAAAAAATTTACCGTGCTTACATAGTTATGTGTCTCCTTATATGCCGGTTCATAGAAAGACCACATATGTGCCCAGCGACGCCAGTTCCTTTCTCGTGGAAAAAGCTTACGGGGGATTCAAATAAGCCTCAAAACTGACTACTTGCTTTGTATTCTATCTCTTTGCGAGAACATGGTCAATGCCCAATCGTGAAAACGTCTGAGAGAAGAGAGGTGTAACTGAATGACAGAATGAAGTAAATTCAAAACGGGAAGGCAGGCAGGATTGTACTAATTTTGTTAGGTTCTCTCTATCTATCCTTATGCATCTTGAATTGATTTGTGAGTCTCTATTACTATTGTATCTATCTTGTATTCCTTGTAACTCTTTTCATTGTCTATCGATATCAATTTTTCAACTAGTCTCTATCATATCTGTTAATCTTCGCTGTTTTAGATATAGTGTCTATTGTGTGAGCGCCCAGACAGTTGGTAAATATTGACATACTCTCATATGACCAAATTGGATTTACAACTATAGAAAGTGACAACCGCGGCAAATCTACTCCTTCAAGTCGACGCGGTCAAAAATAGACCCTGCCAATTCATTTTTCCAATGTAGTATATGTACTATTTAGTAGTATTTCTTAAACTTTCTGCCCCTCCAGTCCCTGACACCTAAAAACTCTCTCCTATGATAATTCCAGTAACGATAGGCGAGTATATTTCGTACTATATCCTTGTCGTCTGAGGACCTCTGACAATCACCTACCTATCGTTCACCTAACTGGCAGCCATTGTCCGACAGTACCAATAGCACAATTGTCATAGCACATTCTAGAAAATTTTATCCTTTCAAGTATAACCATATATGTTATGATGCAGTTAGAACTCATTTTCACTTCAGTTTATTTACATAATGAGATTGCCATGGCCATTATTAATCTCATATGAGTCGCCTAGTACGACATGCTTGAGTGTGCATTGACCCTTTTCCATTATGTCTTTTCCGAGGACCCTGGAAACGACACAGGACAATTAAATGTATTTACCTTAAGATAAAGATAAAATCTTTAACAAAACAGGTCAGTGTTTTGCACCGATAAACCAATAAAAATGAGGTAGCTGATTATTGGAATAAGAAAATAGCGATATCCATAATGAGCATGGAGCCACCCACTTGCAGGCGGTCACCCCAATACGCAGGTGAGCCCGGCAATCAATAGCAGTTGTCAATAGTTTAGTCAAACGTATTTGACATCGAATGATTGAAGTGATTGCCCGAGCCCGCCATGCACAACCCCATATATCGTCCTTTTTATGATATTCCCTCAGGGTTAAATAGATCATGGACCCCGAATTCCTTCTTTTGTCTGTACTCAGCAAGAGTGAGGGATGTGCTCCGTGGCCAGTGCATCTACACCCACTCGCGTAAGCTTTGACCTAAATAGTAGTGATATACGATCTAAACTATTTATACCCACCTTATCTCTACGCGATCCACGACTGCACTACAATCTACTATGAGGACGTATCTACAACCCAATAGTGCCCTGTATCACAGATCATAGTCCACCTTAAGTCCTCCCCTCATACATCTACATATACGCATCTTGCTGTCCTAGTGTTCTCCCTCGTCATACCTTAATGAGTGGATTTACAAGATCTCTAGAGCCTCTTATCCTATCTGCCAAGAAGTACACCTGTTTCTATGCTATAAATAGATCTTCAAGGTGTGACTGAAGATGGTCTTAAGAGCCTATCTAATCGAAAAGGGGACTAGAGCGATCTAGCGCGAATCGCCGCAATGCTCTTGTACCTACGCCTTTCGCTTTCTCCAAACCAACTTTTTCTACATTCTCCTAAAGCGAAATTTACGTACGAGTCGCGAAGACAACAACAACTTAAATGCGCGGGAAAGGTACGGAGGAATCCATTCGACAACACTATTTATTTATTATCCTGCGTATATAATTCTAGCCACACTCCTCTATACTTATCACATTCAGAGGACTGATCGTATCGCACGACCTCCCAAAAACACTATGAATTTACTTAACAACATGAGCAACAAATAAGGCGTATATAGAGCCTCGAGCGCTAATAACTGCCTCTTCTTCTCATTGAGTAAGCGTATGCTTTGGACATCTACAGAAAATCTAGTATGAGAAGTGAGATACATCTGATACGATATATTACGGAAGTGAAACAGATGATGCTATGCGCACAGACAGCCACTTGCTTTATACTAAACTTTTCTCAGTTAACATAACTATCTCAATTTTGCTCTCCACATAATTTAAGTATTTTGTCAAGTTGTCTTACTAGGCAAATGCATACATCTATAGAAACTAATTTTTCACAGTTCACCCTATTAGAGATTACTTATAATTAATTGCTCCGATAACGAAATCTCCATATTTTTCTAGACCCTGAACTTTTACGATTTGACCATAAAGCTGTCAAAGCATTTGCATAAGTATTTTCAATGCACAAGAGTATAAGGAGTTTCTAAAAAAGAATATTCATCGTTTCCGACCTAGCAAACTATTCTCTAGACATTAACCGTTTTAAAAAACGAATCAATCATATGAAAGGCGCCATATCATACTAAAAAATCTTAACACTGTATGGCTCTCCTACAGACCTCGTTTTGTCATTAGCGTCTTTCACCAAGGATTGGAGATCGAGAGATGTAATTAATAATTTTCTCCAGGCTTAAAATTAGCATTTCAGTCAGTATTCACGTGTAACAGAAATAAGTCGCTCGACTAAAGCACCAAACACTTTGATAGACGAATTCTTCTCTGCTTGAGAGTTTCGAGTCCACCACACAATAGGTAGCGAGCCAAAGGTATAACGAAGCGAGACGGCGTTCTACTAAACCGATTTCACGCGAACCGGTGCAAGAATTGCGTACTGCCAACCAACCATTGTAATGCGAGCTAATTTTGACAACCAACACTCGCGACCTCGACTAACAACAGTCTCTAAAACACCGCGTGGATATACCTAGGTCTACGATACTCAATGCTAGAGAAGACAGATTAGTGAGGGCTGCGAAAGCGTATTAGGCCCATGGCGAATATACACCGCGTATTACTAACTACCAACGAGTGCTCATCATATCGTAATTGCAGAGATATGGACGTAATCGATAGATCTCACACCAAAAACATGCTACACATAAGTATTAAACTAATAGCCAATATTCTTACGCGTGAGTGTACACTCCAAAGAGAGAGAGCTGCCACGAGACAGTCTTTATGAGCCGAACTAGTTTCTCTTAACTCCTCTCATACAAAACATCAAAGATCGAGAGTGAGAGAAATATAAATTAGATTCTATCATGTTCTCAAACACCGCGTTCAATCACTCAGATGCGCGAGTCTTTCTCTTTAACACTAAAGAGCTTAACAACCCACATATTTTGACATGTCTTTAAGTCACTTACATCCTCATCTCTAGGTGCGAGAAGTAGCACATGAGAAAATAAATGTTACACTAGTTTATCGGAAGCCGATTCATCTACACATTGGCGCAACATGCGCGCTTCTCTCTCTCTAGAGCCAGATACATACACACGCGTATCGTGAAATCCAGTGCAGATACCATCACATACATCATTAACTGCACTCGCTATCGCGTCAAAAATTACACAAAGCAACTGCTACAGGAAGAAGCCATGAAGAACTACAATCAGATAAACGCAGACGAAAATTAATAGAGCTGTAGACCATGAGACATCCAAATAACGATAATACTTAATAGCATTAAACTACTCTTGAGAGGCGAGAGACACGTCTTTATAACATTCCTCTCAAAAGATACAACCCTAATCCCAATTTTTAAGACTCAGAGGCGCTTGTTAAATCAGTTATCCATCAAATGGAGATACAAAAATCCCTTGTCGATGAGCATCACACTTTCCCTCAATTAAATCAAATAGACATCGAGCAATTAGTCTGAACACACGCTTTTACTACTCGTCCCGGTATATAACTAGAGCGTATGTTTTCCTATCCATTCTAACCTGTAGGCCAAGACTGAATAGAAAACTTGAGTACGCTAAGCGTAAGTATGGTCGCGCGAATAACTATACTCGCTGGCGTAGTAAAGATGCTGTTCTGAGACAATATAATCATTACGGGAGTTACTATCTATTAAACTGTCGCGACTAACAGATCTATGTCTAGAGACATATATTTTGCGTACTGAGTACTTGATCTCTCTGCGAGTGCCTAAGATTGCGTATTATCTAAACTCAGCCCAGACCAATAACAATCACGCGAGAGAGACCGATTCTCTAAGCATACCCTATCCTACCCTATTCTACACAAGCAAAGCGGCAGTTCTCCACGCTCGAAACCCAATAGAGCATATCTTCTAACCTAGTATCACCGTACAGAAAAAGACGCGTGCTAAGAAACAGAGTTGACATACAGATATACAGACGCTCGCGCTGTGAGAGCGGCCCAAGTACAACCAATACCCAGATGAATCACATGCGGCGATAATTCTGATCTGCGCGATGATCTTCACATGCGTCTGCGGCACAGACTATATGAATAACTACCCTGACAACATCCCAATCAAAAACCGAAACACACATGGGCACTTCGGCATGTACATCGTGCTGTAGCAGTGAGATCGCCTCTATACTCAAGACAAGTAAAATCACATTCTTCTGTCGCGTCTCTCGACCATTATGAGTACACAACGGTTTTAACTCTTATTCACTAAACAAACATTTTGATGAGTAATTATCATGAAACAACATAATGACCAATTCAGTGCAGCCACTCAGCGCGACAGTGTGCTATTGTCCAGAACAATAACAACGCGAGTGTACATTATCCGTCTAAATTCTACACTCACAGAAATCCTCTGGAAGTTATTCATCACAGCAGTTGAGGTAAAGTTTACCACTCTCAGGGAGCACAATAATTTCTACTTAATTCAGAATCTAGATAGGTTCTAGCAACATGAAAGAGAATCTGTTAGTGCGATCTCGACGGGCGACCAAAGTAGGGCGACTACGACAACCGACTCTCTGAGCCGCCCTTATAATCTTCAGCCCACAAAATGTTACTATTGCTGAGGTAGCCAAATAATCTCTCTCGAATGAGACTACAACGATCTTCTATATATCTCTATTTTATTATCCCTAACAAGTTCGTGGTTTAATAACGCCCTACAATATCAACGCGGTTCATGGAGTAGACCTGCACCACAAATCATTACATATACTAAGAGTGGGATAAGAACTTCACGTTTACGCTCACTATTCATTGCGTGAATAGTCCCTAAACAGCACCAACCCCGAGCTGCGCGGGAAGCGACTCGTCTGATTAAGTGAGCGCCTACACAAAAAACCCTATATAACCCTTCAATAGATCATCAGGTCAACCCGATATGTCGAAAGGTGCCTAAAACGAAAACCCTCGACCTAATATTTGCAGCTCTCAGCATATAGGAATAGAGAAGTAATAGAACAATGAGTTCCAAACTCAATACGAGCCTCGAATCGAAAGAATAGGATCACCGACCAGACTAACCAACAAACACACATACCTGGAGCACCAAGCTTAACCGAACAGCGAGACCACTATTTACTGTACTATTCAGCACACCCCTCCTCCCTAAGATCACTCTCCTATACTTAGAATGTAAGCTCCACCAGTAAAAAGTCGAATTCATATGTCAATCTTGTAAGAGAGCTAATACAATAATAAAAACCCCATCTAGAAGTCACTTATTGTCTCTATCATCCCATCTAATTGATTACGTATCTAACACTTTGCCTAAACACCTAAAACACTAATACATTTGAAGCGCAGATCGTGTATATGACATACTCTAAACAAAAATTATTTACTTTCCTCAAAATATTAAGTTTATCTTAACACATCATTATAAATTATATCAAATGTATGTAAGCTGATAAAACAGTTCATGACACCACGTGACACTACAAGAAGCAGCTGAATCGTGGGGAGCACAAGCTGACGAGAAGCGCGTAACACAAGACAGTGCGGATTACGATTATAAGTTAATTAAAGCACTCTACACAATGCTCACGTAGAATCTAACGCAGCAGCGACATATTTGCGAAATTCTGCAATAGCACTCATGCTCGCGCAATCTGTGAATATAGTGGTGATTGTTTTGAAATAACAAATTATCAGACCAAGTATGTGAAACTTTGCAAAGACACTCACAAGGTGCACTCACAACCAAAATATGCGATACGCGCGATCTCATGTTTCACACACTTAAAGACTTTTAATGGACACTTTAATAAATATTAAATGGCATACACAAAGATCCAGGAATATTCTCACACAATCTATACGTATCATATCTTCCATGCTAACAAGAGACTAACTACTCGAAATCGACACTTATACTTTAATCAAGATCATGAGAGTCTTGGATACGATCGAGTTTAATTGGAGCTCTATGACATGCAGGCGGGATGTTTACATTTGTCTTTTTACATAATCTTGGACGAGACATAGACAACTAATTCTCTATTCACATAAAGGTTCACACTCTATATAGAGCTCGCGAGCTCTCGTTATTATTGAGAAGCGTCGTTAGTGCTAGAGCGCGAGGTTTTAGGTATAGTCAGCATATTACAGGTAATAGATGAGAGTAAACGCTATGGGAGATTGAATAGCTACTCGGTGAAATATTGGCTGAACTAGCTACGGCGATAGAGATGTTACACACTCTTAACATTGTTTCCTATAATTATCAAAACTACTATATGGGAGTGACGAAGTATGAACATAAAGCTGATCCTTGTGGACCATACATACATTAAGTAGTTCGGTAGTCTTAGTTTTCACAAATGGAGATTTTGCACACAATGACAGCTACATCATTGTGAGAATCAAGGATTGGTAAGGATTTAAGTGAATTTTATGTATAATGAGGTCACAAGTGGAAATTTCCGTATAATAGAGGGTGAACAGTCAAAAAAATAATAAATATTATTCCTCATGGCATGGAATTAAAAAAAATAATCTATCATGAATGTGAAGAATCATACAAAATCCATCACTAGAACATTTCGATCCCCCCTACCTGTTCTAAGTGCACGTACGAACAGGGGGTATCCATCCGATATTATCCGTCAAAAGTAAAATAGCTCTCTCAATCACTGCCCCCATTCCCCCTACAATCGTGCTGTGTAGGGAGATGAGGTTATGGTAAAAAAAATCCATAATCCGATCCCTCATCTTCCGGGCAATAAAATATGTGACAGAATAGACCAGAAATAGAAATCGTGACAAGTGTCGACACCACGAGTTCGAACAGTACACTCTGTGTAAAAACGCAGTATCCGGGGTATCCTCATCACCCATCTGATCTCTGAGCTTTCCCCCTAAGTGATATCACCCCAAACTATGCTCCATCGCCCCCGCCTGCTCCGCTCTTGCTCCGTCACTGCGCCGCGTCAAACACAATAAGAATATTCACAACACAGATATCCAACCAGAATCCCACCGTGTGCAGCGTTCACCCGAGTACAGAGACAAGATTGTCTACACCAACACATATGAACAAAAAAAATCTTAGAAGTGACACAACCCGTTAGCGAAGACTCCACAAACATATTTTTTGTTAGGTCTATATTTTAGTCACAGTTCGTAATGAAACAAAAGGCATGAATGTGTATAACTTGACCAGATGACTGAAGTAGTGAAAGCCATTGGGGATAACGTATAACTCTGTAAAGTTATAGAATGTGTTAAAGGGACAGTATGGTGAAGACTGAACTATGCAGAGAGCTAAGAATAAAACAATTCGCTGCAAAAATGTCTAAGTCATCTTCTAAACACACAGATATTGTATCCACTGGAGACTTATCGATTAAATGTAGTCGATCGCGAGTTAAATCATTACTAGGAGTGAAAAACATTGTTAATTAGTCTCGTATCGAAGTCGTAGAATAGAACTGTTGCAGACACACGAGTTTCTAATGTTATACTTGGGACAGAAGCGATCAAATTGATAGGGCGAGAGAGATGTTATTTGTCAGAGATAAGGCGAGATATAAGTGGTCTTGCGTTGAAATTAATACACTAGTCACAATATAGGTAGGTTAAAGATTGAGATAACACAAAAAAGTACACATAGATCGAGATCTAAGAATCCAGTGATTAGGAGCACACCATATTTTTCATCCTTTGTACAAGAATACTGAGACGATAAGCATATGTATCCATCAATAAATCAGATAAATCGAGATGTTTAAATGTTCCTGAGAGATAAAGTTTACTCAATATAAAAAACTCCTCGACCGTGATGAGTTGGTAATAAGTATATTACACAAGATTGAATTGAGTAATGATGTCTAGAGTAACAAGAAATTTTTTCTGGATGCGTGTATACTCCTCATGAACAAATTATAGAGAGTGTTCTTACAGGAACATTGGATGAATACAGTAGATAAAATAAGATCATATACTGAAAGACAAATTTATGTCAGGAGAGATGACATACATAGTACAAAAAATATATAGAATCTTGAAATTTTGACACAAGCTAAAACTGGATATATACATTAAACAATACAATGGTATGGAATCAGTTTTACAAGTTAACAGTACACAGGAAACACAGGATGACTACCAAGCTATGAACAGATCAGAACAAATTGTCATTCTGAGCCTCAGAACAGGACACAACCGTCTCCGCAGCCACATGTATACAAAATTCAAGAATGGCAATTCAGCCATGTGTACATGTGGACAGGCACCCCAGACTGCGGAGCACGTACTTCAAGATTGCCCCGAATATGATATAGTGAGGCAAACCCACTGGCCCAGAGAAACAACACTGGAAGCAAAACTATACGGACCTCTGTATGAACTACAAAAGACAGTGAAGTTTATACAAGAAACAACATTGCAGATATAGACAAAATATTTTAAGCGAACGAAAGAAGAAGAAGAAGAAGAAACACGGGACGTTTCGGGTTTCAACCTTCGTCAGCCACGGCTACAAACAGGTGACAGGGACAAGAATTATAGACAGGTCAAAGACAAATACTACAAACACATTGTTGTTCTTTTTTTCGCTCATCAACTGTGTTGTTTACTTTTTCATCTGCTTGTATTGCTCTTTTTTGTCTGTGTTTCTCAGCCTCGTATGTGTTTGTGGTATTTAGCGAAGGGTGACACAAGCAATTATGGTGTCGAAAAATGACTTTTTGTTCGTGCACGGCTGACACAAGTAATTATAATGTGGAAGAACGACTTGCTGTCTGGCTGACAAGCAATTATAGTATCAAAGAACGTCTTGTTGTAATTGTGTGGGCTCCATTTCCTTCACAAACAAGAAAGACTTACATGGCGGTACTCAGTACTGACTATTTTTTGGCCATTAAATAGTTTTAAAGACTAATAAATTGATAGGTTTCACAATGTAACAATCAATGAATTCAAGTTATCCACCCTCATTATATATCTTGAATCTCGAAAAAGCACGTGGTGTCAAGACTACTTACGTAGCGAGCTATTTGCCTACATACATACATGAATGCAGTGGCGGCTAGTTCTTAGGTTATACATACATCTCTGCCTGAACTTTGGGGAAAAGCCCACTCCTTTTCATGCTATAATAGTTTATTTCTTCTTCTATTAAGCGATGTTACTATGGACGCTGTTGTCATGTGATCAAGTAATTCTTTACAACACAGATCTTAGATTTCATCCTCATCTTTACAATGAAAAAAGCATATTTGTTTTAGCAAAATTTGGATGTAAAACAATTAGGACCATATCATCCATTTGACTTAGTTCTTGTCAGTAATAAAGGCGAAATGAACAAACCAAAAGAAAATTGACAGTTCAGCGCCGGTGGTTTAGAGTAATTAGAAAGTTCTTATGAACAGTAATTTTTCAACGCATGACAATTAAATATTATGTTTTGTTAGTGTAATCTTGACGGCGAATATAATGGAGACATTTATCATACTGTAGTTGAATCTAATCTCCTATACGATATGTTGTATTGTTATACCACACTGTTGTCATATTTAATGTATCACGCCGCTACATGTTAATATATTATACGTAGAATGAAGGTGCTAATATGTATGTACATAGGAGAGAAACATGTTCGATGTAAAATACACACACATATACACGCACAACACCAATATTGATCTACATAAGATGCATTCCACACTGTTGTAAATTATAATGATTCTTCTATTTGGTATGATGTTGTATTTATTATCAGTACATGTCAATGTATTTAAAGGAGAATAAATATTCCTATATGTGTATAAATACCTATATGTATTAAAATACTAAGGACGTTTTCCACAGTGTTGTAAATTCGAATAATTCTCCTACATGGTATGTTATATTTTACTATATCATATCAGTACATGGAATAGATTATTTATATGAATGTCCATCAGAAGAGCACCTTGCTTTTCTGTTGTTTTAATTTGTACTTTTACATTGTTGTGATTTCTTGATCGAGACAATGAGACGTACATCTAAAACTGTCTCGATCAAGAAAATCCCAACACGTTCAAAAATTTACCCCTGAGATTTGTTTATGGGTATCGCAAATGCTGGAATGATTAGAAATTGGTGACACTTCAGGATGAATGGCAAAACATGTCGCTAGAGGCCAAGTAGATTCGCGGAATGTTGATAATGTCTCCTTTGACTGATAAAACTTCCGCAGTAAGAAAATTGCGATGACATTATGGAATAATCAATTGTGTTCCATTGCACAATCCGTCTTCAGATTACAATTGCGGATCAGCATAACGATGTCCCCTTTTTTTAAAGGCAATGAATGAAGAGGCATACCTGATGGAGTTTGCGAATGAAGAAACTCGGCCGAATAGTTCATAACATCAATGGAATCTTCAGATACTATTTGATCGGAAGTGTAATAGATCTTTAGCTCACTCTGAGGTTTTATTATGATTTCTCTACACATAACTGAAGCCTCCTTATTCTTGGTGCACAAAATGGCTCGTTGGAGGAAGTAAACGTCCGTAGACATTAAGTATGGGTATTTATACATCTCTAAACACTTGTAAACAAAGATGCATATTTAAACAATTTCACTACAAATGTCTCTTCAGCAGATACAATTCACTTAGGTGGTGATAGTGAGAATATTTATCAACGTTTTCTTCCATTTTTTTTTATATTCCCGTATTAAAAACCACAATATTTGTTTAACATCAGGTGTTAAACAAAGTCTGGGCATGCACGCCGTTCGCAGAGAGATGTTATTGGTGCATTTTTCTTTGGCGAGTGTTACTATTTTCTGGTGCGTTACGAATGGATAGAATGAAAGAAAGAATTGGGAAACCATATATGTATATGGAAGCCGCGGTAGCATAGTGGTTAGTGCACTGGCTTCCTAGCTCAGTGGTCTATGGTTCGATCCCCAGATGAGGTGGGATTTTTTTAGGCCGCAAACGGCTCCTGGGTCGACCCAGCCCCAAATGGGTACAAGAGCAACTCTGGGAAGGTTACGGCGGCCGGCGTGATGCTGACCACATCACCCCTAGTGTGCCGACGGTCGAGAAAATATGGGCCGAACACCATATTCCCAATATGCCTCAATGGGCGTGTAACGGGATCCTTTACCTTTTATATATATATATATATATATATATATATATATATATATATATATATATATATATATATATAGAGAGAGAGAGAGAGAGAGAGAGAGAGAGAGAGAGAGAGCAGATTAATGATAAATGGACAAAACTAAACAAAAGGCCATGACTTTCCTTCTTACAAGGTCAAATGTAAGATCAGTCGATCACGACTTTGTATCACTCCAATATGTACCTTTTTACAGCTCTGAACTCATTGTCTATACGGGAACGCCCCGCCCCGTTCAAGAACTTTACAGCATATCCTTGTCGTTGGGCTTCGGCCAAGACGACACTTTTTAACAACCTCCAGTTAACACTCCGGTTATTGAATATGAAACTAACGAAAGTGGCTGAGCCATAAAACCCATACAATATCAATGAATTATAGCAAGTTTAACAACTTCAATGGTTCGAAACTATTAAAAGGACAAAAGTAACGGAGGTCAACTCAGTCATATGCTGTAGCGCAATTAGTGGGGACGTGAACGTGCGAAATTCGTAAACCATTAAGCAGCCATTAAGGTTAACCATTAAGGTTAACAGTGGTGAGCAATCAGTGCACTTTACAACCGCAACTTAATGACACACAACATATCCAGACAAATCATGGTATTATCGGGGCTGCTGATTTCTACTCAATAACGAAGTTAGATTTCTGAGAGTGTAAGGAAGAAGATATGGTGTTCATAGCTATAAATAACCACGCTATTAGTTGTTTCTTTCAAAGAATGTAGCGTGAGCATGAAATGAGAGTAAGCGATCAATAATTTTTAACAGACTCTGAGAAGATTGTGGGTTGGCAGTTCTAAACTATGATTGTCATAGAGGGCTGGATTAGTAGTTCTAAACTATTTGACTGTCCTAAACGACTGATACTTATAAACTACGTGACTGTCCTAGATGACTGATAGTTCTATGTAACTGTCCTGTAGGACTGGTACTTCTAAACCGAATGACTGTTCTAGACGACTGGTTGACTGTCATAAAGGAGGAATCTATGGACAGGTAGTTCAAAACTATGTGACTGTCCTAATGAACTGTTGGTTCTAAACTATATGATTTTCTTAAATACTGGGGTAATTCTGAACTGTTTGACTGTCCTAGAGGGCTAGCAATTCTAACTATGTTACTGTTCTAGGGGATGGGTAGTTATAAATTATGTAACTATCCTAGAGGACTGGTAGTTCTAAAATATGTAACAGTCTAAGAGGACTGTACTTAGAAATCAAGTGACTGTCCTATAGGACTGATCATTTTAGACAATGTGACTGTCCTAGAGGACTTGCAGTTTTAAACTATGTGACTGTTTTAGAGGATTGGCAGTTTGGTCTGTAAGCGTATTCAACTATACGGCAGTCTAGGACAGGTGTCGGTAAACATTTTTCAGTGGTGGGCTGGAAAGTAAATATTTTAGATTTTGTGTGCCAAGAGGACGTGGTAAAATCAAGGATAATTACAAAATCACAAAACAACATCGGCACACATTTATTTATTATTAGAATATATGTATTGCGGAATCTGATTACGTATAATAAGATGGTTTGGTACATTAATGACAGGCATAGAATTCTTTTTTGTTTGAGATATAATTACTCTTAATTGACAACAGAATTTAAACAACTGTCAAGAACAAAGTAAAATTAACTCTATTCTCCAGTTTACTGCGACGTTGTAAGAAATGGATCATTGAGCCAAAAGGTTGGAATATCGTAGGCGGGCCGGATAAAAAGAAGCCGCGGACCGCATACGGCCCGAAGTCCGTAGTTTGCAGATTCCAGATTTAGGGCGTTATAAAAGAAAATGTAAAATGTTGAAGTTTTAAGTAGGGATTCATACATTTAAACAATATACGTTTATGTATGTTGAAGGATAGCACTGAAAATAATATTAGCAATTGTAAAATATACAGCACATTTGCACACAACTTACAAAATAGTCAAGTCGAGTAAGATACAAAAGTAAAACTTATTTACTACAAAACAAGAACTACTTCAAACGATAACAAGAAATATTGTCATGACAGCTCAAGTTCGTGTGAACAAAATTACCCTAATGTATTTTATCTTTTATTTCTTCTTTGTCTCTCTGCTCCCTGTGGAACATAGGCCTTCAACGAGTTCTCTCTTAGCAGTCCCGTGGCCACTCTTTTCACCTTTTCTCATAACCTCCTTTATCCTTCTTACGCGTGTCTCCAGTTTCTCACATGTCCCTCTGCCTCTATTTATTTTACTATAGGAATCCCAGAACAAGGACTGCCTTGTGATGTTAATAAGTGCCTTCCTCGGTGTCCTATGACGTTTCTGAAAATTGTTTCCTTATCTCTTGCTTATTTAGTATACGCGTTGTTGTTTTCGTCAATTCCACGTTTGAATTACACGATGATGAACTCCTTGAAGTGTAGGCCTATATAGCTAGCTAATGTCTAAAGCAATGTTTCCCAAAATTCTTCAGAAATCGTATAGGACAATGACGAAGGCACCTGGGTGTCTCCTTGTTCAGGCTGAAATGTACAACAGTAGGACGTGTGTTTGATACGGCCTTAAAAAACAAACCAGAGACGCGGTAATTGTACGAGTTAGGTTTAGGAATCCTAAACCTTAATCGTAACCCTAACGACGTTGGCCACTTATTTGGATGGCATAGAACACGTCCCACTCTTCTTCATTCCAACTAGCTATCCGCTGTGACAACTTACTACAACCAACAACAACAAAATTCTTCTCATTTTACAATAATTAACTACCAATTCCTATTACTCGTGGGTTTTTGCTCCGCGGTGAATATGTGTAGTTATGTCTAGTTTCGTAGCAGTTAGGGTTAGGTTTAGTATTAGGGTTAGGATTAGGGTTAACACAAACCCTAAACCTAACCCTAACTGCTACGAAAGAACACATAACTACACATATTCACTGCGGAGCAAAAACCCACGAGTAATAGGAAATTACCATATTAACTATATGTTTATACCACGTACATAATATAATAAATAACTCTGCAACGTTTTTTTTTTTTTTTTTTAAGACAAAGTATCCCATTCAACCCTTGATGGGTTATACTTTGGATATATAGTGTAGAAAATTCAAGATAATAAAATCTGATTTCTGATATCCAAGTATATAGTATCTTCTCCCCCCCCCCCCTCCCCCCCCTTTTTCCACTCAGTCCAAATATAGTAAATCAAAACTGTAAGATTGTGTGAATGGTTTGTGTGCCTCCCCTTTCCCAAAAAAAAAAAAAAAACAATTAACATTAAAAAAACCACTTAAATTCTCTCATGACTACCCTGTTGTTAACAAGGTGAAAAATGGTGAGTAAGTCGTGCTGTGTCCAGGATGACACCCAACCACCAATTATCTGCCATTTTCAACACGAATACCCCACCAGACTACCCTTTATCTTCGCACCATCATTAATCCTTAGGCCCTATATATTAATTTTAGTTTTTGTTATATAGACCTACTGTTTTACTATAACCTATTATGTAAAGCGGTATATAACAAGAACTAAAATTAATATATAAGGATCAATGATGGTGGTACAATTGAACTCTGCAAAGTGGAACTACTTGCTTTCGCACATCAGTAAGTTTCATGGTATAGGACTATTTATCTATAAACTAAAAAAAACGTTCAAAAAGTGTTTACTTTAAACTATTAGTCCTTAGGGAAAATAAAAACCGATCGATGTTAAGCGTTGTGTTATTTCAAACGTCAGAACAGTTAATCTGATAACAAGTTACAGTTTTACAATGTAGACCTATTTTGTTTTATTTAAGTTTTTTCTAGGCAAACAGTCACCTACCTGATATCTGCTTCTGATAAGTGCTACTAGATTAACTGAGTAGGATTTCCTCACTCCGTGGAAAACAACGGTTACAATGAGGCCAGATTCTGCTATAGGGACTTCACGATGACGAAGTTTTTACACAGAATATTGTAGTCACCACATTATTTTACCTATAAATAACTGCCTTATCTGTTATTTAGACTTTTAAAACACACCTGTGCACTTGTCTACCTCAAATCAACCTGTCGGGCTGGTGAGACAAAGTTCTCTGTCGCAGTGCACAGCTCAGCGAGAACAATGCTAAGGTGTGCTAGGTTGGGTCCAATGACCCAGCCCACTTCTTCGCTCTGCCGTCTGATAACTACGCGATGCACAGTCGAGTTTATCTGTTTCTGTCGTATTACAGATGTTAGACTTATTTTTATTTTTTCGGGTCCATCGTTTTCGAATTTATTTAACCAAAATGCTGTTCATGACACTAACGATTTATGAAAACTTATGAATGGTACTTTCATAATCCAGATTTGTTATAGATTCTGCAACCCAGCACCGGACCGGCGTCTTATCTCCCTCTGCGCTCCACACCGTTAACACAACAAATATAAAACACCCAGCGATCGCTAACTCTGCTGGCTAATCGGCAGGAGGTCAAAGTTCAGATTCATTGACTGGGGCGGGACTAACAGCCTAATTCTTCCTCTTCAGCTGGCGTAGATGATCATGATTCTCTACAACTTCCTGGTGCTGTTTGTCAGTTCTGCTGTCGATTTATTTCTATGCTACGATGTGAAACAGTCCAGTATCGTCTCTGTTTGCCTTCCCCTGCCACTTTTTCCGTTTATCTTTCATGTTCTCGGCAATATATTACAGCTTTCTTCTGCTTCGACTAATGACTGCAGAAGTGACACTATAACGGCGGTTTTCACGTGAGTTCCACGATTTGAACTGAAATCAAAATAAACATAGATTGTACTTTGAACTTCCAAACAATCAGATTTCAGTCATGTGCGCTATCCATGAATGCTAACGTCTGTTGGCATTTTGCCGCAACATCATCTTCATTTGTGAACTCCTCTCGCCATAATAATGGCAACTGTTCTGTATCAGTCAGAGTACGAAGTGTTTGGGCAACGTCACTTTAAATCGGTAAAATCTCCAGCCCCGCAATTTGTTGTCAAGCTTGGTGGAACGTAAAAAAAAAATGTTTTAATAAGTTTTAATTTAGCAAAAATAATATAACAACATTAATTTACTAATTTCACAGCCACAATTGTTGTTACAGTTGCCGCTCTGTCGCAGCCAATGCCAAGTTGAAGAATCTTTGGCATTATCTACATTTTTGATCAAGCCTTGTTCTGATGCTTATCTGCCATTCTGAAACTTACTGACCTGGAGTCATTAGAATAAACATGTCGTTCATTCTTCAACAGTGGTGTGATAACATGCTCCGTTTTAATCCCCCTCTCAAATATAATCATATTACCGCATTTGAATTTTTTTTTTTCACTAAGTCAAGATAAAATTTTCTACTCCTCCCGACACCAGCCCTACCCGCTTGATATTTGATTTTTTTAAACTATTGCCGTGGAAAGGCAATAACCGATTTCTACATTTGACCTTGGTTGAAGAAAATCAAACTGTTGAAAATAAAACTAACTAAAGCATTCTTAGAATCTATTAATAGTACAACATGCGACAGTGTGTCGTTAGGCCCCGTCTCTTGAAACGCAAGACGCGTGGCTAATATTTGAATATTTGTTAGCGAGCGGGCAAGTCTCACCTACCAAACCCCACTTTTTCTACACCCGTACTAATTGTTTTGAACGATGGATAGACAGCTTGGCATTGGTCCAAATCGCCACCGTCTTGAAAATACAAGGAGAGAGGGAAAGGGGTGGTTTAAAGTGACAAAAGTTAGCCTAACTTATTACTTGGCAACTGAAACTACTAACGCATGTGGGCAGAGAAAAAAAAAGGGGGGGGGGAGGAAAAGAGGAAACTTAGAATATTTATTTCTTCATACAAAACGAAAGAGAGTAAATAAAAGAGATGCTTGGACAGTAGAGCAATAGTGTTTAAAATAACATCATATAGTAACTTATCTGGATTTAGAACAATTATTTCCTTAATATGGTATCTTAGTGAAAAGAGTCCCATAATAAAAAGGAAAAGTACCAAGATGAAAACGAAGATAAAGACGAAAGTAACACCTATCCAGAAGGATAGATGACAGTAGTCTGATCAATAATCACTTTAATTAATTAAAATCACCCAAGTAATAACAGATATATGGTAGAAATAAAATTTAGACGGACCGACAGACTCACTGATAACCTTGCTCAGTTTTTAAAATCTTCGCCCCAAAAAGTCAAATCCGTTTGACTTGATTTGATTGGGTGAGGCTAGTTAGGAAAGGGAAGGTGAAACTGAAGTTTTGCCAGCCAAAGCGAAACATATTTCTACACAGTAAGATAAAATCAGACTGGCCAACGCATTGATAGACACCCAAAAATGTTTGGGGTTTTAAAAATAAAAAAAGTCAAATTGGCTGGATTCAAATTTGATTGGGTACTGATATTGAAAAGGGGAGAGATAAAACTAAAGGGTGGCCAAGCGAACGCTGCCACTTGAAGAATATTTGTTCACCTAGTCAGATTAAGAACAGTAGCAAAGCCTTGTGTGTGACCCATTGCCTTTGCGTCTGGACGGCGGCGATCAAGATTTGTGCCCATTGATCGCCAGTTAATCTATACTAGTGTATTATTTTATTGATTGCGGGTTGCATCAACGAGTAACCAGTACGACAAAACCTGGAGAGGCAGTGTACGAGGCAACTTACCTGTTGCTTTTATTGTGAAATCTAACTGCCAAAGCTGACTCCAGCTGAGACACGTGTGGACAGAAAGTGTCATATTTCCAGTCAACCACCTACTTGCCACGGATTGAAAGATAAGCCTTCGTTTTGAGGGCTAATGATTTCTCATTTCATTGTTAACCTCCACACTGTAATTAAACGTTCTAGTGACATGATGAAAGGAACAGTTCTTCCAACTAGTGACCCTTCTTAATACCTTGTTACTACTGCCAGGGATACAAGTACAGAAACATTTTAATAATATCATTTATTGGACTAGATGTCCATCCACTGTATTTACCTGTGTACATAACCACATTTATTTTGAGCTCAACCTTCCTGATTCAAAACATTTGAGAGTCAGGAAATAAAAATTGTAAATTAATCCTATAACTTTAACCAGTCTTACTTGAGTTTATTAGATTGAGTTACAGTTGTGTTAAATTTGTTATCATACATCACACATACATTACCCTAGACACGTAGCCATCTAAATTAATAGACTTAAAATATTTCGCAGAGTGAGATCATAGGGTGGTAGCAGTTAGGTACCCTGAGAATACATCATCATCAACTATTAGACTCAGGGACTTACATAGCTGGACCTCACTCTGTAGGCAATTAATAATAATTAGCATAAATAACATATAAACCCACCACATATATTGGGACGCTCGCCTGGGATTTAAAATTTATAGTAACATCATAGACCCAGTGTATCCCCATTGTACAAAATTTATTATTCAGTGTGGAGAATTTAATGAGTTGTCATAGCCCATAATTAATTAGTTAACACTTGTTAGTTAGTACAGTTAGATTATTAGAATTTTGTTCAAGAAAATTATGGCAGACTTGGCAAAGTTCAGATCTGCTGCGGTGCAGGCTGAAAAGGAAATTGGCATGAAGTGGCAAGTTCTGATTCAGTATGTAACATCAGAATGTGATAAATTTATTGAGAGAGAAGATATGAGGTTAGCTGAGGAGAGGAAAATACAATTACAATTAGAGGCAGACAAGGAAACTACGCGATTACAATTAGAAGATGCTAGGGAGGCTAGGAAATTAGAGGCTGAGAGGGAGGCTGAAATCAAAAGGCTACAATTAGAGGAGAAGAAATTGGAAGAAGAGAAAGAAGAGAAACGACTGCAAAGGGAAGCAGAGAAAGAAGACAAACGGTTACAAAGGGAACATGAGCTACGACTAAGAGAGTTAGAATTGCAAGGCCATGCTCCAGAAAATGGTAACAGCCCATCTACCTCTGATGCTACTGCAAGTCTGGGAGCCTCCAACTCAGCCATGTTGTTTTATTTGGACCTCTTTGTAGAAAAAGAGGATGACATTGAGTCCTTCCTCTCTAGATTTGAAAGACTAGCTACAAATTATGGTTTGGAGAGGGAAAAATGGAGTCTAAAGTTATCCCAAGGGCTTCGGGGACCATCTTATGAAAAGTTCTCAAAATTGAGTAGAGACGATCAGGAAGACTATGACGTTTTAAAACAAGCTCTCCTAGTTAGATATGAGAAAAATAGTGAATTTTACCAAAAAAATTTAGAAATACTAAACTACTTTCTGGGGAGACCTACCACCAGTTCTCTGCACGACTAGATACTCACCTGGAGAAATGGACTGCTCTGGGGAAAACCCAAGATTTAAAGGAAACGATTATGATGGAGCAGTTAAGAGAGTCCATGGCTCCAGACCTGAGAAAATTTCTCACGGAACAAGGTGCGGAGAGGCTGGGGGAGATTCTTAATGTGGCTGAAAGGTATCAGGCAGCCCAGTCTGAAATAGCTAAACGAAACATGTAGAAAATAATAAAGCCCCTCAAAACCAGAACAAATTTGATAATAGGGACCAAGGTAATAGAGGTAAACTAAACTATGATAGGCCAAGATTTGACCCTAGAGATAAAAACCCGCAATTCAATGAAAGGAAACCTTTCAAACCAGAAAGGAGCTGGTGTAAATTTTGTAAGCGGGACAATCATAACACCAGAGATTGTAAGAAGAAACCTCCTCATTACGCTGCATGCATGAAAACAGGAAACAAAGGACCCAAGGAAAACCCTACTGGCCTGGAGGAACCGTATCATTCCCCTGTATGTGAAGACGTAGTATGTAATGGGGCCACCATAAGGTGCCTTTATGATACTGGATTGGATTTTGACTCAGTCGTGAGTTCTCACCTGGTGCACCCAGATCAATATACCACAGAAACAGTGGAGATCCAAGGGGCGACTAAGGAAGTAGCGACCATGACACTTCCCATTGCCAGAGTAAGTGTAAAAACTCGCTATGTGGAAGGAGTAATTAGAGCAGCAGTGAAAAACGAACCAATCTACCCTCTGATATTGGGGTATGGATACGTCTTTTTGGGAAATCCCAAAAGACCAGGGATCATGGCTACAGTACAGACCAGGTTACAATCAAGGAAGGAGGAAGAAAACCCAATAAATACTCATCCAGAGGAGATGAGGAAGGCACAGGCTGAGGATAGGTCACTAAAGCCGTGTTTCAAGAAACTCCCAAAATGACATACCCCTCCAAACAAAGCAGACTTTTATATGAAGAATAAACTAATGTATAGGAAGGCTGGAACTGGTTCAAATGGTCATGGACAGCTGGTCCTTCCCACTTCATATAGGGAAAAGGTGATGGAGTTAGGACATAATGTCCCCTTCAGTGGTCATATGGGGATCAGCGCCACAGGACAGCGTATAGCTTGGCATTACTTCTGGCCAGGGATAACGGAAGATATAAAGAGATATGTCAAATCCTGCCCAGAATGCCAAAGGGTAGCTCCAAAGCATTGGACTGCACCTGCAACTTTAGGGGAGATGCCAATAGTGGGAACCCCTTTTGAAAGAGTTGCAGTGGATATTGTGGGACCTCTCTCACGTACCAAGAGGAGGAACAGTTACATTATTACTCTGGTGGACACTTGTTCTATGTGGGGAGAGGCGGTAGCCCTGTCATCAATCGACTCAAAACATGTGGCAGAGGCATTACTTACAATATTCACGAGGTTAGGTTTTCCCCACCAAATCTTGACTGATAATGGATCACAGTTCAAGGGGAGACTAACTGAGGAAGTTTTCAGGATCTTCCGAGCCAGGCACTTTCATTGTAGTCCGTATCACCCCCAAGGGAACGGTCAGGTGGAAAGATTTAACGGGACCCTCATTTCCATCCTGCGAAAACTGGCACATGAGAAACCTGATACATGGGATCAATACTTGCCCGCGGCACTCTTTGCTTACCGGGAAGTCCCTCATAACTCAACAGGAATGGCACCGGCAACATTGTTGTTCGGCAGACCAATTAAAGGTCCATTGGAAGCTTTATTGAGGACATGGACAGATGAGAAGGCAGAAGAGACTGTAACCTCATCATATCAGTATGTGAACGTTTAAAAACTGGCTCGAAACTTGCAAATGAAAACCTAAGACAAGCCAGGAAGAAACATGCTGCATATTTCAATAAGAAAGCGAAGGATAGGGAGCTTGCTGTGGGGGAGAAGGTGCTTCTTCTACTACCCGGCGGCAGCAGCAACAAACTTCAAATTGGATGGCAAGGTCCATACACAGTTTTGGAAAAGGTATCCAGAACTAACTACAAGATAGACAAGAAAGGAAAGGAAAAAGTCTATCACGTGAACCTTCTAAAGAAGTATATTGACAGAAACAATATGGAAGGAACACATTTAATGACCTTAGCCATAGCCACTGAGATGAAGAATGAACCTCTCACCTCTTATGAATACCCCCTGAGGCCACTTGAGACTCCTGCACAGGTAAAAATCAGTAAACATTTGACAACAGGGCAGAGGGAGAAGATTCAAAAGGTTCTGGAAAATCATACAGACGTGTTAATGGACAGACCGGGGCACACCAACTTGTTGTAATATGACATGAAACTACTAGACCCAACACCCATCTGTATGAGAGCCTATACTATCCCATTCGTAAAAGAGAAGACTTTGAAAGAGGAGATAGATTATCTGTTACAAGAAGGGATTATTTCTCACAGTGAATCTCCTTATAGCTCCAGTGTGGTGTTGTTGAGGAAACCCTCTGGGGAACATAGACTGTGTATAGATTACAGGAAACTGAATGCTGTCACAGAAAGTCAGGTGGATCCATTACCTGATACTAATCAACTGTTTGCCAGGTTGAACAAGGCAAAATATTTTTCCAGGGTAGATCTCAGCAAGGGATATTACCAAATTCCAGTGAAGCCTGAGATTCGACCTTATCTAGCTTTTAGCACCTCGGAAGGGCACTATGAGTTTAACATGTTACCGTTTGGATTGAAGAATGCGCCGAGTGTGATTTCCAGAATGATGCGAAAACTGTTGGATCCACTAAAAAACCCATGTATTACAAATTTCATGGATGATATCTTCATCGCTATGGAAACATTTGAAGAACATGTTAACTCTTTGAATATGCTATTTGATAGACTCAGAGAAGCAAATTTAACTGCTAGACCAACAACATGTTGTATTGGATGCAAAGAATTAGAATTATTGGGACATACGGTACATCAGGGTAGTATGACCCCTGACCCCAAGAACCTGGAGAAATTGCAGAGAGCACCCAGACCACAGACTAAAAAGGATGTGCGATCCTTTGTGTCACTTTGTGGCTTTTATCAGAAGTACATTAAAAACTTTAACTCTATGTGTGCTCCTCTGACGGATTTAACTCGTAAAGGAAAACCGGATAAAATTGAATGGTCGGCAGAATGTGAATTGGCATATACTGGGTTAAAGGAAAAACTCACCAGCAAGCCTATTTTGAAATTACCTGATTTGAGTCAGGAATTCGTGGTAAGAACTGATGCTAGTAATGTGGGCTTGGGGGCCACTTTGTTACAAAGGTCCTCTTCATCAGATGGGGAATTGAACCCAGTTGCTTATGCCAGTCGCAAATTAAACAGAGCGGAACAAAACTACTCAACTATTGAAAAAGAATGTTTGGCTTTAGTCTGGGCGATCAAGAAGTTCCAGATCTATCTATATGGTAGAACATTTGTGGTACAATCGGATCATCAGCCATTGGTATTTTTGGCTCAGGCAAAACATGGAAATGCCCGTTTATTAAGATGGTCTTTGCTCATTCAACCTTATTCGTTTACCATTGAATACATTCCTGGGTCGCAGAATGTTGGGGCAGATTTTTTGAGTAGGTACCCATCTGCAGAAACCCAGGACACTCATAAAGCCTATTTGAGTTCATTTGATCAGGAATGTTCAAACAGATTACAAAGCTGCATTGGGATGCATCTTTTTAACAGTGAAGATGTGTGATAAAATGCTCCGTTTTAACCCCCCTCTCAAATATAATCATATTACCGCATTTGAATTTTTTTTTTCACTAAGCCAAGATAAAATTTTCTACTCCTCCCGACACCAGCCCTACCAGCTTGATATTTGATTTTTTTTTTACTATTGCCGTGGAAAGGCAACAAACGATTTCTACATTTGACCTTGGTTGAAGAAAATCAAACTGTTGAAAATAAAACTAACTAAAGCATTCTTAGAATCTATTAATAGTACAACATGCGACAGTGTGTCGTTAGGCCCCGTCTCTTGAAACACAAGACGCGTGGCTAATATCTGAATATTTGTTAGCGAGCGGGCAAGTCTCACCTACCAAACCCCACTTTTTCTACACCCGTACTAATTGTTTTGAACGATGGATAGACAGCTTGGCATCGGTCCAAATCGCCACCGTCTTGAAAATACAAGGAGAGAGGGAAAGGGGTGGTTTAAAGTGACAAAAGTTAGCCTAACTTATTACTTGGCAACTGAAACTACTAACGCATGTGGGCAGAGAAAAAAAAAGGGGGGGGGGGGGGAAAGAGGAAACTTAGAATATTTATTTCTTCATACAAAACGAAAGAGAGTAAATAAAAGAGATGCTTGGACAGTAGAGCAATAGTGTTTAAAATAACATCATATACATGTAGTAACTTATCTGGATTTAGAACAATTATTTCCTTAATATGGTATCTTAGTGAAAAGAGTCCCATAATAAAAAGGAAAATTACCAAGATGAAAACGAAGATAAAGACGAAAGTAACACCTATCCAGAAGGATAGATGACAGTAGTCTGATCAATAATCACTTTAATTAATTAAAATCGCCCAAGTAATAACAGATATATGGTAGAAATAAAATTTAGACGGACCGACAGACTCACTGATAATCTTGCTCAGTTTTGAAAATCTTCGCCCCAAAAAGTCAAATCCGTTTGACTTGATTTGATTGGGTGAGGCTAGTTAGGAAAGGGGAGGTGAAACTGAAGTTTTGCCAGCCAAAGCGAAACATATTTCTACACAGTAAGATAAAATCAGACTGGCCGACGCATTGATAGACACCCAAAAATGTTTGGGGTTTTAAAAATAAAAAAAAAGTCAAATTGGCTGGATTCAAATTTGATTGGGTACTGATATTGAAAAGGGGAGAGATAAAACTAAAGGGTGGCCAAGCGAACGCTGCCACTTGAAGAATATTTGTTCACCTAGTCAGATTAAGAACAGTAGCAAAGCCTTGTGTGTGACCCATTGCCTTTGCGTCTGGACGGCGGCGATCAAGATTTGTGCCCATTGATCGCCAGTTAATCTATACTAGTGTATTATTTCATTGATTGCGGGTTGCATCAACGAGTAACCAGTACGACAAAACCTGGAGAGGCAGTGTACGAGGCAACTTACCTGTTGCTTTTATTGTGAAATCTAACTGCCAAAGCTGACTCCAGCTGAGACACGTGTGGACAGAAAGTGTCATATTTCCAGTCAACCACCTACTTGCCACGGATTGAAAGATAAGCCTTCGTTTTGAGGGCTAATGATTTCTCATTTCATTGTTAACCTCCACACTGTAATTAAACGTTCTAGTGACATGATGAAAGGAACAGTTCTTCCAACTAGTGACCCTTCTTAATACCTTGTTACTTCAGCCAGGGATACAAGTACAGAAACATTTTAATAATATCATTTATTGGACTAGATGTCCATCCACTGTGTCGTAGATTTCCGATAGGAGAATTAAGACTAGGTTTGGTCCCTTCTGAATAGGTTTGAATAGGTGATAGACTCAGTGAGAGTTAGTGAAAGGTAATAGAATTTCCACACACGTGAGATGATAGATTTGATATAGTGGCTGTCTCTGAAAGCGAAAAGAATTCTTCTCTCTCTCACCTATCTTCTACAACAGTTGTTACAGCGTCAGACAGACTACACCAATATACATATTACGTATATTTCTATCACTCACAGGCACGCACATACACGTGACGACAGGTAAACACACAGACGTGGGAAAACTATAACAATGATATATATATTATCTAGAACGAGCTGACCAAACACGATTATTAAGTTCAAGAGCGATTTTATTATCAGGAAAAAATCGGCTCACAACATCAAAGAAAGTACATCAAGGAAAATACATATACACATAGTCATAAAAAATCAAGGAAATGTTGCAAGGATGATAGCCCCGTTATAGTGTTAACTCTATGTTTAGCCCGGCCCCGTTAAGAGAACAGATGATGGCGCCCGAGTCACAGATACATAGGGTTTGAGTCTAAGAGTTTTTCTTTGTTTTATCTCGTAATTATATGCACAGAGTTTGAAAAAAATCTGATTTAAACTAAGACAAAAACACAAGAACTCTAGCCTTAGCAACAAATTATGCAGATTGGAAAAAAAAAATTAGGACAGCAACAGGGTGTCAAAGATAAAATAGTGAAAAATATCACTCAAACCAGCGTACACTCATTCATTCCGCCATGGCTTCTCATTCAGGTACTCACGACTTTGCTCGCTGCCTCTTGGAACACACTGATTTTAGATCTTTACACAGACTCAAAAAAAATGCAGTCTTCTGCCAAGAAGTCCCCAGTTCCAAAAGACGTATTTAACTCGGAGTCTCCGGGAACGACTACTTGGGTGTGCAAATTTGTTCAAATGTCTGATTAAGTCACCTAACAATTATTCCAGGCGCGGGAGTTAGCAGAGCACAGTGTCAATAGCGTAGGTTCTAAAAAATGATGAATGTCAGGTCGGTGCCTTCTCTCAGTATAGGATTCACTTTAGTCACACCACAGATTTGTCCACAAATAATATATATAGATAGTCGGGAAATGTTAGTTAATACTTGAAGTATTTCGCGCCACCAGGCAGAAAGATTACGTAGAGTTTTTTCTAGAAGAAATTTTAGATCTAGCTCCAAGGTCCAGTATTTATCATTACAGTCTTTGAAAACCCGTTATTGGGATATTAGTATTTCTGTCTAACTTGCACCGTCAGATCAGTGTTACTTGAGAAAACCCACGTGGTTCAAAATAAGGACTGTCTATTTCTTCACAAGTATGGAAACTACTACTAGGTGCTGGTAAAGTTAGGGTCACCCCAAAACTTTCACTGTGTGGAGGAAAAATAACACATATAATATAATAAACAGACTATGTACTGGTTATAAACTCACGTCTAAACTTGCAAGCAGAGAGCTTTGCTTATCATTTAAACTTCCCATGACGTAAGTTATATTTAAAAATCAGCAATCCTCATGAATTTAGGAACACGTGCGTATCCCGTCACCATTCATGAGGCTCGATTCTAGAGTTTATACGTTAGTTTAGAAAAATACACTCGACTGAGTATTAGCAGTTAAATTAAATTCATAAATAGCTACAATTGCCGTTATAAGCTAGAAATTAAATTTTTAGTCTGCTTTCCACTGAATGCTTCCCTAGAAAATATAATAGCCTACCACTTTATTTCTCTTCTGCGCTAAAGAAATAGATTAAAATGAATTAAGCGATTTAACACTTTAACACTCACAAAATCTATATATCTATCATATTAATTACCTCAACCACAGAATTACAGGTAGTCGCACAACTTAAGAATAAAATGCTGAAAATATTTCTGGAAGTCTAGAAGTTCGACAAATTGCCGAAACAAACTGAGATCTTCGCTAACAGCTATTCTGTTTACGAGCAACCTATCACTGTGAGTCTATGAGCGAGAATGAAATTAAAGTTTCAAACTTGGCCAATATCTTAAAATCAGACAAAGGGCCCAAACTCATTTCGCCAAGCGAAATTATCTCCCCTACTCCCAACATTTACGTCCGCTTAACGCGTGTCGTAACTGTCACCTACTGACCACGATGTACGCGTGTCAGTTTCAAATCCCAGACAGCCTGACTCCATTGCAGGGCAGTTTTCACACTACAGCTGACCATGGCCCAAGTGAGCGCCGTGTCAGTTTGGGATTTTCCAGCCAAATGTCTGGATACTGACCGGTGCAGATGTAAAGTATCACACCTCACCGGGACTAATGCCGAGAAGAAGCTCGCGCGCTCGGTGAGAATGTAGACGATTTGCTACGTCCTATGTTCAGCGAACCGACTTATCACGCCTTCTGACGCCCTGCAGCCCTGACATCTACGTAATATCGTCCTAGCGCGATTCTCAGTTTAAGAGAAAGAAACAGGTAAAGTTTGCGAATTATATGAGAATAATATTCGCAAAACGAATGGATGAAAAATACACAGGAAAAAAAAAGTACAGAGATATTAAAAGAGAGAGTTTATGTGAAAGAATAGGAAAAAGATGTAGGAAATTAAATGAATATAAACCCTACGTGACACACTGTATTTACCTGTGTACATAACCACATTTATTTTGAGTTTAACCTTCCTGATTCAAAACATTTGAGAGTCAGGAAATAAAAATTGTAAATTAATCCTATAACTTTAACCAGTCTTACTTGAGTTTATTAGATTGAGTTACAGTTGTGTTAAATTTGTTATCATACATCACACATACATTACCCTAGACACGTAGCCATATAAATTAATAGACTTAAAATATTTCGCAGAGTGAGATCATAGGGTGGTAGCAGTTAAGTACCATGAGAATACATCATCATCAACTATTAGACTCAGGGACTTACATAGCTGGACCTCACTCTGTAGACAATTAATAATAATTAACATAAATAACATATAAACCCACCACAAGTGGCAATAATTAAAGCTACCATTGACCCAGATAAATGACTATATATATCTGATGAGAGATAGTAAAATTCTGAAAGTGCACTTACAGCTACTACATGATGACTCATATGACATGCTTGTAGGTTTAAGGGAGCACATGTGCCGGTTTGGACTTGCTTTATTTCCTTCTTCACTCCATATAGAACATGGTGCCACAACGGCTACTGTCCCCACTGGTAGTTCTTTATCCTTTCGGCTCTCGTCTCCTCAGTGACGGTCTTCTGCAGATCGTTCTGCTGTTTCAACTCTCAAATTTATCCAGTCGTTGGTCTTTTACATTCGGAAAAAAAAATGTTAAAAAGCCTGTTATAAAAATGCACGTACTAGAAAACTAATTAACTTTTGATTAATTAATCTTTGTGACCGTTTCATACAAAAAATACTTTTTTACATTGGAATTTTCTGTTTCAATTTTTTTTTCTCCACAAAATGGTAATTTTTTTTTTAAATAACTTTCTGCGCCCCTTTTCTGACGGAGACCGTTGCGACAGCATCACTAGTACCGCCTAGGGGGCCGGCACTGATAGCATTACAAGTCAGTCCTTGTTCTGTAATCTCCAGGGTAAACGAGGTAGAGGCAGATCAAACAACACATGGACAAGAGAACTGGAGATAGACATGAAAAGGAGGGCACGGAAAGACCTTGACCTGATGGCATGAGAAGGGAGACTAGTCTTATGCTTGTTGACGGCCTTGGAGATATGAAGGAGGATTACGCACGACAACGAATGGCGAAGAAGAAGCAGAACTTCATTTCCTATGATTCTCTCTTTCATTAAACAACATCTCAATAACCAGTTATCAGTTTCTTATCATAAACTTTTGCCTTCAGCTGGCCTAATATTGGTCCGTGTGTTCCCGTTGCTTGACGTGGGAGCGAAGAATAGTTATACTGCACCCTATCCAGCATGTCGTAGAAGACTACTTAGGAGGGTTGGGCACGTGACCGGCTACCCATCCTTGAATCATTTAAAGCAAACAAAAAAATTGCGCAGAATAGAAGCATTGATATGGCATGAAAGATCATCAATGTGGAACTGATGGAAAGAGCAACATAAATGTCAAAGAAATAATATAGGGAAAATACACTATCCTTGAATGGTCACACAAAGAAGAAATCGGATGATGACATTACACGGAAGGCATTACAAGGAAGTTCATGTTCTGGAATCCATATGGTAATAGAAATAGAGGAAGACCTAAAAACACTGGAGAAACGAGTTAGAGACACAATAAAGAGATGAAGAAGACATAAACAGACCTTGAATTAATGGCACAGCACAAGAAGGCTCAATGTGAATTTGTAAAAGGTATAAGCTGCACGTGCGCTGACGCGTAATAAATTAATGAATGAACGACTATTGCTCTCCAACCCATTGTCTCTCAGTTTAATTGTAACTTCCATAACTGTAACTGTAGACATGTGGTTACCACATACAGGTGTGGGGCCATTTATCCGACTACCTAATATCGAGATATATAATTTCTGCGTCCCCAGCACGCTTCTATATGGCAGCGAGACAAGGACAACCTATGCCAAGCAAGAAAGAAGGCGCAATACCTTCCATATTCGGGGTCTACGCCACATCCTCGGTATTTTGTGGAAGGACAAAGTGACAAATGTCGATGTGCTGTCACGTGCTGGCCTTCAAAGCATGTATACACTGCTTAGACAGCGCAGACTACGCTGGCTTTGCCATTCCGCCACATGGAAGATGGTCATATCTCTAAAGATATTTTCTACGGACAACTAGCAGATGGCAAAAGAACAGACGGGCGACTGCAGCTGGTGTTCAAAGTTGTGTGCGACAGAGACATGAAGGCACAGGACATAAATCCAGCAACTTGGGAGGATTAGGCCCGATTGCACCAGGTTTCAATGCTTCAGACGGTGCAACCTTCGATTGGGCGAAAAGAAGCTCTCACAACAATCAGAAGAGACAAGAACATGCCGAAAGAAACATGATGCACAAAAAAAAAAAAAAAGCATCTGAGGGCTGCCACCTTGGGTGTTGCATTCCTATAGTCAGTTATGACTGAAGTGGGCTATTAAGTATCCGGAACGTTCCGAATACCGGAAACTGACAAAGTATCATAACTAAAATGCGAATCAACTAAGTCCTCGAGTTTCCGCTTTGCTTATGGTGGGACCACTAGTGTGCGACTGTTTCCAGCCAGTTGATGGTGAAGACGTGTATTCTCGTTATTCCTGCTCACGTTTCATTGTGTGCTTTTCCCACTTATCCACATAGACCCATAGTCTTTATGTCAAATAGTCTTGCAGAAAAACCTCTGAGTGCAGGACTGCTAAAAACTTGCCATTACTTCCTTATCATACGCTGTTATTGCTTATAACGAATGGCAAAAATAAATAGTACAACTTACTTGACAAGATTTGTCTTAGAAACCAGCCTACAAGCAAATCTCTGCAGCATCTACGCCTGACCATTGCCTTCAACTTCTGGTTTTTCTACCGCACAAATACATATTCCCCAAAATTGTCTGGATATTTCTAACGATATGTTCTCTAATGATGATGTCATATACTTGATATGAACCAACTCAGCACAATAAACACGTGTTTCTTATTTTCTTGAATTTCTTGTGTGTGTGTGGGTGTGGGTGTGTGTGTGTGGTGTGTGTGGTGTGTGTGTGTGTGTGTGTGTGTGTGCGCGCGTGTGTGTGTGTGTGTGTGTGTGTGTGTGTGTGTGTGTGTGTGTGTGTGTGTGTGTGTGTGTGTGTGTGTGTGTGTGTGTGTGTGTGTGTGTGTGTGTGTGTGTGTGTTGTAAAAAAAATAACAATTAACTTTTATCCGTGGATACCTGAATTCAGAAAAAAAAAACCATCAGGACCCAAGCATAAAAAATACTGGGAAATTATATAATACGTCATCAGACCTTACCAACGGGCTGATCACCCGTTTGCCAGTCACTTCGATTACGGAAACAACAGCAAATGGATTGATTTGCCGTTGCCCTAAAGACGCCAATAGGCGTGATGGGAAACAATGGCAAAGAAAACCTATCTGCTGTTGCCCTAAGACGCCACTAGGCGTAATGGCCACTGACTGCTTTGACGGTCGGTGGCTAAGGACGGAAGAAGAAGAAGAAGAAGTCATCAGACCTAAAGGTCTTTTGTATTTGGAAATGCGCCCTAATATAACCGACTAGGTTGAACGGGACACGCTTCGCCAAACCGAGGCAAAATTTTATTTCCAAAAAAATAATCTCAATCCATGTTTACCTAACGCGGACATTTTAGCTTCTTTACTACTAAGGGGGACAACAAGACAAATTAAACGTACTTGATTTTAGCTTCTCTCGACTGCTACGGGAGACAATAAGACATACATGCTGTACTCAAACCGGAAAAGTTACACGGCAATAGGAAAGTCTGATAATTTTACTCGTTCAAAGCTATTCGGGAGGGAGGAATAGGTGCATCATATGTGGAGACGGAACTGTTTCCACGGACGGGAGAAGGGACGAAGGCGCTTTAAAACCAGCAGCTTCGGGCAGATAGGGCTCGTCATCCTTGGTTGGCAGACAATCTAAGAGAACGTAAAACTCTGAATTCAAACCACCGCTGCCTTGCAGGAATATTCGATTACGGGAAAGGCTTCGGGAGTAAACAATGAGGACACATCTGGAGTCGGGGTCCCTAAGACAGTCTAATGTTGATCCGACATTATTCTTTCAACTCCTGCGACGTGGCTGGTACCAAACTATCGGTGTTAAAGTCAGTTTGTTTTAGCTTTCGATGTAAACTTTTTTATACTATGGTCTAAGGGAGTTAACAGGTTATAATATTTTTTGAGACAGGTTTGATTTAGTTGTTGTCTCCCTTGACTTGCTATTTGGTCATTTAAATTTAAGATTTTCTGTTCGAAGAATTTTCTTGAACAGTTTTCGAGAAGGTTAGCTCGTGTGAGCTAAACTCACGTCACGCGATTATTCGCGCATGCGTGAATGATCTGGCGGGAACTGATATGCGATATTTCGTGACAGTTCGCTTTTTGGGCGCTTGACCAGGGAGGTCAGCCATTTTTCTCAGCCTGTGTGATCGGGGAACGAAGTCCTCTGTGTGATAAGAATGTTTGAGAGTTTTTCCCCGGCTATTATTCTGACATATTTCTGAGAGCCAAGGATGGCGTACGTTTATTGTGGTTTATTCTTGGATGACAGGGAAGGTAAAAATACCCTTTAAACTATTTTGATATTGCCAAGACTTTTGTATTATAATGCTACCAGCCCCAGATGGTTGGCTGATATTGAGGTGACTTTCTCCTAGTGCGGAGGAGAGTTTATGAGTATATGGATATTGTTACCTTGCCAAAGATTTACATGATTTATTGGTCAGAGGACGCACAGAGAATATTATATGGAAGACTGCCACTCATGCGGCTTATATTGGCAAAGAATTATATGACTTGTTTGTCAGAGGACGCTCAGAGCATATTATAGGGAAGCCCGCCACTCATGCGGCTTATTTACTGATTATTGGAGAAGTCAAAGAGATTATTTATATTACTGCAGAGCCAGGGGACGGCTGGTACATATATGCGCCATTCATACTTTATACGGATATTGATTTGTCGTTACTTTCATGACGTGCTATGAACTATGCTTGTGACAGTGTATTTTGGTGATGTGAACAGTCGTTATTGTGGCGTATTAAAACTGTGATCAATGTCACTTGCAGTTCCAATATTTTCTGACTATGATGTGCATATTTTGGTGTGTTTGATTGTCACTGACTTACATGAACTACACGCATTCGCACGCATTGGTATCTACTCACCTACACACCTGTTTGTCGGCCATCTGTATAAGCCCGACCTACTAATTTGCCATCATCAGCAAACATAGTATACCACCACTACATCCTCCTGGTACCACACCATCACCATTGGGACAGGGGTAAACCACTTTGCTACAGTGGTGACACCATTTGTTACAGCCAAGATTATCATCCCTCTGGAGCCTCCACCTTCTTGTTACAATCGGCTACTGCCGTTCCTTTGGATCTACCGGCTGCGTGGAGAGAGGGAACATGCTGCATGGGCAACAACTTGATCTCCACATAACTGTGTTCAAGCTCGCGCCCTGGAGAGTACACTCCAGCTTCACCCTATATGTATTGGCACAACACGGGAAGCAGCATTTACCGGTTATAAGAATCTTGCCCAACAGGAGTAGGGTTTGGCTCCAGGGGCTACTTCCAACAGTGGGAGAGGCTCTAGGATCTCACTAAACAGTTACCTCCCGCTTCAAGCTGGGCAGTCCCCAGTCAATTAAGTGTTGTCCCACCACTGTCTGCTTTCCCCATTGGGTGCATAGGGATTAGGGTCAAACCAGAACTATGGACAGAAAATTTCACAGTAAGAAATAATCATAATACAAGATGTAATAGAAAGAAACAAACTATCATACTAGGATGTTGGAACGCGCGGACTATGTTGACTTGACTATCCGAAAACCTACATGACATAAACGGTGTCAGGATTACAGCCATAAGCAACGACGAACTTAAACGACTTCAGGTGGTTATAGCTGCATTTTGTAACCGGGTTTTACAAAGGGTTTAAAATGTTATAAGGGAGCTGCGCTGGTGTAATGGTTACAACGTTGCGCTGGCGATCAGATGTTCAAGGTTCAAGCCCTTGCGTCAGCATTTGAAGAAGTGTCAACGATGGGACTTTGACTGAATAACCTGAACGGCTCCTGAGATAAACCCTCTGTGGATGGGAAGGAGCGAAGCTACTGACCGGGTTGGAAGGAAAGTCCACAGGCTCCCCAGCCTCACAATGACATGTCATTGGGCAGAAGGGCTAAAAGCCCAAGTGCCGCTGGTTAAAAAAAAAAGTGTTTTAAGGAGTGAAGGAAAGGGAAATAATCATGACTAGAGGTATAGTGGGAAAAACAGTTATTCCCCTTCTTGTTTTTGGACAGTTAGAAAGGGCTTCATGTACAAGAGAGTCCGTGAGGCTAGGTGAGGTTTATTCAGGTAGAATCGTTTATTTCACATTTTCATGTGACAGATAGGAAGATAGCGCACGAAGTTGTGCGTTGAATCAGTTCAAGTCAAGTCTTCAGTGTGGAAGGACCAGAGAGAAAACTCAGTTGAATAGTTTTTCTTTTAGTGTGGACGCTTTGAAATGTGCTTGCGCCAAAGCAATCTGTGGAAACAGAAATCAAAGCCAACACGAGATAACAGAACTCAATGGATGATTGTGTCGAGAGCAGAGTTTTCCAGTGAGAACCAATAGTGTGTGTTATGTCGGTGGATAAAGAGATCCACTCAGTAGAAGGTACCTGTCTCTCGAATTATGAACTTTATGCCTCGTAATCAATTCGGGTTGAAGTCGCAATCTTGAAATAAAATTAAGATCCCCGGGGTTGTCCGGTCAGAAATGATACTTTCAAGCATCCCCCACACTACATAGAATTTGAATGAAGTAGCGAAAGATAGATGATAGAGGAACGAAAAACAGTTGTGCCAAAACAGAACAGAACGAGACAGAAACGTAGAAGACCGAAAGCAGAGTAACAAGTGGCATAAGTGTAACCAGGGAGATAGAACTGTATTACTTCATACTTGTGAAGATGATGTCTACATATTTTTGTTCTTCAACGATCCATCAATGTACATATGTTTGACTATTGGGAAACACCCAAAATAAAGTATTGAAAGAGTACCTGTGTGAGCATAAGTCATTCCTAATCGTATTGTGAAGTCCTAGAAGAGATAACCCGTCAGTGTATAACTCAAGGTGTAATAGATAAACTCACTTTACAGATCACGTGGTAGCAGAGACTACCATTTATCGACCCAAACGGTCACAGCTTTAGGAAACGCGCCTGGCAGGCTCTGGAATGGTGAGCCAGAAGGACTACACATTTTATTGGCAAGGGAAAGACCTTAATAAAACTAGAGAACACGGAATAAATTTTGCAATCAAACAATCGCTAACTAAAATGGTAGAACCAGGTGAAAATGGATCAGAACGCCTGTTAACGCTCCGCCTGCAAAATAGTGAAAGTTCCATCACCCTTGTCAGTGTGTATGCTCCTACTTTGTACTCTACCTCAGAAGCTAAAGACGAGTTCATCTAGCAGCAATGATCAAAAGCAGACCTAGGCAAGAACAACTTGTTTTCCTTGGTGACTTCAACTCTAGAGTGGATGTCGATAATGTTTCATGGCCTTCATGTCTGGGCAGGTTTGGTATTCGCAAGATGAATGAAAATGGACATCGGCTCTTGGAGTTGTGTGTCCATCATAATAATAATAATAATAGTTGCCCATTGCAAGCGAGGATGGCGACAGCTTCAGACTTGAGTTGTTGTCGTAAAGCCACAAACACTCTCGCTTATCCACTCGTGGTGTTGATATCCCTTGGAAGAATTACAATAGTTCCTGAACCTATACTGTCAGGTGGGTTGACCAAATATGGCCCCAGTCCAGCCTATATATCGAATAATAATTACAAGGTGGGCGCCAAATTTGGTTGTTTAATTTTACCTGGATGAAACAATTTGCCGCCGCGAATTGTTACTGAAGTAAGACGTGCGCTGGACGTTCACCGTAGCATAAGGAGAAAAATAATTCCAGTATTGCGAAGCATCTGGTTGCTAAGACAAATGTAACAGTATGTAAAAATGATGATGATGGTAAATCCTATCGGCTGCCTCTATGGTGATTGCCGATTTTGAAACAGCGTAGTTCTCTGGATCACTCCATTGCTACGGCTATCAAACGTCAGGAATATATGTTATTTCGTGTGCCCAGTGGGCTGGAAAAATTGAATGAATAATTTTGGGTACGGTACGGTCCTATTAAGATTTTATTATTAAGGTTTTATTTGTCTCTTGGGCCCAACCGGTTCGCGAAAGAACTTGGGACTTGCGGCCACGAAGAAGACACCATTAATCCTTCACTGAATGAAGAAAGAGGACCGGACTAGCCCAAAAATCGAAGACCCAAAATCTAAATAAGACAGCTGGCCGCTGGTTTTGATCAGGTACTATATTAGGAAGAAAAGAACATTTATGAAAAATATATGCTACTATCCTATCCACACGTGAGTTTTCCGCTATGGCATGTCGGGAAAGAGGGTATGCGCCCTCCCCCGTTATTGCGCGCGAGAAAATGAACATCGCACAAAGTCAATTATTATTCAATTTATATACACGCGCACTTTAACAATTATCGCCTGTCATTAATAGCTATAGATTGTCCGGCGTCTATTGTTTTGTCACATGATATTAACACTATTCAATTATATACTTTCCCACAATGAAATATAATGCGAATTCTAATCTGTCACTATAGTCGCGCTTACACTTAATCAGTCACTAAACCGTATCTTCTGGTGTGAGAAGCGGGTGATAAAATTATCATTCTAACCTGGCAAAGAAAAATAGTTATTTATTTCACTGGTTTTAACGCTAGAAATCACAGTGAATTATAATGGTAAACTTTACACATTAAATCACGTAAATGCTAATTTCTATTACCACAGATCAGAAATGAAACAATCCCCACGAAATTGCTATTAACACACTCCCATAATGGTTCTAGAATAACGCGTTTAGGTTCCAAAATTCTGAGCGACTCTGATAACTGAATTTGAGAGAACGCAGTATATATACAGATCTCTAGAGGATGTTATAATTCACACCTTCTGCATAGCAGAGAAAATCAGAAACTGCGTTTTTGCAGATGAAAGGTTTGTTCGTTCATTCTACTCAGCGATGCTAACCGACATCAGAAGATTTGCCGTGCAACGGGCCTCTCTTAGATTACGTCCCCTTTCGCAGATCAAACATTTACCTCCCCCTGAACGTATTAACATCAAAGAGTGTCGGGAAAGTATTATCGCCCCTGTATCTCTTCAAACAGTACGTTGTTTCCACGCGCATCTGTCTAATGACCGATACTTGGCAAATCAGCTTGCGTGAGAAACTCAGGCAAACAACGTGATTAGCTCAACTGTTAATACTGTCAGGTTGCGAAAAGTTTGTAAACAACTCTGTTGTTATGTTTCCTGAAAAAAAAGGCGTGGATTCAAAGGTGAGTCATACAGACAGAAAATTGCGTCGTTTGGCTTAGCAAATGGTAGACACTAAATGGGAAAGCAAAGGCTCAGATTACTGTATCTATATTTCCCACGTCACAGTTGTGACACATCTGTGGTCTTCCGAACGCCGCACTTGCCTTGGCAATTCTGTTGTTGAACTCGGAGTCGATATTCGCATATTTGGTGAGGGTACTGCCAAGATAAGCGAAGCTGTCCACCACTTGGAGGCGTTGGTTATTTACTGTGATATTTGGTTCGCAGTAAGGTTTCCCAGGAGCAGGTTGCAACATTACTTCAGATTTCTTCGTATTGATAGTAAGACCAAAGTCATCACACGATACAGAAAGCCTCCTCATATTGTTCTGCATGTCCAATTCTGTGCAGGTGTTGAGGACACAGTCGTCCGCAAAGACGAGGTCAGAGATCATTGTTTCATTCACCTTCGTAAAGGACTGTAATCGTCTCAAATTGAATAGCTTCCCATCTGTCCTGTATCTGATGTGTACGCCGTCACTACTGCCATGCGTAACGTTAGAGAGCATGGCAGCAAATATCATACTGAATAGTGTCGGGGCGAGCACACATCCCTGTTTGATACCGTTTGTGACGGGAAAGTGTTCAGAAGGTTCTTCATCATTCAATACGCGAGCCATCATACCTTCATGAAACTGGCGGACAATTGAGATGAACTTATCGGGACAGCCGAATTTCGCCATAATTTTCCATTGTCCGTCCCTATTGACAGTGTCAAAGGCCTTTGTCAAGTCAATAAATGTTGTGTATAGGTCCTTGTACTGTTCCTGACATTTCTCCTGAAGTTAGCTTGCGGCAAATATCATATCGACTGTCCCGCGGCCTGCTCGGAAACCACACTGACTCTCTGGGAGTAAGTCCTGCGATTCGAGATGAACAGTCAAGCGGTTGAGCAGGACTCGAGCCAGGATTTTGCCCGCAATAGATAATAGGGAGATTCCCCTATGGTTATCACATGATTGATGATTTCCCTTTCGCTTGTATATGTGAACGATGGGGGCATCTTTCAATTCCTGTTGTATCTGTTCTTCATCCCAGACTGAGTGGAAGAGGTATGTAAGTCTCAGCTTTATAAATCTCAGCAGGAATGGCATCTGATCCAGGGGCTTTGCCGCTGGACAGTAGACTGGCTGCTTTCTTGACCTCTTCCACGCTGGGTGGAAGGTCAAGTCTGACATTGACTGTAAATTGCGGTATGCTTGCAATGGCCTGGTCGTTGACGGTTGATGGATAATTTAAGATGGCATTGAAGTGTTCTGTCCAGCGTTCCAAAATCTGCGTTTTATCAGTGAGCAATGCCATGCCATCGGCATGTAGGACCGATGATGATTGATTCGACTGAGGGCCATAAATTGCTTTCAGGGCATCATAAAAGCGCTTTGAGTCATTTCTGTCTGCATATCTCTGTTTCTTATTGCTGAGCCATGCATCTTCCTGAGATTATTCTGGACAACTCTGCGTATTTTGGTAAAGGCTGCCTTTTTGGATGTTACGGAAGGATTGCTTTGATAGTCTCTGTGCAAGCGATATTTTTCAGCCAGCTGTGTTTTAATATTTACGTCATTCTCATCAAACCAGTCAGGGTTCTTGCGTGTTGTATATCCCAGGCTCTCAGAGGCTGCAGAGTACACAATGTTCTTCAGAGTGGCCCATTTTCCCTCTATGATAGTTTGACCAAGCTCAACGTCCCTCAGATGGCTGTCCAAGTCCTTTGAGAAGCTCTCAGCAGTTGCTTCGCTTTTAAGTTTTGTGACGTTGAGCCTCTTCATGGGTTTCTGACTCTGGTGTCTTCGCTTGGGCTGTACGTTAAGGTTGAGTTTTGATACAATCAGCCTGTGGTCGGTCCAGCATTCAGCACCACACATGGCCTTGGTCACTCTCACGTCACGTCTGTCGCTCCTTCTCGTGACGACATAATCAATGAGATGCCACTGTTTGGAGCGGGGTGCATCCATGTTGTTTAATTTCGAGTGGGTAGGCGAAACATGGTGTTCGTGATGGACAAATCATGTGTGGCACACAGGCTGAGTAATAGGAGCCCATTGCTATTACATTTGCCTATGCCATGTTTTCCAAGTATTCCATCCCAGGTGTTGTGGTCAGTGCCTACTCTGACATTGAAGTCGCCGAGACTAATAAGTTTCTCAGATTTAGGAACTGATGACATAATAGAGTTAAGTTCGTCATAGAACTTTTCTTTTGTTTCCTCGGGGTTTGTCATTGTTGGGGCATATGCACTGATCAGTGTGGCACTTCTGTTGCTTCCTAATGGGACATGAATGGTCATTAGGCGATCGTTAATGCACTTGGGAGATTTAACAAGTTTACGTACGCTGTGAGATTTAATGGCGAATCCAACGCCAGCCTCACGCCGTTCCTTGCTGCCCCGCCCACTCCAATAAAATGTGTAGCCACCTCCAATTTCAGTAATCTGACCTTCTTCTGGTAGTCGTGTCTCGCTTAGGGCTGCTATATCGCCATTATAGCACGCCAGTTCTTTGGCCACAAGTGCAGTCCGTCTTTCAGGTCTGTCGGCCAGGGTATTGTCGAGTAATGATCGCACGTTCCACGTGCCGAATGTAAGCACCTTCATTTTTTTCTTATTTTTTGTTCGAACGCATGATTGGGATACCCTCCAGCCGCGTCAAGCTGGTCAGAGTAGGTTGACGAAGGTTATTGTAACCGCTTGATTTAATAACATTCATGATATAATGAGAGTGGGTGTTTAGTTAATGCTTAAAATGTTCATGCGCCCACACAGAGCAGAACATAATTCTTATATCACGCGAATGTCGAAAATATCAAATTCTATAAGACTAACATACCACTGCTACACACGAGATACTGTTAGTGAATTCAATCTGTTTGTTGACATAGATTTCGCCACACAGGCTATTTATGGTCATGCGTTACTACTGTCACGACTACTGTTTTCCTACCGTGTTAAATGTTGCAGTGAGTGTGCGTGGGTACAATCACACACCACAGGTATCCACGTACGAGTCGTAGAACTACAGGTGACATTTAACAATAGTTTATTATGTCACAACACGGTAATATCAAACATACATAGTCACATACAAGTCACAATAATAAAGTACTCCTCACTTCTCCACTTCTCAGAATCATTAGCGCTATACAACATCAATGGCCTCTCAAATCTGCGCTATAATATAAATATGGATCCTCTCAGCAACGGACATCATCGCCGTGCTAATAATAATAAATATGGCCTCCTCAAAATACTCCTCATATAAGCGCTAGAATATATAATCATGGATCCGTTAGCAACGGACATCATCGCCGTGCTAATAATAATAAATATGGCCTCCTCAAAATACTCCTCATATAAGCGCTAGAATATATAATCATGGATCCTTTAGCAACGGACATCATCGCCGTGCTAATAACATAAATTCTCAGCAACGGACATCCTCGCCGTGCTAACATAATAATGGCCTCCTCAAATATAATGGATCCGGTTAGCAAACGGACATCATCCTCGCCATGCTAACAACATAATAATGGCCTCCTCAAATATAATGGATCCGGTTAGCAAACGGACATCATTCTCGCCGTGCTAACAACATAAATGGCCTCCTCAAATCTGCGCTATAATATTCTAATAGATCATTTTAGCAACGGACATCCTTGCCGTGCTAATAATATAAATGGTGAATACTCTCGGCAATTTCTCGCAAGACTGCACTCCCTGGCAGTCTGCAGTAATCTCGCCTTCACTCATCTCAGCGCGATTATACGACAATATAAGTCATGGATCCTTACCTCTCCAAATACTCATAAATACACAATTCTGCAATAATCTCAGGAATTACTGGCCTACACAAATAATGGCCTCTTAACTTTTGCACTGCGCAGGCATACTATCAAAACACACACTGTCGGGCGACCTCTCCAGTCGATGCCCAAAAACAGACTGCTCCTAGTTCACACACTAGTCCCGCCTAAAAAAGACACGAGACCCGACTGTTTTAAAAAACCCCGCTCAGTCTCAATATTTGCATGGGCTAGCCACACGAGCTAACTCAAAGCTCAAGACAGTTCAGGGAAAACACATCTCCGCAATTTGAACTGACCAGTGTTCGCCACGCTTATCGACTTGGAAACTTCTCGATCATACGAGGGAATTCCCCTAATACATTTTAAACTTAACATCAGCTTAATCAAGGAACGTAGCCGGTAATCAACTCTGTTTGCTTAACATTTTCAAAATCTCTTCCCTTTGCTAAGATTTTAATCTGTATCAGTTATGTTTAGGGCACCTTTTCTAGCCCCTTCCTCATTCCATGGAGGTGAGCAGAGTGATCATAAAGAGGGCTGCTGAGTCGCTCAGGTGGCTGCCGGATCTCGCCGCTGCTTCAAAGTTCCAGCGAGAAACAACCCTATTGCCTGAGCCGCCTGTGTGAAGGATTGTGGCTGCAGCTTGAGCGTATCCACACTTTCTGGTTCGCCACTCCCCCATCGCCACAGGTCTGAGTGTAGTCTCTGTATGTTTCTGTCTGAAGCTGTGACGCGATGTAATTGGATTTAAGTGAGGAAGAGTTGCGCTAATCGCCATCCTCACTCTCTCGTCCTGAATTATCTGATCCAGTGGCAAGATATTATCGAGACGACTGGAGACAACACAGGATGCAGTGGATGACCAGGGCGTTCTAATTGTCTCGCCATGCTCTTTGGGTTTCAAAGAAAATGTCCATCATGACCTCTCCGTGACCAACACCTACTTTCAGACAAAACCCCAGCATAAGGTGTCATGGAAACACCCACGATCCACGCACTTTTATTTTTGGCGCTAACTGGATCTGATTCTTGTCAGAAGGCCACTTCTCAAGTCTGTGCTCTCTGCGCGCTCGTACCTTAGTGCAGGCTGTTATACGGATCACTCCTTGGTTTGCTGCAAAATCAGAGCACAACCAAGAAAACTCCATCGTGTCAGACATGAAGGGAAACCACAAATCGATACCAGAAAGATGTCAGACCCTGTCATGATCGCTCAATGTATCGTGGCCTTTAAGAAAGTACGCAGTAGCCCACAGCATGGCGATACTGTTACAGAGAACTGGGAGCACCCACGGAACACCAATCACTGTACTGCGTTTGCCACCCTTGATAAGATGACAGCAAAGTCAATTGACTGGTTTGATGCTTCATCAGAAGTGATGACATCTGTCATTGAAGCTAAGCGCAGTGCTGCAATTGAATACATACGTTCACTGAGTGCTAGAACTCTACAGATCCTGAAGGCTGCGAGAAGCAAAGTCTAACAAGCTGCAAGACGTTGTGCAAATGATTATTGGCTCCAGCTCAGCGAGAGCATCCAGACCGCAGCGCAAACAAGCAACCCTAGACAAATGTGTAACGGTATAAAGAAAGCCCTTGGTCCCTACAAAAGTATGATGGCACCGCTAAAAACCATCAGCGGGGAGAAGCTAACCGATAAGGGTATACAGATGGAGAGATGGGTCGAGCACTACTCTGAGTTTTACGCTAGAGAAAATACCATCATGCCTGCAGCCCTTAGCGCTGTCAAATGTCTGCCAACTATGGAGAAGCTGGATGAAAAACTTTGCAAGGCCATTGATAGCTTGGTGAAGTGTTGTCATTTTTTTATATGGTGTTTGCTACTTTGCTCTTTAGCACGCCCCTTAACAATCATCTACCATATACGTGGAGCTGCTGGTCATATCAGGATGCGTTTCATTTATTGTAATATTTTCTTGTTTGCATTCGTTTTATGCTTTATACTGTATTATTTCTCTAGTCTGTATTTTTACTTTTTAGTTGTAGTTCATATTGTTTTATTGTTAAAAAATTATATTCTTTATACTGGTAAGCACTTAATGTTGATTGGAGGATTATAGTCAGTCCGTATTTATCTAGGGGGAATCTACCACCACTGTAGATTACTGGTTCGCATCCTTATTTTTTAAATTTTTTTTTAATGTTAGCTTTTCTTTTTGTAGTATAATGTTTTATTAACTTTTGTATTTCTGGTGGGGTCTTAATGCCTGCAGTATTTCCTCTATAATATCTGGCCTGCTGCATTCAGTTATGTTTCTGATTGCTAGTACTGATGAAAGGGAATCTGTGAGAATGGTTGCTTTATTTGGTGGGTTTTCTGCAACTATTTATAAAGCTTTTAAGATTGCCACTAATGCTGCTGTAAAGATGGATGTTACTTAATTTTTTTTTTTGTAAAGTTTTAATTTTGGTATTGCTATTTCCGCTCCTCGTTGTCCATCTTCATCTTTTGACCCATCTGTATATATGCTTAAGCTGTTATGTATATACTGTTCTAAATACTCTAGTGCTTTATTTTTTGTTGAGATTTGTTTACGACCTTTGCTAAGTGGGAGTCAGTTTCTGGCACTTTTGGTTCCCATGGTGGGATCTTTGCTTTATACTGATGCTGCTGTTTATTATGTTGAAAAGGTTTGGATGATAATCTGTTTCTCCCATTGTTTTCCACCCTAACGGGTATCTGTTATAGTGTAATGGAATATGACCTATGTATTGGTTTCCTCTATCAAAGGTTTTGTGCGCTGGGTGGGTTGGATCTTTTGCCACTTTTGCCCAGTAGTTGAATCTCAGCTCTTTTCTCCGTAGCTCCAGGGGTATAATGCCTAGCGCTACTTCTAACGCCTCTACTGATGTTCCCTTCGAAGCACCTGTTATTATTGACAGTGCCTTATTTTGGACTGTGCCTAGTTTTTTCTTATTGCTAGGAGCGGCTGATGCATTTACAACACTGGCGTAGTCAAGTTTGCACCTAATAAATGATTTATAGAAGGTAATGAGTTCCAAAGGTTGTTACAGCCGGGAGTTGTAGTGAGGATAAGCACCTCAAGCAGCCTCTGACAACCAAGTCCAGCTCCCGGCCTTCACGTGTGGCTCAATTTGAGCCCGGCGGAACTGTTTTCACTGACGGGAGAAGGGGCAAAGGCGAGCGACTGGCGCCTTAAAACCAGCAGCTTCGGGCAGATAGGGCTCGTGATCCTTGGTTGGTAGCTTATCTAAGAGAAGGAACTCTGAATTCAAACCACCGCTGCCTTGCGGGAATATCCATTTATGGAATTGGCTTCGGGAGTAAACCCTGAGGATAAATCCGGAGTCGGAGTCCCTAAGGCAGTCTAATGTCGATTCGACATTATTCTGGCAACTCCTGCGACGTGGCTGGTACTAAACTGTATCGGCTACTGCCGTTCCTTTGGATCTACCAGCTGTGTGGAGAGGGGGAACATGCTGCATGGGCAACAGCTTGATCTCCATATAACTTTGCCCAAGCTCGCGCCCTGGAGAGGACACTCCAGCTTCACCCTATAAAGGAGCACCAGGAAAATAAGCAGCTGAGGGCTGTCACCTCAGGTGCGCATTCCCATAGTCAGTTATGACTGAAAGGGCTATTATTATCATTATTAGAAGGTAATCAGTGTCTTATTGAAGGCACATCAGCCACTTCCTTTTATATATTTTAGCAATATTATTTTCATGCTAAACGATTCGGTTCAAAGTCTCTTCATTACACCCGGATGTTGACATTAATACCTGCGCAGTGTACATCATTGGTCAACTGTCTTCGCTTCGTCTTATGACCAGGCTCTCAGCCAGTCAAGCTGCATATGTTATGTTAGGAACCATTTGATTTTAAATTAAAGCGATTTATTACTTAGATCCCGTCTGATTCTAAGTTCTTATCGTAACATAACACTTGGCCTCTGGCAAAGCACCAGGCAGTGATGGGATTCCTCCCGATTTAATCAAATGCTGTAAGAGCTCACTCTTACAACCCATGCATATGGTACTGTGCCAGTCCTGGGAAGAGTCAACTACGTTTTTGCCAGAGTCATCTTAATGCGACTACACAAGTTAGCTGAGCGCATATATCCAGAGTCGCAATCTGGATTCCGAGCTGGTAGATCAACAGACATGATATTTTGTCTCCGCCAGCTGCAGGAAAAATCGAGAGTAGAAAAGGCTTTTATATATTTATACTGTTCAAAAAAAGAAACGCAACTTTTTTGGTGTTACTTTTATAAAAGATATTCGCTGATTGGACATCAGTCAACCTATCGACTGTATCCATCTGGTCATTAACTTCTCGTGGTTACCTGAATTGTACTCACCTCATGATTCGTGAGGTCATGAAAGAGGTCAAGGTCAAAACAACATTTTTGACAATAACTCGTGACAGGTTCATGAGAATCCCGTGAAACTTACTGAACACAAAACTCTCTGACCATATTAGTGAATGCCTATAAAAGATTAACGATCCTCGAATAAATTTAGTAGAAAATTCAATGCGCAAGTATGGCTCATCTCACTACAGAACAACGACTCATCATCATTGGACGTTTACAGACTGAACAGTCACAAAGTGTAGTGGCCAGACAATTTAATGTGGTTAGAAGCACCATTAGTCGCCTTTGGAGGCGATTTCAAGAAACTGGCTCAGTGGCAGACCGGCCGCGCAGTGGAAGACCCAGAGTCACAACTCCTGCCGAAGACCGCTTCATACGGCTGCGTCACCTCAGGAATCGACTTGCATCTGCGTCCTCCACAGTCCAGTCAATGTCAGCGGCTCGTCGAATTTCAGATCAAACGGTCAGGAACCGGCTGCACGACTCTGGTCTTTGGGCTAGAAGACCCTACAGAGGTCCTGTTTTTACGGACTCGCATCGCCAGAACCGATTGCAGTGGGCGAACCAGCATCGTCAATGGACCGTTGGGAATCACTGGAGACGGTTTTGGTTTAGTGATGAATCATTTTTTGTGCTCCAGCGACACGATAGACGGAGAAGAGTTTACCGCAGAGTCCATGAGCGCTACGCCCAGAACAGCGTTGATGAGGCTCCTCCACATGGTGGTGGAGGTGTACTGATGTAGGGGGCGATCAACTTCATGGGAAGAAGTGACCTGGTGCAAATCGAAGGACGCCTGAATGCCCAACGATACGTCGCTGAAATTCTTCGTCCTCGCGTCCTTCCACTTCTGGCTGCACGAGGGTCGATTTTTCAGTAGGATAACGTTCGACCTCATGTGGCACAACTCACCACCCAGTTCCTCGCTGACAACAACGTCCAGACCATTCCGTGGCCAGCAATGTCATCAGACAGGAACCCCATAGAACACTTATGGGATGAACTCGACAGACGACTCCGCCAGCGAGACGTCTTCTTCTTCTTCTGTCCTTAGCCACCGACCGTCAAAGCAGTCAGTGGCCATTACGCCTAGTGGCGTCTTAGGGCAACAGCAGATAGGTTTTCTTTGCCACTGTTTTCCATCACGCCTATTGGCGTCTTTAGGGCAATGGCAAATCAATCCATCTGCTGTTGTTTCCGTAATCGAAGTGACTGGCAAACGGATGATCAGCCCGTTGGCAGCGAGACGTGGCTCCAGCCAATCTCCGACAGTTGTCTCTTACACTGCGGGAAGAGTGGGCAGCCATCCCACAACAACAGATCCAACGGCTAATCGGATCCATGTCAAGGAGATGTCGTTCTCTGATAGAGGCAAGAGGAGGCCATACACCTTACTGAAACGGAGGCCGCAGTCGCAAAGAATAAAAGTTCAAACCAAATTTAATGAACATCATTTCATTGTTAAAGTTTGAAAGTTTCTTCATGCCAAGATTGAAATATTAATTCCGTAAAATAAAATTTTGGTACAAGTTTGAAATTTGGTTTCCATTACCACTGCAATAATGTTGCGTTTCTTTTTTTGAACAGTATATACCGACTTTATAGACCTCAGTCCAGGGAACAATGTTCATAATCAGATTGACTACATACTAATATGCAGGAAGTTTAGAAACAGAAATCTGTGAAAACTAGGCCGGGAGCAGACTGCAACAGCGACCATGTACCAGTAATAGGAAAACAGAATAAAACTGAAGAAAGTAAAGCGAGCTTCAAACAACATCAAGTTAAACAGCCTTACTTTAATATGATAAGGAAATGAGTGAAAGATACAACTTTAAAATACAGAATATGTACTGTGACAGATGAAAATTGAAGCTGCAATTTAAATCTCACCGATACCCCTCATTTTGTTGAAATCAAAATGGCCAACATGGGTCCCACGTAGATTTCCCTCGCTTCCTAATTAACATGTAAGTGAAGTACGTGTAAGCCAGACCTCTTTCTGTCTTCTTTTCTAGTTTAGCCACGCCTACGGTCTTCTCTCACGAGGCATTATAATTAGCAATCTCCGAACCTCTTACTGGCATTCCTTCAAGGAGGCGGGCCAGAGGCGGCACAGACGGTCATGTTATCGACGTCTTCTGTAGTCATTAAGAGTGAGCAGAGTTCTGTAACACCTCTGGTTAACACCAGAACGAGAACCGTCTACGCGGGGAAAGAAATCTCTGCCGGAACGTATCAGAGGTCGGAAGAGCTGTGGAAAATAGCTTTCATTCAGAAAATTGACCGAAGAATTCGCTCGAGGTGTTTTTCTGGCAGACATCGGCGAGATCGGGCCGATTCAGTATATTTGTACAGTCTCCAAAAACCCATTATCAGTTCGCTCCAGGATTTCTTGAGATGGTCTAGCGCGCATTTTAGAGCCGTATTTGTCATTCGAATTTTCTCAAAATACGTGGAGATTAATCCAGTTTCCTGATTTGCGGTAACTAAATATTGTTAGCATTTAAGTGTTTTTTCGTGTTCAAGTTTTTCACTATATTTCACTGGGATTTTTGTGTTAAGTTGAATAACGTATTAAATAAACTTATAGCTAAATTTTCTCCAGCCGTAACGTAATTTAATTTCTCGTTATTCCCAGGAAATAGATGTTTAATTAATTATAAGACGCTAGGCGATTAATATTGTCGAGATACCATTTATTTCTATTTTCACCATATGTAAACTTGAAGTGACTAGTGTTCATCTCTAGTGTTAAAGCGATATATTAGCTAGAGACTCGTGGTGTTTCTTTTTTTTCTATATAATTAAATACCGGAGTGAGTTATAGGTCTTACCTAAACGCAGGTGTTAGAATATAATTATATGATGATTATCTGTTATCTATTCTCTTTTAAATAGATAGATCATACATTTGCGATCCAGCGGTTCTTATAGAGATGTATGGCCAGATGTCTTATGGCAGTCCAGTTATATGTTCCTAAACATACAAACATTGTCGGTGAAAAATCTGATGTTTGAAACCCTTTTTCGGTCCACCTTCTCTATCCATGAGAGTGGTTAAATAAACAGAACCCTTCAATTTAAATTTTAAATGTTAACTGGAGCAGGACTATACCAGAAGATTTGTCCATCTAGATACCTATAAGTATTACTGTCCTGATGTGGCAGAACATACGGCACTAATTATTTTAAAGCCATTTGACAGTAAAGTTTTCCTACCACGGAATTATACAGAGAGAATTCACGGGTCATACTCGGCTATTTCCCTCCGAGAAAGCCTAGCAGTAACATTCTGTTTAGTACACATTTCATTACGACAGAGAGAATCATAGCCACTGGAGGCTAGACCACACCAGAGAATTAAATTAACTTATAAATTTCCATGACAGTGCCACTACATAGAAAAAACTTATTCCAAACCCATACCTGCAGTAAGAAGAGGAATACCCAGGAAAAAAAAAATAATCAACGCACCAATTCAGCGACTTCCGGAAAATAGCAGTTGCCTAAACGGAGAGTCTGAGGCTGAACTGGACAAATAATAGAACTATAAATAGTCTTAAATAACTGTGTGATTAATTCCAGGGAATGTATGCAGTGTCGGCAGAGGGGGTAAGCAAATTTGAAAGTGAGCTCACTGTATGTGTGTTGTGAATGAACGGAACGAAAGAATTTATTTCTTAAGTTACTACTTAATTACCATCTTTCATTTTATCTCTCACTAATTTGAGTGTTCTGCCATCAATGGTACCTATACCTTGTAGCGGTATGGCAGCTTGTGTACCCTGACACTCCCCAGAGCTATGCCAGTGGGAGTTTTACTCCTGGTAGGTTCAACCATGCTGGACTGGTCTGCGTGGGTAGGGGTCAGACAAAAGCTGGTACCCTGGTCCTCCAGGTTGGGGGTTTTAGCACAGGGCCGACACCCCTGTCTGTGTAAAAAATCACACACGTTACGGAAACAGCAATAAATGGAAATACTTTGATGCGGGACGGACATCCGGAGTCTCAGGCTCGTATGACTGACAGTGGTGAATGCCGAAAGGAAGCCACTGGCATGAAAACGGATGCCCAGACCGCAAAACACGAAACCAGAATTGGTTTTTGGAATGTCAGAACTATGAACGAGGCAGGAAAGCTGAGACAGATTACAGCAGAGATGAGGAACTACAAACTACATATCCTGGGAATAAGCGAGAGCAGATGGACAGGGATGGGGAGAATAAAAACAGCTACAGGGGAAACAGTACTTTATTCTGGTAGAGAGGACGGTCAGCACAACGAAGGTGTAGCCATTATCCTTAAGAAAGGAATGGAAAGATCTCTACTGGAATGGAAACCCATTAACAACAGACTAATAAGAGCAAGACTGAGAGGGAGATTCACCAACACCACAATTATACAATGTTATGCACCAACAAATGACAGCGACGAAGAGATTAAGGACGAGTTCTATCAACAGGTACAAAAGGAAATGGAAACTGTACCCAGGTACGATCTTATTATAGTAATGGGAGACCTAAATGCGAAAGTTGGAACACACAATAATTATAACGAAAGAGTAATGGGGAAATGCGGCAGTGGAACAGTAAATGAGAATGGGGACAAATTAATAAGCTTCTGCAGTATTAACAACCTGGTCATCGGAGGAACACTTTTTCAACACAAAGAAGTGCACAAGTTAACATGGGAATCACCAAACGGACGAGACAAAAACCAGATAGATCACATAATGATCAATGGCAGATGGAGACATGCACTACAAGACGTGAAAGTAAGAAGAGGCGCAGATGTGGGAAGTGATCATCACCTAGTAGTAGCAAGACTGAAGGTGAAACTCAGAGCTGCTGGACCAGTTGCAGTCAAACAGAAAAGATACAACATCACGAAACTTAAGGACCCCCTCACCAGAAAAGCGTTTGTGGTCGACGTAAAGAGACGATATCTGATTACCAAAAGTCAGGAAAGAACAGAGACCGATGATGTGGACCAGAAATTCAACACCATCTCAACAATATATAAAGAAAGCAGCAAGTCATGCTTGGGATTCCAGGAAAGAAAGAGCCAAGACTGGATAACACCAGAAACGCTAAACACCATAGCGAAGAGAAAGGAAATGAAAAGGAAGAAAACAGAAGCTAAGTCTCCCAGGTTAAAGGCAATATATAGTGAACAGTACAGTCAGCTGGACAAGGAAGTAAAACGTCAAACCCGTGCTAACAAAAGGACATTTCTGGATGACCTTGCAAGACAGGCAGAAGAGGCAGCACTGAGAAATGAACAAAGCACAGTTTATAAAATAACTAAAGCTATCAGTGGAAAACGAGGTGCAAACAACATAACGTTAGTAAGAGACAAGCAAGGAAATCTCATCACCACAGCACAGGGGCAGGAAACAAGGTGGGCAGAGCACTTCAGAGAAACACTGAATAAGGAACCACCAGAGACTCAGCTGAATGTTCCTGAGGCTGAAAGTGACTTAGACGTAAATACAGACATTCCACGAAAAGAAGAAATTATCACAGCTATCAAAGGGCTAAAAAATGGAAAAGCGCCTGGTCACGACAATCTGAATGCTGAGCTATTCAAGACAGACCCTGAACTAGCAGCAGAACTATTAGAACCACTATTTGCACAAGTCTGGGAAACTGAGACAACACCAACAGAGTGGAGTAAAGGAACAATTGTCAAATTGCCCAAGAACGGCGACCTTGCAGACTGCAACAACTGGAGAGGAATTACCCTCCTCTCAGTTCCCAGCAAAATACTAGGCAGGATAATCATCCAGAGAATTTCAAAAGCAGTTGACCATAAACTGAGGAAAGAACAAGCGGGTTTCAGAAAGAACAGAAGATGTGCAGATCATATATTTGCCCTCAGGAACATTATAGAGCAGTGCTCAGAATGGCAGAGACAGCTGTACATTAACTTTGTTGATTTTGAAAAGGCTTTCGACAGCATACACAGGGACAGCCTATGGAAAATTCTGAGGGCTTATGGAATTCCCAGCCGCATTGTTTCCATTATAAAAAGCCTCTATTCTAACTTTACGTGCAGTGTTGGATCGAGTAATGTAACTTTCGAAGTGAAAACAGGAGTACGACAGGGATGCCCCTTATCAACAACATTATTTTTGACAGTCATAGATTGGGTGATGCGCCAGACAACAGAGGGCAGTCCAAGGGGAATTAGATGGACAACGTTTTCTACACTGGAAGATTTGGAATATGCAGATGACATTGCACTGCTCGCGCATTCACACCAACACATTCAAGACAAAACTGATAGACTGAATAAGTATGGCCAGCAGGTTGGCCTGAACATCAATCTGAAGAAGACAGAGGTCATGACACTAAATGTGGGCAATCCTGAGCCAATAACAGTAAGGAACCAGAAGTTAGAACAGACAGACACATTTACTTACCTAGGAAGCATAGTAACACCTGACGGCGGAACAAGCAAGGACATTAACAACAGAATGAATAAAGCGAGAACAGCCTTTGCTATTCTCAACAACATTTGGAAGTCTTCCCAGTACAGCACAAACACCAAATTAAGACTGTATGAGAGCTGCGTACTTTCTGTGCTTCTCTATGGTGCGGAATGTTGGAGAGTAACAGAGAAGGAAATGTCGAAACTGTCCTCCTTCCACACAATCTGCCTAAGGAAAATTCTCCGAATCTTTTGGCCAAACACCATCAGCAACCAAGAACTACTTATTCGAAGTAACCAGGAGGACATGCGCACCATCATAGCTGGCAGACGCTGGAGTTGGGTTGGCCATGTCCTCAGAAGGGACCCTGATACCATCGCAAGAACAGCTATGCTATGGACCCCCGAGGGAAAGCGAAAGAGAGGCCGACCAAAAACAACTTGGCGGAGAACTGTGGAAGCTGAGATGCAAAGAATGAACCACAGTTGGGGCACTGTACGAAGGATGGCCGCCGACCGAGCAAAGTGGAATCAATTTGTTGCTGCCCTACAAGACGCCACCAGGCGTGATGGCCGCTGACTGCTTTGACGGTTGGCGGTTATGGATCAAAGAGAAGAAGAAGAATTTGAGTGTCCCCAGGATAGGTTACATTAAGGACTTATTCTTTACCCGTCCTGAAATACCCCTACTCCCATTGTTAATTATTTGATCTTTTTGGGTATATTACCTCGGGTGGGATCTTTTCTAAATTTTCCCATGCAAGAGGGAAGGCCTATTAGATTTATATTTTCATTTCTCTGATGTAACTAAAAATGTATTTCTTGATGTGATATTTAGCGAAAATAAATATAATAAACCTTAAGCTATCGTGTGGTCAAACCCCTGCCCTTATATGTTAGCCTTAGTTTGTTTACACGTCTGTACGTATTACTGTCACAAAATTGTGTGTACGTGAGTGTGGTGTGACTCGTACTTGGTACAAGTGAGAAAGTGCGTCTACCTTAAATAGAGTCGTAAAAGATAGGCTAGATTAGAGCAATTACTCAATCCAAGACCGTTCTTTCTCTTACACCATTTCTCCTCGTGAAACAGGAACTATCTCTTACACCTTCCTCTCCCATAGCTATCACTCATTACCTCTGCTAGTACGGGACCATAAATAACTCAGTCCTATCTTCTCAAAAATTACGACATGTACAATGCAATAGAAAAAATACAGAGTACAAATGAACAGTGGCAAATGCTAAAGGAATCAATACATCAAAAGAAATCGTACCAGAAGTAAAGAGGACTGCAAAGAAGAAGTGGATGACAGTTGACATTTTAAAACTGATGGATGCAAGAAGGAAGAAGAAGCAAGACAATGAAGAATATGACATGCTAAATAAGGAAATAGTAAACAAATGTAAAACAGCAAAAGAAGCATGGCTAAACCAGAAGTGCAGAGAGCTTGAAGTGCAGAATCAAAAAGACACAAAATCTATGTACAAGCAAATAAATGAGTTTACAGGGAGAAGGACACAAGCAGTCACTGGCTAATTGAAATCAAAATAAGGAGCATTGTTAATGGGTCATTGGAACATGATAGAAAGGTGGACAGAATACATCAAGAAGCTGTATGATGATAAAAGACCAGATTTGAACAACCAGGACAGTTGTGAAGGACCTCTAATACTTGTGGCAGAAGTAGAGGATGTCATGTGCCACATGAAGAAAGACAAAGCGCCTGGACCAGATAATGTGTTGGGAAAGTTTGGAGTAGAAATGATAACGAAATTCTTGAATGACATCTACAACAGTGGTCAAATACCCGATGATGTGCTAAAATCCATATTCATAGCTTTGCCAAAGAAACCTGGAGCCACAGAAAGTGAAAAACATCGCACCATTAGTCTTATGAGCCATGTGACCAAAATATTATTACGAATTATCATGAGAAGAGTGAGAAATGAAATAAAACTAGAAATCAGTGATGAACAGTGTGGATTTGTAGAAGGTTAACGCACAAACAATGCTATGTATATTATAAGAACATTAATAGAAAGAGCCATAGAGGTGAAGACAGATCTGTACTTGTGCTTTATATACTGAAGCACATTAAAAACGCACCACCTGTACAAGGGGATTGACATAAGTCTTGGGCCTGACCATAAAGTAGTCACAGGAGGAAGATGAAACTTGGCACATTTAAAGCCATATGTCCATTGCCCTGCCAAAATAAAAAAAAATAAAACATTAGTAAACCTACTCACCAGAAATATATTTATAAAATGTGTAATTTATGTAAACATACATTAGGATCATCGCTAGTGCTACGGAGTTCGTGCACTGTGCTGAGATCTCTTTGTGTGATCTAAGGGAGGAGATAGGAGCACTTATGGATTTGTCCGTGTGCAATGAAAATGGTCCTTAAAACCGAAACCAAAAAACCAACCAGTATAACCAGATGGCCCATGTCTGGAACCCACGAGGGAAGCAAACAACCAACCAGTATAACCACATGTGCCCATGTCTGGAACCCACGAGGGAAGCAAACAACCAACCAGTATAACCAGATGTGCCCATGTCTGGAACCCACGAGGGAAGCAAACAGCCAACCAGTATAACCTGATGTGCCCATGTTTGGAACCCACGAGGGAAGCAAACAGCCAACCAGTATAACCAGATGTGCCCATGTCTGGAACCCACGAGGGAAGCAAACAACCAACCAGTATAACCAGATGTGCCCATGTCTGGAACCCACGAGGGAAGCAAACAACCAACCAGTATAACCAGATGTGCCCATGTCTGGAACCCACGAGGGAAGCAAACAACCGACCAGTATAACCAGATGTGCCCATGTCTGGAACCCACGAGGGAAGCAAACAACCAACCAGTATAACCAGATGTGCCCATGTCTGGAACCCACGAGGGAAGCAAACAACCAACCAGTATAACCAGATGTGCCCATGTCTGGAACCCACGAGGGAAGCAAACAACCAACCAGTATAACCAGATGTGCCCATGTCTGGAACCCATGAGGGAAGCAAACAACCAACCAGTATAACCACATGTGCCCATGTCTGGAACCCATGAGGGAAGCAAACAACCAACCAGTATAACCAGATATGCCCTTGTCTGGAACCCATGAGGGAAGCAAAAAACCAACCAGTATAACCAGATGTGCCCATGTCTGGAACCCATGAGGGAAGCAAACAACCAACCAGTATAACCAGATGTGCCCATGTCTGGAACCCATGAGGGAAGCAAACAACCAACCAGTATAACCAGATGTGCCCATGTCTGGAACCCATGAGGGAAGCAAACAACCAACCAGTATAACCAGATGTGCCCATGTCTGGAACCCATGAGGGAAGCAAACAACCAACCAGTATAACCAGATGTGCCCATGTCTATAACCCACGAGGGAAACAAACAAACAACCAGTATAACCAGATGTGCCCATGTCTGGTACCCACGAGGGAAGCAAACAACCAACCAGTATAACCAGATGTGCCCATGTCTGGAACCCACGAGGGAAGCAAACAACCAACCAGTATAACCAATTGTGCCCATGTCTGGAACCCATGAGGGAAGCAAACAACCAACCAGTATAACCAGATGTGCCCATGTCTGGAACCCATGAGGGAAGCAAACAACCAACCAGTATAACCATATATGCCCTTGTCTGGAACCCATGAGAGAAGCAAACAACCAACCAGTATAACCAGATGTGCCCATGTCTGGAACCCATGAGGGAAGCAAACAACCAACCAGTATAACCAGATGTGCCCATGTCTGGAAGCTACGAGGGAAGCAAACAACCAACCAGTATAACCAGATGTGCCCATGTCTGGAACCCATGAGGGAAGCAAACAACCAACCAGTATAACCAGATGTGCCCATGTCTGGAACCCATGAGGGAACCAAACAACCAACCAGTATAACCAAATGTGCCCATGTCTGGAACCCATGAGGGAAGCAAACAACCAACCAGTATAACCAGATGTGCCCATGTCTGGAACCCATGAGGGAAGCAAACAACCAACCAGTATAACCAGATGTGCCCATGTCTGGAACCCATGATGGAAGCAAACAACCAACCAGTATAACCAGATGTGCCCATGTCTGGAACCCATGAGGGAAGCAAACAACCAACCAGTATAACCAGATGTGCCCATGTCTGGTACCCACGAGGGAAGCAAACAACCAACCAGTATAACCAGATGTGCCCATGTCTGGTACCCACGAGGGAAGCAAACAACCAACCAGTATAACCAGATGTGCCTATGTCTGGAACCCATGAAGGAAGCAAACAACCAACCAGTATAACCAGATGTGCCCATGTCTGGTACCCACGAGGGAAGCAAACAACCAACCAGTATAACCAGATGTGCCCATGTCTGGTACCCACGAGGGAAGCAAACAACCAACCAGTATAACCAGATGTGCCCTTGTCTGGAACCCATGAGAGAAGCAAACAACCAACCAGTATAACCAGATGTGACCTTGTCTGGAACCCATGAGGGAAGCAAACAACCAACCAGTATAACCAGATGTGCCCATGTTTGGAACCCACGAGGGAAGCAAACAACCAACCAGTATAACCAGATGTGCCCATGTCTGGTACCCACGAGGGAAGCAAACAACCAACCAGTATAACCAGATGGGCCCATGTCTGGAACCCATGAGGGAAGCAAACATCCAACCAGTATAACCAGATGTGCCCATGTCTGGAACCCATGAGGGAAGCAAACAACCAACCAGTATAACCAGATGTGCCCATGTCTGGAACCCATGAGGGAAGCAAACAACCAACCAGTATAACCAGATGTGCCCTTGTCTAGAACCCATGAGGGAAGCAAACAACCAACCAGTATAACCAGATGTGACCTTGTCTGGAACCCATGAGGGAAGCAAACAACCAACCAGTATAACCAGATGTGCCCATGTCTGGAACCCATGAGGGAAGCAAACAACCAACCAGTATAACCAGATGTGCCCATGTCTGGTACCCACGAGGGAAGCAAACAACCAACCAGTATAACCAGATGTGGGAAGCAAACAACCAACCAGTATAACCAGATGTGCCCATGTCTGGAACCCACGAGGGAAGCAAACAACCAACCAGTATAACCAGATGTGCCCATGTCTGGAACCCATGAGGGAAGCAAACAACCAACCAGTATAACCAGATGTGACCTTGTCTGGAACCCATGAGGGAAGCAAACAACCAACCAGTATAACCAGATGTGACCTTGTCTAGAACCCACGAGGGAAGCAAACAACCAACCAGTATAACCAGATGTGACCTTGTCTGGAACCCATGAGGGAAGCAAACAACCAACCAGTATAACCAGATGTGACCTTGTCTGGAACCCATGAGGGAAGCACACAACCAACCAGTATAACCAGATGTGCCCATGTCTGTAACCCATGAGGGAAGCAAACAACCAACCAGTATAACAACATGTGCCCATGTCTGGTACCCACGAGGGAAGCAAACAACCAACCAGTATAACCAGATGTGCCCATGTCTGGAACCCATGAGGGAAGCAAACAACCAACCAGTATAACCAGATGTGCCCATGTCTGGAACCCACGAGGGAAGCAAACAACCAACCAGTATAACCAGATGTGCCCATGTCTGGAAGCTACGAGGGAAGCAAACAACCAACCAGTATAACCAGATGTGCCCATGTCTGGAACTCACGAGGGAAGCAAACATTGAAGAGAAACTAGAGAAGAACAGCGGAAGAGGAAGCTAAAGCAACCAGACTACTATGAGAAAAAACACTATTGCTCCATATATGGTGTTCCACATATCTGGCCTCGGAGGAAGAAGCATTTTCCTAACGTCATCGAGTGCTGGGCACTCAAAGAGGTGGTGGTCAACAGTCTCATAGGGGTAAGTACATAGCTGGCATTCTGGAATGTGTTGTGGTTGGATTCTGTTCATGGATTGTTGAGTTGTGTATGTTGTGTTCGGAGCCGAAAAATGATACTCTGATCCCTCCTTGTAAGATGGCGGATGTTGTCATTAGGATCATGACCGGTCATATGACTGTATATCTGTCTCCCGGTGTTTCCCATGGCCCATCTGTTCAGCTAAGTTTCCTTGTTGTTCGCATCAGTCATCTGGATAGCTGTCACTGTGAGTGGCTATTTTTGTTTTGTGCCCTTCTTCGTTAATTTGTCTTCTCTTGTCATTACCAGGTGTATTTGAGTGTCCATGAATCGAAGGAAGCATGGCATGACACTGGCAAGAGCAATACATCTCTGACAGACCCTTCACTCGTGCTGAAGAAGACTGGGCACCTGTGGGTTGCCCGGAGCGTAGTGATGTCGATTCTGATCAACAATAATAAGTGTTAAGCACACAATTACTTTAAAAGTAATGGCTGGTGTGGAAAGAACAGAACATGATAAATAGCGCTGAGATTTTGAAGTTGCGCGTGAATATAATGGCACAAGGCAGCGTGCACGTATCCAATACCATAATTCCCGCCGTAAGGTACTTCGGTCGGTCGGTCACATCATGCACACCGTCATTTGCGCACTTTTCTATTTTCGAGAGAGTGCATTAACTTTCAACCACAGCTAAGGTTTGCAACTGTGGTTGAAAGTTAGACAATAATTGTATTGTTTCTCTTATATGTACTCTCCTGAAAATAAAAAAAATGCGCAAACGACGGTGTGCATGAACAGTTTGATTATGGAAAGTCAAGATTTTAAAAGATGCACGAACAGTTACAAGACATGTTGTCATAAAAGAAATGTTAGTTATTTAGTCAATTTTCGGACCATTAGATCATTATCACTGCTTCACATGTCATTTAGGAAGGTTACTCCATGTCTTCATATTTAATACATCCATATAATTTTCACTACAAATATCTAATGACGGTCGCCTGTAATGAAATGACCACAGTAGCAATAGTACAGTCTGTGTTACATGTAATATAAGTTAATAGAGAGCAGTGGAGGACCCTGTCTGCTGATGCTTCCATCATGGCACCCCTACGACCCATGACGGGTTATGGGTTGAGATGAGATGAGATGAGAAACTAATAAAAAGGTATTGAATCAGTTTTACAAATAACAGTTCACATGAGACATGGCACATCGCGAATTATGTGAACTGTTAAAAAATTTAACATTTAAAATTTATTTACTTATTTATTTAGTTACATGTAACAGAAACAACACACTATAATTAAAAAACCTGTAAATTTTGACGGGTTTAAAAAAAAAATGCGTCGTCCCTGGGTGGGCTCGAACCACCAACCTTTCGGTTAACAGCCGAACGCGCTAACCGATTGCGCCACAGAGACGTCGATAATAAATAGATGGTATTCTGATACTCTGTTCTGCACCCTTATGGGAAACATCAATCAATTTACGTAGTCTCATGTAATGTTATAACAACGTACAATACATTGTTTATACTTTGAATGATTCTCGAATTATTACCTACTTCGTTATAATGTGACCTGACACTTAAACCATTTCTGTTACGTTACTTTAAAACTTTTCACTATTTTCTCTTGCAAGAAGTAAACCTTCAACCTTGACCCTTAGAAAATGGCGCCCTTCGCTGAAAGGTTTGAGATACCCATTGACGGCTGTAAAGTGAATATAAAATGTAAGTAATGGCATAATAGAATAACCGCATGGAAGTGATTGAAAGAGCCAGACATTTGTCACTGAAAACAGAGGTGTGAGAAAAACAGTAGCATTAGAAAGGACACACCCTGTGCGGCATCACACATTCTTACATAGCCTCGTCGAATCAGCTAGCCTACATGTACAAATAGCCTGAGACAGCCCGGCCCATGTACGAATAGCCTAGCTATTAACGTTTTAAACACATAAAGATGGAAACCTGAGGCCTGTAAACAGTAAATAAATATTACACACACATAAAGGTATGTTTTCAAGCACTCATGAATAATAAAGAAGTAGAAAACTAGACAACAGAAAAACAACAGACGTGAGTGGCTTACCGGGGAATCGAACCCAGGACCTTCCGTGCGGCACCTAGCCTAGCTATGGAAGCGAATGACACTATCCTCCTTGCCAAAAGGGTGTGCCGCACGGAAGGTCCTGGGTTCGATTCCCCTGTAAGCCACTCACGTCTGTTGTCTAGTTTTCTACTTCTTTATTATTCACGAGTGCCTGAAAACATACCTTTATGTGTGTGTAATATTTATGTACGAATAGCTACCGTAGTATGCTGGAATTCCTGCATTTCTACTCTGTAATATACCTCGGTAGATTATTTTTATAAATTTGAAAAGTTAGTGGCTTGTTGCCAGTTGAAAATGATGATGTATGAAGTAGCATAGACCTATACAGGCTACTTACTTTACTTTTTAGTCCATGGTTCTTTCTGCCCCTTCATGCTTCTGTTTTTGTCATCTCTGACCTATGAAACTGACTACCTTACATTAACATGGCGCGCTGCAAAGATGAAATTAGGTGGAGAAAATCTTTAATTTCTCCTCAGCATTTTTTTTAAATAACACTGACAAACAACATTTTTCTTTCTCATATAAGAATAAGTGTTCTTAGGTCAGTTTCTTGCGCTGATTTCAAATCTGAAATCCGTTTATCTCTATCACGTCGGGTTCTTAAGATATTTGTGAATAAATATATTTTTGGGAAACCGTTATTTGCTCCGTTTCATTTTTACTATATAACTTATTAAAAATTAATAAAATGCAAAATAATTCTACTTTTTATACTGCTAAAAGATGCATGACATATGTTACGCTATTTTTCAAATAGTTACTGTATTTTGAAATAATTCTGAGCGAAATATGGCTTCTAGAAGTTGTAGAATCGGTATCGAAACCAGTGCCTCATGATCCAATCACGTGTCCGATCCCAGTTCCACCATAACAATATCCGTTGGACGTGAATGAACCATCAGAAAGTGATAGTTTACCTGCTTTAGAAACTAATTCTGACTCGGATTATATACCGGTGAATGATGGTGTTCACTTAATTAACCATTCAGAACTTTCAGATCTAATACGTGATCTCGCTCTTACCAAAGGACAAGCGGAATTACTCGGTTCGCGACTCAAAGAATGGAATCTTTTAGCGCCCAATACTCCGATATCTAAATTTCGTCATAGACACAGAGAACTTGTTCAATACTTTGAGATGGATGATGACATTTGCTATTGCAAAGATGTAAACGGTCTAATGGTGCACCTCGGTCATGAGCACATAGTCAACGAATGGCGACTTTTCATCGATTCTTCCAAGACTAGTCTAAAAGCCGTGTTATTGCATAACGGAAATTTATTTTCATCAATTCCAGTCGCCTACTCTGTTCATATGAAAGAAACTTATGACAATATGGCTATACTTTTGGCAAAAATAAAGTACAATGATTACCAATGGCGGATTTGTGGAGACCTAAAGGTCATTGCAATTCTCACGGGCATGCAGACTGGGTATACTAAATTTTGTTGCTTCCTATGTGAATGGGACAGCCGCAACAGACAGGAACATTATGCAAGAAAGGTGTGGCCTATCAGGGATCGTATGCAGCTCTGGCATAAAAATGTAATACATGAGCCATTAGTTAACAAAGACGGCATCATTTTACCACCGTTACATATAAAGTTGGGGCTCATGAAGAATTTCGTAAAAGCGTTAGATAAAACGAGAAAAGCTTTCACTTATCTTCGAGAAAAGTTTCCGCAAGTTAGCGATGCAAAGATAAAGGAAGGTATCTTTGTAGGACCTCAGATTGGGAAAGTTATTGCAGACAAACAATTCGAGAACTTGTTACATGGTAGTGAACTTTGCGCATGGATGGCATTCAAATCGATCGTCGATAACTTTCTGTGAAATCACAAATCTGTCGACTATGTGCATATTGTTAAGCAGTGCATAGATGCATACAGAATTATGGGCTGTAACATGTCCCTCAAAATCCATTTGCTTGATTCGCATCTTGACTTTTTCCCTGACAAACTTGGCGAAGTCAGCGATGAACATGGAGAACGATTCCATCAAGATATCGCCGTAATGGAATCACGCTATCAAGGACGGTGGAGTGTGACCATGCTTGCCGATTATTGTTGGATGCTTCATCGCGATGTACCACATGCCATTCACCGACGAAAGTCGACTGCAAAGAAATTCAAGCCTACATAACTGTTACACTTCTTGTATGAATGATGTTATAATACTTTATGCCTTGTTAAAAAACTTCAATTGCGTATTTCTAGAGATCCCGACCTGATAGAGAAAAAACGGTTTGCAGATTTAAAAACAGCGCATTAAAATTGACCAGAAAAACATAGAAATGTTAGAGAAAGAAAAAAAAAGTTTTTTTTTTGTTAGTCAGTGTAATCTAGAACTGTCAGGGTTCCATATATTTTCAATATTTAATTAGTAAATGCGTCACCCTCTGTAATATTTTCCTCAAAGAATGATATTTTGTAACGGCTGTTACAAAGCAAAATAATATAATAAAACAATGAAAATCCACATAGAGATAGTATTTTGCATGAAGTTATTTTCTTGCAAATAATTTTAGTCCTGCGCTTATCAGGAATGCACTTAAACTGGTTTAAATTTCATGGTTTTTCAAGCCAAAGTCAGCTGATATTTCCTGTCAAAGTAAACGATGTTGTGTTTGCCAGTTAACAAGATTTATAGCCTTCAGGTCAGGAGAAAGGGCGCGAAACTAAAGTATAAAGAACCCTTCAGACACTATTACTGAAATTTACCACAAACTTAAGAAAGCGCTCAGTAGCCCTCAGCATGGTGATACTGTTACAGAGAACTGGGAACACCTCCGGACCACCACTCATAGTACTGCTCTTGCTACCTTTGGGAAGATGACAGCAAAGTCAAATGACTGGTTTGATGCTTCATCAGAAGTGATGACATCTGTCATTGAAGCTAAGCGCAGTGCTGCGATTGAATACATACGTTCACTGAGTGCTAGAACCCCACAGATCCTGAAGGTTACGAGAAGCAAAGTCCAACAAACTGCTCGGTGTGCAAATGATTATTGGCTCCAGCTCAGCGAGAGCATCCAGACCGCAGCGCGCACAGGCAACACTAGACTGTACGACTGCATAAAGAAAGCCCTTGGTCCCCCCAAAAAACGTCATTACCACTAAGAACCATCAGTGGGGAGGAACTAACCAATAAGGGTAAACAGATGGAGAGGTGGGTCGAGCACCACTCTGAGCTTTACGCTAGAGAAAATACCGTCACCCCTGCAGCCCTTGATGCTGTCAAATGTCTGTCGACTATGGAGGAGCTGGATGCTGAACCAACATTGGAAGAACTCAGCAAGGCCATTGTTAGCTTAGCCCCTGGCAAAGCACCAGGCAGTGATGGGATTCCTCTCGATTTAATCAAATGCTGTAAGAGCACACTATTATAGCCCCTGCATATGGTGCTGTACTAGTGCTGGGAAGAGACAACTATCCTTCAAGACATGCGAGATTCCAAGATTGTAACACTATGTAAAAATAAAGGAGACAGAAGTGATTGCAATAACTACAGAGGCATCTCTCTTCTTGGCATTGTTGGTAAGGTTTTTGCCAAAGTTATCTAAATGCGACTTCACAGTTTAGCTGAGCGCATATATCCAGAGTCACAGTGTGGATTTCGAGCTGGGAGATCAACAGTAGACATGGTCTTTTCTCTCCATCAGCTTCATGAAAAATCAAGAAAGCAGAGAAGGCCTTTATTTCACCTTTATAGACCTCACAAAGGCATTTGACCTGCTTAGCAGGGATGGGCTCTTCAAAATCCTCCTGAGAAATAGGCTGCTCCACTAAATTGCTGGAAATGATAAAATCATTCCATGAAGGGAACAATCCAATATGCTGGAAGCACATCACAGCTCTTTGACTTACGCAGTGGTGTTAAACAAGGCTGCGTCCTGGCCTCACAATAAGTCTAAAGAAGACAAATGTGCTGGGTCAGGATGTGGATGTTGCACCAGTTATCAATATTGATAACTATGAATTTGCAGTGGTGCGCCACTTCACATACCTGGGGTCTACCATCAATGACAAACTGTCTCTGGACACAGAAATTGTCAGCGGCATTGGCAAAGCTGCAGCTACCTTTGCTTGCCTCACGTGTGTTTGGGGAAACTCCAAACTCACAACAAAGACCAAAGCTGCAGTATATACTGCCTACGTCACCAGCATTCTTCTATATGGCAGCGAGACTTGGACAACCTATGCTAAGCAAGAAAGAAGGTGCAGTACTTTCCATCTACGGCGTCTATGCCACATCCTTGGTATTTCATGGAAGGGCAAAGTGACAAATATCGAGGTATTGTCACGTACTGGCCTTCAGAGCATTCATGCACTGCTTAGATAGCGCAGACAACGCTGACTTGGCCATGTTCGCCACATGGAAGATGGTCGCGTCCCGAAAGATATCTTCTATGGACAACTGGCAGAAGAACAGTAGGGCGACCACAGCTGAAGTTCAAAGATGTGTGCAAGAGAGACATGAGGGCACAGGACATAAATCCAGCATCCTGGGAGGATGATGCTGCTGATCGCACGAAGTGGCTATGCTCTCTACGTAGCCACCTCAGATTGGGCAAAAAAAGCTCTCACTGCAAGCAAAAATGAAGAGAAAATGTTGAAAGGAACACCGGGAAAATATGCAGCTGATGGCTGTCACATCAGGGGCGCATTCCCAAAGTCAGTTATGACTGAAGATGCTATTATTGTTATTACTACTGCTATCATATATTAAGCGATATGAAAGTAAAATGAATATACGGTACACTCACTGCTTACCTTAAAATATTTTCATCCTTGGCTTATAGTGTCTGACGAATGTAAATTTTTAAATTGAGTATATTTATTGAAGGAAGGAGGAAGGAGATAGCACATTTTCATCATCTAACTCTTCAGCAAATGGTATTTGTTTTGATGATGGAGACTTGGATAAAGCGCTTGCAGGGGTTTGTGCTGCTGTTGACAGTGAAGGTTGTTCGAGGTCAGTTGTTGCTGTCGTAGGATGTGATGGTACTTTCTTAAAGTAGTAAAGCAGTCAACTTTTCCTCATGGATTGCCGTCTCCTTTCTCTTAGAATTTCTTTATAGCATGCATTATCATTATGAAGGCTTGCATTAACTTTAAACTTCTTTTAAATTGGGTCAATCCTCTCAAAAGCAGCCATCCCCAATTCAAATAAATTTTAAAAGTTTGAAAGTTTGGAAAATGGCCAGAATGAAAAGATACTAAGTGCACAAATGCTGAAAACAGACTAAATTGCCGACAATAAAGTGTGCCTGAAGCCATTCTGGGACTCAGCTGCTGAATGCTTCATGCCGAAAGATCAGAACAAGCGCCGAACATAATGAACATGTATATAATTGAAAACCGCTATTTTAAGAGAACGTCAAAAAGGGAGTCCCTATTGTATTTTTCCTGTGTGAATTAGTAGTGAAATACCTTCATATATATCACACTCTTATTTATTACCCTTCCTTTTTCAGATTTGTACTATTATGGCTTTTTTTAAGTTTTCTGGGATTCTTCTTTCGGCCCATACTATAGTAACAATTCTTTAATGCCATTTGACTTGAGTCGTGCCACAAGCTTGAATTGCTTCTACTGTTATCCCATTGATACGTAGTGATTTATTTCAAGGTCTGTTCTTTATAAATTCTTTGATTTCATGAAGCAATATATCAGGTTCTTGCCGTTTCATACCTTGGGGTGTATACAGAGTTTCACCGAGTGCCTGTTGGGTTGTGTGGTTTTAGGATGTATTCTTTCCACCTAGTCTTCTATTTTCACTAAATATTGGTGTTCCAATAAAGTAATTAGATATAACTTGGTTTATTGCTGAAACCTCATCCCTTCTATAGTTACCATAAGATGTAAGTAGATTGTGGTATAATAATACTAATTCATGTCGCCACTCCACTGTATTTTGTCATAAGGTGCTTCACGGGTCATGACTTATGTTCAAATAACCTAAGTACTTGTACACATTTGCAAATAGATATCCAGGCTATGTGCGAATAGATGTCCATTCTATGTGCGATTCTATGTGAAACAGACACTTCATTTTCATTCACAAGGCAGTAGATGGTCTGAAAGTGCCAGAAGAAGAATAAAAAAGGAAAAAATACCTGAAAAAGAGAACTAGAGACAGACATAAGAAGGAAAAAGTAGGCATGCAAGTAACTTGAACTGACATCATGATAGATAACCATTAATTCAATTTTACTGCTCCGTAAGCTAAAGCCTAAATTGTTATTTTCTGTCACAGCCATACACAGTAAGCATGGTTTTGATTTTGCATTGTATTTTTTTTTGCATCCTATGTTACAGAGTTCAATGAGGTTTGCCCAGAATCTTCAGCGTGTGATCTTTGCATTCTTAAAGCTGAAGATTTCTGGTTTCAGCACTTTGACAAAGTCAGTCCCTGAACAAATGGTCCGTGTGTTAAATGTTGCTGAAAAAAATGATGCAGCTAAATCTATTGCCAATGTTCTTTCACAGGGACATTGCAGAATGGTAAGAGTTTTATACTGTACTAGGTGTAAGTACCCGGCGTTGCCCAGGTATTTCTAGTAACGGTTCATGAAACTTCTGAAAATATAATGGTCAAGCTCATATTTTGATAAATTTATATTGTTTTCATTTTTTAAATCGCATATGTTACAATTAATATATTTTACTACACCGTGTCATATTTACTTATCGTTATTTTCTAAATATATTTTTGCAAAATTATTCCAGTGCTTTTTAATAAACAATAATTTTGGTGTTGCATCATGGGACAAAAATGAATTAATTTCTTGGTGTGCCCACTGTGGAGGAAACAATGTATAACTGTACGTATGAAAAGCACGGATTTTCTAAGTTAATGTCTGCTATCTTAACTGACTGACTCTGGGCTTTTTTTATTGTCATTGCAAATGCAAGACGCACAGAATATTGCAGTTGCTTAAAATCAAAATGCATGTCAGTGGGAATCAGAGGAATGTGTGGAATGAATGCATTTTCTCCTGTGGCACAACCTGTTAATATTGTTGCTTCTATCACATTAGGCATGAGGTTCTTAGCAAATAATCTGGTTCCAATACACAATTTAGGCGGATAAAAATTGTACAGTAAAATTATCTGTGCAGCGAGTTTTTAAAATAAGTTGTGATGTGGCATTCCATTTGGTTCCAATGAGTTGACAATTTCCCTTGTCACAACAAATTATGGCTGAAGATGCTTCAATCTGGTAGTTTAACTTGGCTTTTGAAACAATACACTCTAGTAGCTTCAGTTTTAAATTTCATTGCTCTAGAATTATCACATATTGTATCCAAATATTTTGAAACTATTAATTTTTTTGCACTATAAAATGTTCATTCATTCATTCATAACCCTCCACTCCCAAAGGAGCATAGGCCTTCAACAAACACATGCCAAGTCCTCCTGTCACGTGCCATCATCTCAAGTTCTTTCCATGTTCTCCTCATCATTTTCACCTCTGTTTCCAACTCTCTTCTCCATGTACTTCTTGGTCTTCCTCTGCCTCTCTTGCCCTGGGGGTTCCAGAACAAGGACTGCCTTGTAATGCTATCAACAGGTTTCCTCAGTGTGTGTCCTATCCATCGCCATCGTCTTCTTCTCATCTCTTGTTCCACTGGCACTTGTCCAGTTCTTGTCATCAGTTCCAGATTGGTAACCTTGTCATACCATTTTAATCCCTCTATTCTACGCAAGCACCCATTTATGAAAGTCTGTAGCTTTTTGGTTGTTGTCTTTGTTGTTCTCCATGTCTCAGAGCCATACAATAGGACTGACTTCACATTTGAGTTGAAGATTCTTATTTTTGTGTTGGATCCTATTTCTCTTGATCTCCATATATTTCCCAATGCAATGAAAGCTCCTCTTGCCTTTTGTATTCTTATTTTGATATCGCTGTCTGTCCCTCCAACTTTGTCTATATTACTGCCAAGATATGTGTATGATTCTACATCTTGTATTGGTGTTTCTTCAAGTTCAACCCTGTTTTCATTACCTGCATTTATTCGCATTATTTTTGTCTTTTCCCTGTGTATTTTCAGACCCAATTGCTGTGACCTCTCATCGAGTGTTTTCAATTTGTCCTGCATCTGATTACGGTTATGGGACAGGAGAGCCAAGTCATCAGCAAAATCCAGATCATCCAACTGCTTAGTCAGAGTCCACTGGATTCCATTTCTGTTGTGTGTTGTCGATGATCTCATAACCCAATCTATTGCCAGCAAGAAAAGAAATGGAGACAAGAGGCATCCCTGTCGCACTCCTGTTCTTATCCCAAATGGTTCTGTAAGCTGTCCTTCATGAAGAACTCTGCATGTCATGTCTTCATAGGTTTTCTTTATTAAATTAATGATCTTCAGGGGAACTCCATAATGCCTCATCAATTTCCAAAGTGATTCTCTGTCCACACTGTCAAATGCTTTTTCGTAGTCCACAAATCCGATGTATAGTGGTGAATTCCATTCCAGACTTTGTTCAACTATTATTCTCAAAGTGGCTATCTGGTCTGTACATGATCTGTTTTGTCGAAAACCTGCTTGTTCATCTCTCAATTTCTTGTCTATGGACTCTTTTAATCTCTCAAGGATAATCCTGTTTAATACCTTTCCTGGCACTGATAGTAACATTATTCCTCTATAATTTGTGCACTCTTGTAAATTTCCCTTCTTAGGCAACTTAACCAGATATCCTTCCTTCCATTCTGCTGGTATCTCTTCTTTTTCCCAGACTTTACCAAGTAATTTATATAACATCTCTGTAGCCGTGTCGATATCTGCTTTGATGGCCTCTGCTGGAATGCCATCAGGTCCAGACGCTTTTCCATCTCTTAGAAGCTTTATGGCTTTCTTTATTTCTTCCTTCGTTGGTCTTTCACCGTTAATTTGTAGCTCTTCTTCTGCTGGCTGGATGTCCGGCGGGTTTTGTGGAGCTGGTCTATTGAGAAGGTCCCCAAAATATTCTGTCCACCTCTTCATTTGCTCTTGTATATTGCTGAGCAGTTTCCCATTCTTATCTTTTATGAGGCAACTTGTTTGCTTGTATTTCCCTGTTAGCTTCTTTGTGCTGCTATACAGTTCTCTCATATTTCCTTTGGCTGCAGCATCTTCTGCCTCTCTTGCCAACTCCTCAATATACTTCCTCTTGTCTCTTTTGATACTTCTTTTTACTTCTTTGTTTGCTTCTGTGTACACTTCTTGAGCCTTGGCTTTGGAACTTCTGGTTTTGCTTGTGTTTAACTCTGCTTTCTTGTTTTTTCTATCTTTTATCTTATTGATGGTTTCTGTTGTTATCCATGCTTTTTGTTGTCTTTCCCTTTTCCCCAGTATTTCTTCACATGTCTCCTTCCATACCGTTTTGACCTGCTGCCAATAGTCTTCTGTATTCTCTACATCTTCCAACTGTTGGAGCACTTGGAATTTGTTGGATACTGTGACCGCAAATTTGTCTCTTGTTTCTTGATTTCTTAGCTGTCCTACATTAAACTGTTGTCTATAATTTTGCATTGTTGCATATCTCTTGAGTTTCATTTTTACTTTGGCTATCAGAAAAAATTGCACACAGAACAATGTGTAGTGTTGAATTACGCATTATCATTAGCGTAAGTGCTGGTAAAACTCAAAATATATTTACATTTTCATTCAAACAAAAGTCAACAATTTAAATCGTATTAATAAAAATTTTGTTGTTGTTGTTGTTGCTATAAAGTAACTTAGGAATAATATTTAAAAAATACAGAAAAATAAAGTATGGTATTCATTCAAAATTTCAAGGATAGTGCTTCGTTTTATTTAAAAGGGAAAAGGTAAAGGATCCCGTTACACGCCCGTTGAGGCATATTGGGAATATGGTGTTAGGCCCATATTTTCTTGACCATCGGCACATTAGGGGCGATGTGGTCAGCATCACGCCGGCCGCCTTAACCTTCCCAGAGTTGCTCTGGTACCCAATTTTTGAGGCTGGGTCGACCCTGGAGCCATTTGCCATCTAAAAATTCCCACTTCAACTGGGGATCGAACCATGGACCACCGAGCTAGGAAGCCAGTGCACTAACCACTGTGTTACCGCGGCTCCTTTATTTAAATGTAGATCTGTATATTTTAAAAATAATAATTTGCCTTGTTTTAGCGAGGCTCACCCCCGTTCAACGTAGACGTAGGGTTCATTGATTACATTTGGGTATAATTAATTAATTTTAAGGCATTGACCTACCATTAATGAATTTTTTTCTATTGTAAAATAATAACTAAACAAATGACCATGTTTGTCCCCAGCGAGAAGGCTTTTCAAGGTTCAACAAAATTTATGAATTTGAGTACAGACTGATGAACCAGCAGGTGACAATGATGATGACTTCAGTGTCAGGGCATCTCTTGGCCATGGACTTTACCGGAACATTTAAGAAATGGTATGAATTTAATCTTATCTGTTTGCTTCTTTTGCTGAATCATGTTTTCTCTGTCCTCTTCAATTCCTCTTGGTCTAGGAGAAAACTAGGCACTTGGAGGAAAAAAGAGAATATTGAAAGAAAGAAGAGCACACCATTATCGGAAACTCTATACAGAGCGATACAACAGGAGTCAATCTGATCATCAGAAGTAGTCCCCCCGTCGAACTAGTGTTTCGGCCCATTATTCTCCTTTACACTCTAAAGGGGTCGGGCCCACCAGGGTCATGACTCCCAAGTGTCTCAGCCTCCTGTTGTCTTGTGTAGAAAATGAACCCATTCCACCTTGGATGCAGCTTTAAAATCCACAATTCCCCCCAGCAGGAGGCAATTGTGAAAGTAACAAAGAGAAGACAAATTATTGCGGTTGTTCCGCATCATACCACTGACACACCTGCAAGATGCCGGCGAGGCGTGAATTCTTTGCGAGCCGGCCTCTGAAATCTAACTTCGCCTGACACCCCATATAATGCACTGATTGTTTCTTGTAACGCCGCAGTCCTGTCACCAATACAATGAAAAACTTGATGTATAGCGGACTTAGAAAAAATTTCAGGGTGTGTCATATACCGCAGGTGGGACTAGATTTTACTGTAACGAGTTCCATAGCCCATTGCGGTTGTTCCACAGCCAGCATGATGCCTTTTCTGCAGTTTCACTAAGCTTCTTCAGTGCCCTTGTTCTCGACTGTCCTCTCAGACCTAACAGTTTCAATAAATCATAACTGACGCAGCCACGGGCCCTCTTGCACCCACCTCAACAGCCATGACCCTTGCAGTGAACCCATCGTGTCTCAGATCCGCGGCCAGATCACTATACTTTGCCGCTTTGAACGAATGTTGCTCGTCCAGTCTGGATTCAAATGGCACGGTCAGTTTAATTATTATAACCTGCTGCGATGATTGAAAAAACGGATAGACTTAATAAGTTTAGCCAGCAGGTGGGCTTGAATATCAATTTAAAGAAGTCTGAGGTCATGACGCTCAATTTTGAGCAACCCTGAGCCCATATCAGTAAGGAATCAGCAATTGGTACAGACAGATACCTTCACATACCTAGGAAGCATAGTAACACCAGACGGCGGGGCAGGCAAAGACATCAACATCAGAATGAATAAGGCAAGAACAGCTTTCTTTAGCCTAAACAACATCTGGAAGTCCTCCCAATACAGCACAAGCACAAAATTAAGATTATATCAGAGCTGTGTGCTTTCTGTGCTTCTCTATGGTGCGGAATGCTGGAGAGTTACAGAGAAGGAAATGTCGAAATTGTCCTCTTTTCACACAACATGCCTAAGAAAAATTCACCGAATCTTTTGGCCAAATACCATCACTAACCAAGATCTGCTTACTCGTAGCAAGCAAGAGGACATGCACACCATCATAGCTGGCAGACACTGGAGCTGGGTTGGTCATGTCCTCAGAAGAGACCCCGATACGATCACAAGAACAGCTATGCTTTGGACCCCTGAAGGAAAACGAAAGAGAGGACTGTGGAGGCTGAGATGCAAAGAATGAACCAGAGTTGGGGCACTGTACGAAGGATGGCCACCGACCGAGCAAAGTGGAATCAATTTGTTGTTGCCCTACAAGACGCCACTAGGCGTGATGGCCACTGACTGCTTTGACGGTCGGCGGCTAAGGATCAGAGAAGAAGAAGAAGAAGCTGCGATGATGAAGAATGCAGCACTATATTCGGCCGTCTTCGAGATTTTCTGATACTCTCTGGATATGCCCCTCGTCCAGGTAGGTCTACCGCCATCTCCCAGTCATTTGCACAGTCAAGAAGAGATGGTAAACTGCTACCTGATTTACTCGGTTTGGGGTGTGCTGACTTTCCTGCTCTCAGAAAGTATGTATTTGTGGTGCTCAGCCTGACTTTGCTATTCGCCTTCATCCTTGCCAGGTCTATTGTCGCAGCCAGCTCACTTAGCACTTTGTTGTGGCGCCATGTGTATCGCCCTTGCCGTAATGCCACCTTGCAGGCTGAAAGCACGTGTGCAAGTGTCTGCCTTTCCTGGCATAGGGGGCACTGCTCATCATCCGACTTTCCCCATCTCACAAGGTTTGTGGTCGATGGCAGGAGATCCTACATTGATCTAATAATGAAGCTGAGCCTATGAGGTGCCATATGCCATATATCATTCCATGTCAAGGACCTTTGCAGGGCTCCTTCCCATGTAGTCCATTGGCCTTGTTGGGCCTGCTGCACTGCTTTTTGCATCCTCTTATCATTCTCATCTCCTCGTATCTCCTGAACTACTATGTCTCTGTGCTCCCTGCTTGATGCCTTGGACCACCAGCGGATGTCTCCATGGCCAAATCCCCGTCTGTGTGTATCCGATGTTTGAAAGAAAGAAGAGCACACCAGATTACAGGAAAGAAAGATAAATAGTAAGCACTCAGGAGATTTGATTCTGGTCCATCCATGTAAATGCCATTATGTCACAATGGAACATAGTCATGTTTGGGAAACTAGCAAGCACAACAGCCCAGAAACATAGTGTTATCACTGCAAGACCATCACAGGTTGGAACCTACAACTATGGAAATTAGGTCTTGTCAGTCCAGAAATTTATTGACACCTGCTTTCAGACTTTCCTATATACAAGCATAGACAGCAGACTACACAACAGACACAAAAAGATTTAGTGTGCCGTAATGCCCATGTCTAGGATAAAACACAGCTGACTGAATTATTGTGAGTTGTATAACAGTTTGTGGTTTTGGGAATGAATTTAAGAGGAAAAGAGAGGGAAATGAGGTTTGTGAATCATAAATAAATGCAAAATTTATAAGAACATTTTAGGTGCTAATCTAACACAAATATCAGCTTTAGGGAAACAGTTGAGTTGCCTTGTTTGGTGTTGTTTTGCATGTTTGGTAAACTTATCTTGAAACTTGTATTTACACAGTTATATTACATTACACATTCCTGTTTTTACACCTTTACTGCCATTACAATACTGTTTTAAAATTCTTACCATTCCCTTAGTTTTAGCTTCTTCTCTCTCATCATTCATTCTCACATAGCCCTACGGACCTGATACTCGGAGAACATGTTCTGCCGTTCATAAATTCAGATTGAGAACATGATAACGTGAAAGATGAAAGCAATATTTAAAAATAGCTCAAATAATAATGACATCGAGAACAGCTAGAGTCAGATGTGGTCATAAGCACTCCTTATCAAAAAGAGAAAAGTGATAATTTTCAGACTGAGAACTGCCATTGCAGACTCAAGTACTGTCTGTTCAACTAACTAAAAATTGAACAGATATATGTTCATATGGGGATAACATGCAGTCTGTAGAATCTTAGTTTTGGCATGTGCCTACAAAATACACATTTCTCTTGTTTGTATTTTCTAATATTCCTCTTTTACAAAATTTTCTCAATGAATCAATTACAAGAGTTATAATTATTTTATATATTGTCACAAGTAATAATAACCGGGAGTGGTCTCTGATGGGAGAAAGACTGAATAGCATTACTGCCCCTCAGGCATGTTGTACAGGTGACTAATGTGAGTTTGTGTGTGTGTCTTGCAACCTGATTATGTAAAGCAAATTGCTAGGGAAACCACTGTTGCAGGAGCATGTGAAAGTTTGCTAAAGGTTTCTTAACAGGGACCAGCTGTAATGGTGGTTCCATGCCTCTGAAGGAGTGAGAAGGAAAATGATGTTAATGAATAAATAAGAAAATAGCAGACGTGAATCTGGCAAACAATAGACAGGCAGACTAACATAGGGAAAGGTCAAGGAACACAAGATGTGCTATAACATAATTGAACGATGAGAGAGGGACTCTCAGAGAGAGTGATGGATGAATGTATGCCAGTAGGCACTGTACAGTTTAGTGACACTTAAGGCATTGATTGAGTGACATTTTTTAGTTGTTTGTGGTGGTTGTGTCAACAGGTCAATAACCTTTTATCCAAACACCCAAAAAACTAAATATTCTGAAAATGGAAATTTTCTCTGGGCTACTGTTTGACCACTGTGTGGCAGATTTTTGACTATTTTAGGTGACATTAGGTTATTTCTAAATGCAGATTGTGCTACTTTTCAAACAATTTGGGCAACATTTGAAAACTGAAAAAATCTGTTTTTGAAATAAAGCTGTTCACGAGGATTTCAGATAGAGTTGCAGACCTTTTACTTTCAGGAATTTTAAAAATAATTTCTTGTTGTGGCTGAAATTGTGAGCTACACCAGTTTATTGAAAGTTACATTTCTAAATGTATTCAGATATATGAGTCTGTAGTTTAATGATGACTTGTTATTTGTCATGTTGTTATTCCACTGAAATTGTCCTTGTGGCATTGTGCTACATATGTTGCTTATTTCAAATGTTTTTGCTCATACACAGGCATGCCTGCAACCCAGTGGACTTGTTCTCTGTGCCTGTTGAGAAATACTGCCCTCCTAATTTCACTGACATAAAGGTATTTAATCTTGTCCTATTCAGGTTATAATTGTCATGTCTTTTACAAGGTGAAGTATATTTTAGAGAACGACTCTTCTCGTGGCATTGCACCCTCGCCACCCGAAGAGAAGTTCCCTGGGGTTGCAATAAAGCCCACTGGTGGCTGGCCTCTTTGCCAGACACTACTGTCTTTGGAGGTATGACCCCCTTTGCAAGGTAGAGAGATATCAAACCTCGGGGCAGTACACACACGCCAAAGTGGGCCTGGTGTAATCTGTTTCGAGTCTAGGATGCTTTCTGGGGTTGAAAGAAAGCCCGAAACACACCCACTACTCGTCTGCTACCGTGGGGGATGCACGGCGGGTTGCAATACCATCGCCTGGTGTCACGATTGGTGGCTTCCCGGCCATGTGGGAACACGGACCACGTGCAGAGGGAGGCGGTGGCTGTGCCACCGCCTCGCCAGGCAGTCTGCACAACGGGTAACTGGCTCAAGGGTATGAACGAGTGTAAACTCGTCCCCTAAAGGGCAAAAGAGTGAATAACTCGCGCCCTGGGATTGAAACAAACAAACAAACAAACAAACTGTTTCATTAGGCCTGTGCCCTAGTGTATCCGATTTCAACAGACATTTTTATTACCTCTTGTCTGACCCAAACCTGCCTGCAGGGCAACAGGTTGTGTCTCACTTGGTCTGGCCCCTATCTGTTGATATGACATTTTAGCAGTAGAAAAGTCTAGATCTAGAATAGAGCAAATCTACAACCTTCTGGAGTAGAAACTCAATCAATCAATCAATACTCTTTAGCTCCCCAAGGAGCATAGGCCTTCAACAAACATATGCCAAGTCTTCCTGTCCTGTGCCATCCGCTCAAGTTCTTTCCATGTTTTCCTCATCATTTTCACCCCTGTTTCTCTTCTCCGTGTGTTTTTTGGTTTACCTCTGCCGCTCTTTCCTTTTGGATTCCAGAACAAGGACTGCCTTGTAATGCTAACAACAGGTTTCCTCAATGTGTGTCCTATCCATCGCCAGCGTCTTCTTCTCAACTCTTGTTCCACTGGCATTTGTCTGGTTCTGGTCATCAATTCCACATTTGTGACTTTGTCATACCATTTCAGTCCTTCCATTCTACGCAAGCACCCGTTTATAAAAGTCTGTAGCTTTTTGGTTGTTGTTTTTGTTGTTCTCCATGTCTCAGAGCCATACAATAGGACTGACTTGACATTTGAGTTGAAGATTCTTATTTTCGTGTTGGATCCGATTTCTCTTGATCTCCATCTATTTCCCAATGCAATGAAAGCTCCTCTTGCTTTTTGTATTCTTAGTTTGATATCACTGTCTGTCCCTCCAACTTTGTCTACAGACTTTCATAAATGGGTGCCTGCGTAGAATAAAGGGATTAAAATGGTATGACAGGGTTACCAATGTGGAACTGATGACAAGAACTAGACAAGTGCCAGTGGAACAAGAGATCAGAAGGCGATGGATAGGACACACACTGAGGAAACCTGTTGATAGCATTACAAGGCAGTCCTTGTTCTGGAACCCCCAGGGCAAGAGAGGCAGAGGTAGACCAAGAAGCACATGGAGAAGAGAGCTGGAAACAGAGATGAAAATGATGAGGAGAACATGGAAAGAACTTGAGATGATGGCACGTGACAGGAGGACTTGGCATGTGTTTGTTGGAGGCCTATGCTCCTTTGGGAGTGGCGGGTTATGAATGAATGAATCTTTTATGAGGCCATTTGCTTGCTTATATTTCCCTGTTAGCTTCTTTGTGTTGTTGTACAGGTCCCTCATATTTCCTTTGGCTGCAGCTTTCTCTGCTTCCCTTGCCAAATCATCAATATATTTCATCTTGTCTCTTGATGTTTCTTCTTACTTCTTTGTTTGCTTCTACGTACACTTCATGAGCCTTGGCTTTGGAGCTTCTGGTTTTGCTTCTGTTTAAATCTGCTTTCTTGTTTTTCCTTTCTTCTATCTTACTAATGGTTTCTGTTGTTATCCATGCTTTGTGCTGATGTTCTCTTTTTCTCAGTACGTCTTCACGTGTCTCGTTCCATATATTTTTTACTTGTCGCCAGTGGTCTTCTGTATCTGTTTCATCTTCCAGCTGTTGGAGTACTTGGTATTTGTTGGATACTGTGATTGAAAATTTTTCTCTTATTTCCTGATTTCTTAGATATCCCACATTATACTGTTGTCTATAGCTATATGCTGTTGTAAATTTCTTGAGTTTTAATTTTGTTTTAGCCAACAGAAGATGGTGGTCTGATACAACATCTGCTCCTCTACATACTTTCACATCATGCAATGATGACGTAAACTTCTTGCTTATGCATATGTGATCAATCTGATTCTCAGTTCTGTGGTCTGGTGATATCCATGTTGCTTTATGTATTCTTTTATGTGGAAATATGCTTCCTCCTATAGCTAGTTGATTTGAAGCACAGAAGTTTGCTAATAGTTCCCCACTCTTGTTCATCATACCTAATCCATGCTTTCCCATGATTTCTTCAAAGCCAGTGTTGTCTGTTCCTATTTTCACATTTAGGTCCTCCATCAAAATTGTGATGTCCTTTCTTTTCTTATTGTCCAAGACACTTTGTAGTCTGGTGTAAAAGTCTTCTTTCACAGATTCTTCTTTATCGTTTGTTGGTGCATAACACCGAATGATGTTTATATTTACTTTCATTTTGGCTGATTTAAACTTTGCTGTAATAATTCGGGGTCCCATTGCTTCCCATTCTATAAGTGCCTTCTGTGCTTCCTTGGACAGCATTAGAGCCACCCCTTCACTGTGGTGGGCTCTTTCCTCCTCATGTCCTGAGAACAACACATTTCTCCTGTGATCAATCTCCTCTTCTCTATGCCTTTCCACTGTGTCTCGCAGAGACCCAGGATATCAATCCTGTAATTTGTCATTTCTGCTGCTACCTATGCAGTTTTCCCTTGTTCACACAGAGTGCGAACATTCCAGGTGCCAATCCTGGAGATTTTCCTAGACAAAAAAAGGTTAGTCTGCAACCCAGACTCCTTTCGGCTTTCTCTAGGTTGCTTCATGCGCCTCCTTTCCAGAGGACCTTCTTCTGTCTTGGGCGGCTGAGTTGATTTATATTCTTTATTTGACTTGTCCATATTTGTTGAAGTTTTGGTGGTAAAAAGTTTTTTTTACGGGATGGGGTAACCAGCCCCATGCCCAACCCTCCTTAGTCGCTTTTTACGTCATGCCTAGTAGGGTACAGTGTTACTATTCTTTGCTCCCCTTTCGGGCCCCGGTAACACACGAGTGGGAGTAGAAACTGGGCTTATCTATCTCCTCTGTTTTCTGTTTCTGGGTATTCCCATATTTCAGAATGGCTGTTGAAATTATCAGTGACTGTGCCGTGGGAGCACTTTAGTTCCATACTGGACTGCATTAAGTGCACAGAGGTTATGAACAACTAATGGGTGGAAAAGGGCTTCATTGTGTATATCAGCCGAACAAGCAGAGTAATATAAAATGACTAACTTTCAGAACTCAGTAGTTTTCTGAACTGTTAGCATAATTGAGGTGCAGCTCAAAAATGATCTAAGAAAAACTAGTGCATGAACTAGCTCTGTGAAGAATTGAATGCAACAGCAGAACTGGCACATATTCAAGTAAACAACTGGTTCTGTAACAGTCAAATTTATACATGCTGAAATATCAGCAGAGACTGTCTCAAAGTGGCAAAAAGCTGCACGTCTGTGTTTTCAGAGACAAAAATTAGGAAAAGACTAATAGTAAAACATATACATATTGTTCTTCATGTCGTATTCTATATAAATATCATTCACCTGCATTAATTATACATTTGGATGTTCTTTTCTGTGGTATTAGGTTTTGAAATGTTGAAAATACACGCCTATGTGTTGTTGCTGATAATTACCTTGCAGATATAACTGTTGTGTATAAGAAATATCTGAACCATTCCTTAAAATACTTTTCTGTCATGCAGAGAACCCTGGAGCGAGAGATACGAGGATGTCAGTCACTCATAATATGGACTGATTGTGACAGAGAAGGAGAAAATATTGGTTTTGAAATTATTCAAGTTTGTCAAGCAGGTTAGATCACAATTACTGCAGAATGTCTAATTCTTTGTTTTAGATTCTAATGTTAGAACATTACTTTTAGAAAATATAATGATGAACAATGCTTATTTTGATGTGAATAACTAAATAACTTGCTCTTCTGTTTTAGGATTCAGTGTGGAAGACGAGAGAAATGGGCACAATGTTAGACGGGCCTGCGTGCCCAATTCTAAAAGGGGTAAAAGGATCCCGTTACACGCCCATTGAGGCATATTGGGAATATGGTGTTAGGCCCATATTTTCTTGACCGTCTAAACCCTTTGAAATAAAGTTCATTCATTTCTGCGGTGATTATATTTATCATCATCATTGATTTTTTTGCTGCCTATAGAGCATGGAGCCACCACTGCAAATAGTCAGCAGAAAACTTGGACTAGAGTATCTGTGTGCTGTAACAGCTGTGATTTCTGTAGTAGTTTTTTTACATAATGAAGTTGCAAACCCCGTGCTCAGCCATATATTAGTTGCTTGTTATGACATGCCTCAGGTAGCAGTAGCCATGTTTTTTCTTTGTCTGCTCAGGGACCCCTCGGAACTACATAAGGCAGTTATATTTTAGATTTGTGAACATTAAAGTTACAAAAAATCACTTCATCTTTATCATCATCACCACCGCTCCTTTTTTTCCCCCATGGAACAAAGGGCTGTGGGTGTTGCCTGAAAAGTATTGTCTCACATCTCACTTATGCCCATGTTGTTTTTTCCCTCAGTGAAGCCAAATATCAAGGTGTATAGAGCCAAGTTTTCAGAGATTACACCAAAGTAAGTAACTGACTGACAATAGTTTTGTAAAATTATATGACTTCTTTGCTTACCCTGAGACGTCTTCTATTTTTTAATGGTATTTAAATAGCACATTCCCAGCCTTTCCACGCCTACAGCTATTTTTTAAGAGTTCACTGGAAGAGATGAAGACCAGCCAATCGACATAAGGCTTTTTTTTTCCTGGGACAAAAAAATATGCATACCAAAACGAGCGTGCAGTTTATGCCATACTGTAAGCCAACTGGGCTGTCACTCATAGACAACTACTGAGCTCATAGTTATTGCTTAAGGACAGGGTGTTGAGAATCTGTGGTATAAAGTGTCATGAAAATGTGTCACAGTGCAGCAGAATTGGTAACTTGTTGGCATTTCAAGATATTGTTATCACAAGAATGGTTTTCAAAGACCTTTGTTATTGTAAACAAATTTATTAAAGTATAAGAATTCGGTGAAGGATTATTTACATTTTAAATCGGTGTATGAAATGTCAAATTATGACAAAATGTGAATAAACATAAATGTGCCATATTGATACTTGGTATAAGGTCATTACTTTCATTCACATTTGAAATGTATTTAAGTTCAGATTTGACACGTACATTTTATAGTGGAGCATTTGAAGTTTAATAAAATATAGAAATCTCAAGTGTTTTTATTTTAACAAGATTACACTTTTCCTGTCCAGTTTCAAATTGGCATATACTGCCCAGTATCTCCACTTTGCCTACAGCTTTGTACTTACTTAGTTGTTCCTCATCTACCCTGAGTTGTAGAGGTTTGCCAGAGAGAGTGCCATACTTTCCTATCAGTTGTCTTCCTCCTGTCCTGGTTCCAGTCAAGCCTACAGCTTTGTTTGACCTGGTTTAAACATTTTTTTTGTGTATAACATGTTAGCAAGCATCTGGGCACTTGAAATTTACAAATTTGAAATAAATTTTATTTAATAATAGGAAACCATACAGATCATTGTAACAGGAGGTGATCTCATGAACAAACGTGTTTCTCCCATCAGACAGGTGTTTTAGTCATTTTACCTTCCATTGACGCTGGGGGAGGGGGCATGACTCCTGGTGTCATCCTCTTAGGTTTTTTCTGCTTTCATTGGGAATTGAGCTAGCTCCACCTTGTTTAAAGTTCCTGAACTGTCTGTTCACTTTTGGTTTTTATTCATTCTGTCAGCTTGAGGCGGTTATGAAAGTAAAAATTTTTGTTGTATATAAACTTACAGTCCTGAATTCCATTGCCCATTGCGGTTGTTCCACCACAACACGATGCCTTTTCAGCAGTTTTGCCAAGTCTTTTAAGTGCCATTAACTTTGACTGTCCCTTCAGGCCCATTTGTTTCAGTAGACCAGAAGGCCTGTAGTATCTGCTTCTACAGCTATGACCTTTGCTGTAAATCCCTCGGGCCTCAGCTCTGTGACAAGGTCATGCTATAGGGTAATTGAACAGTCACTGTCCACCGACCAATCTTGACTTGCTCTCTTTTAAAGAAACAGCGATACTGCCTGAAAAAGCATATAAGGGGAAGAAATAAGAAGGAAGACATTAAGGACAGTCTTTTCCAAGCATTGAGATACAACAGACTGTTAATAATAATTACAGGTACAAAGTAATTTCTGTATCTCGTGTATTTTATTTAATATTGGTACTTGCACAGTGACTTTTCGATTATCCTGTAAAAGGGAAATAATATTTCAGGTTTCTTAAGTGTGGATGCTTATATATGAGTTCATATGCAACATGAAGTTTTGCAGGTTAGAGCTTAAAATGTAAAACAACACTGCATTACTTTGTCTTAAATGAAATATATCTTAAACAGTAAAAGGAAAAAAAATGTATCTGCCTATTCAAATTAGAGAAATTTCGCATGTCATAAATAATGCACTCTTTAACCTGGCGGATGCTTTTGCACTACTTGCAGATTAGCCCAACAATGCACTCACGATCTAGTTGTCTCCCTTAATTTTCTGTTACCGAGCGGAATGTAAGGAGAAAGAACTAAATCCTATTTGATCTAATGTGTGGTGGACGTAAATCACAGCAAAAGTTAACCTTATCTAGGAAGAAAATGCATGGAGGCATATCTGGAGTCATCCTTATATGACCACCAACTAGGCAGAATGCTATTGTATGTGGATGTGAACCTGTGTCTGTGAGGCAAATAACACCCTCATTGATGCTTGAAATCATCCACACACTTCCAGGGATTCCCCTTGTGGTGAAAGATGTTGAGAACCCAGCATTGCACACTAAGCTTGGAGGTGTCACTTGAGGCCCAGATGTAACTCTGGCTTTTACCTGGTTGCCTGCATGCAGGAGGATCTCACTATGGACCCCATGATAGGCAGGGGGTGCTGAGAAGTGGCTTTGCGTAGAACGTGATGATTCCATGGGTGAGCCCAGAACCAGAGCACAGTATTTTAGCTCTGCATATTTTTGGAGAGCCCCCGGGGAGTGCACAGTATGCCACACGCTTCTTCCTCCTAGCTTGGGGCCCAATTGATGATCCTTTAAATGCAAGCCAAGCTGGAGAAACTGGAGCTATGACTTCAACTCAACACGTTTTCGGAATAGCAGAAAAGCCTAGATCTACAATGTAGATAATACCAAGGAGTCTTCAATGTGGTATCGGCTGCAAAAGAGCGAGAAGCTCAGCAGTCCTAGTTAAACAACAACAACAATCTAGCAAGAAAAGAAACAAAACATACAGACAAATAGTGACATAGGGACTCTAGGATAGAAATACTAATGGTATGTGTTGTTGTCAATATTTTTGTCCCCCCTTTTTGAAACTCTTGACCATTCAGATTGTTATCTTGGAAGAGAAGTGCATATTACAGCTGCTTCTTGTAATTCTCATCGGTGTGGTATTTTTCAAAACAGTCAGGTTAGATTTCATGAACAAAGAATTGGAAGAAGTTACAGGTTCTTCATGCTTTTCTCTCACTTAAATTTGTCTGCATGCTGATTTCGTCACATTTTATATATATGTGTGTGCGCGTTTGTTGGTTTCTGTGCTTAAAAGGTGTGTAATCTTGTAAATATTTGCTTTAAGTGATGTTTTCCTGCAGGGCTGTTGTACGGGCAGTGAACAATTTGATAGCGCCAGATCCAAGGGTGAATGATGCTGTTAATGTGCGAATGGAACTGGACCTTCGAATAGGTAGTGTGATGTGATTTAATTTGCTACATCCTCAGGTCAGAAGAGTAAAATCATACTGTTAGTACCCTTTCAGAAGTCAGGATATATTGAACATAAATAACTGACAAAGGACAAAGAATAGCCGACATTATGACCACATTTTGTCAGGTCTGAAATTCCATGTAAGAACACACACAATAACTCAGATTCATGGCACTCCTTGCTGTTGTTTTGCTGACAAAAAAATAAAGTTTAATAAGACATTCCTATAGTCAAAATTAGATGCAGAAATATGGCAGCAGTACAGGGTCACAGCAACTGGATCTATAAATCCACAGAGAAAAGACAGATCATTGGAATAAATGGTGGCAAAATTACATTTGCAGAAATACCCAGGATATGGATTAATAGATATATCTTGCCCGAAACAAAGCTAGAGGAATGTTCAGTAATATGAAACAAAGCTTAGATACAGAGGTTAGAAGGGGCATTTTTACATTAGGAAATGTATATGGAAGTGGCCCAGTGTGGTTCTGGGAGGTCTGTGAGAAGACAGAAAGGAATGGATGATGCTCCCTCAGGCTTATCAAAAGATTGTGACTAATATGAAGTTTTGCATGGGGCTGACTATCTCACCATATACAAATTCACTGCAGTAAGAGCACATCTCACTGCACAAGTTCAGACTTGTTGGTTGATTTTGTTTCCCATTGGACACATTAATTAGATGATATATAAGTCTGCAATGGCTGCTTCTCGGTCTGAAAATTATCACCAGATCTGTTCTTGGTAAGGATAAGTATTTATTTTATTTTATCTGAGTCTGGATAAAACTGCCACTTTTCTGTGAAAACTATTTTGAACTTTTCTTCAAAGCTGCACCTGGGTATGACAGTATTCGGGGCATTAATATTCATTAACTTAATGAGATCTCTAGAGTTCATGCCAGGAATATCATTCGGCGGACATAATGTAAACAACTTGAGATACGCTAATGATATTCTTAATAGCAAAAAGTAAAAAGGAGCTGCAGGAAATGGTTGATACAATAGTGATAGAAAGTGAAAATAAAGGCCTTAGCCTTAACAGCAAAAAGACAGAAGTAATGGTCATCTCGAAGAAAAGGGCTTCCCCAGAATGCACAATCAAAGTAAATGGAACCGTTTTAAAACAAGTCAATAAATTCAAATACCTGTGAACATAGATAACAATGGATGGAAGATGCATCTCAGAAGTGAAGAGCAGAATAGCTCAGGCAAAAGTAGCATTCTATAAAATGAAGAGTATTTTATGCAACAATTATTTGTCATTGTAGGTAAGAAAGAGAGTTCTTCATTGTTATATAGAACCAATCCTGACATATGGGAGTGAGCCATGGACAATTAATAAACAAATAGGGAAGACACTAGAGGCAACAGAGATATGGTTTTACAGAAGAATGTTAAAAATACCATGGACAGCCAAAAAGAGTAATGAGGATGTCATGAAAGAGGCCAATGCGCAAAGGAAACTTATTTCACAAGCTAGAAAGAAGCAATCCACTTTTTTTGGGCATGTTATGAGAAAAGTTGGAATATATCGTAACAACAGGTAAGATTGAAGGAAAAGAAGATAGGGGAAGACAAAGAGAGCAAATACTGGACAGTTTGACATCGTGGCATTGGAAGGAAGTCAACAGTAGAATTGATAAATTGTACTGGAGGCAGGAAGTTGTGAAGAGGCACGGTACTTGAAGAAGAACTAAATAAAGTCCATTGTCTGTTGGCAGAGTGGTTAGAATGCTTGGTTTTTGTGGCAAAGTTACTGGATTCTGGGATCAAAACCTGTAACAATGTGCTCCATTAATCTAGCTGTTAATGGGTACCTTACTCTGCTCTGAGTTAGGGAAGGCAAAGGCAGCAAGGAAGGGAACAGGTCACCCCCACCTCATAAAGAAGATGGACCAAGTATATTGAAATCTATAACACTTCACTCCCCTTTGGCAGTATCTGCTATGGGACTGCCTTTCTTCTTTCACCTTTCAACTCCTCAAGGAGCATAGGCATTTGACAAACTTATGCAAAGTCTTCCTGTCCTGTGCCATCAGCTTAAAGTCTTTCCATGTTTTCTTCATCTCCTTCATGTCTGCCTCTATTTCTCTTCTCCATGAGTTCTTTAGTCTTCCTCTACCTCACTTACCCTGGGAATTTCAGAGCAAGGACTGCCTGGTAATTCTATCAATAAGTTTAAAGAACTGCCTTTACCTTTTTTTATTAGTCATTTGTGTGCTTGAAAGTAGAATGTTATGACATAGTTGTGTGCCGTATCTTTTTTTTTTTTACCCATTCTTCACATTTTTGTTTTTTTGCACTCTAATCACAGGTGCTGCATTCACTCGTTTCCAGACTCTTCGGCTTCAAAAAATCTTCCCTCAAGCATTGGCAGAGCAGCTGGTCAGTTATGGTAGTTGTCAGTTTCCTACATTGGGCTTTGTTGTAGAGAGGTACAAGCAGGTCCAAGAATTTGTTCCAGAGCCATTTTGGAAGCTAAAGGGTAAACAGTCACATTTGAGATTTAAATCTTGTCCACTTATGAGCCTTGCTGTAAGTCATATTAAAAGACAAAATGGTTTATAAGTTTTTTACAGTGGGAAATTTGATTGGATGCTTCAGGGAAAACCTATGTCAGCCACAACACCAAATAAGTCAGACTCTTGGTCCATGCTTTGGAAGGTTCAAAATGGATGGCTACAACATGAATGGAGAACATACATAGAGGCCTCAGCCCTTCCAGAACTAGTGAGGATCTGCTGTCCTGGTCTTGCAGGAATACATGGCAGTGACTCAGACTGTTGGAATGACATCAGATGTAAGACTAACAGGGATGGACATATTAGAGGATTAGCCAGGCATGCATACAACCAGCACTACTGGAACAATCATTCATACCTTTTGATATTTGCTGAGGGAGACTGAGGACCATTGGTTTGCCTGAACTACAAAAACAAATAAGAAACAGAGAAATCAACAAATAGACTATATTTCCCAAATGCCCCATCTAATTAGTTATCACATGCATTGTAAATGGCAGTGTAATCGCTTACTCCATTTAGTACTTTACTATGAGAGTGTTGAGTAACACTTGTTCTTTATAGTATTTGAGACATACAGTACTTCCCTGATAACCTGGGAAGATATAGACCCAGGAAAGTAACATGGAGTAACAAGCAAACAAATGCTTATGATGTGTACGAGGGGTTCCAGGGTAAGTGAGAAACGGTTGCTGTAGCAATAGACCTAGAGAATGCTTATAACAGTGTGAACTTTGAAACATTAATGAACTGTGTAATGGCTTGCTGTGGCTAACAAGATGGATAGCGACTGCCTAAACTGAGCGATCAGTTGCATTTCGCTTGAACCCAATGCGCATTTACCCAAGACTACCCCAAGGTTCTTCACTATCACCAGTGCTATTTAACATCTACACAGCAAAATTAGTCACCATTCAGCCAACTGGGCTGGGATGAACATTGACTTTTGCAGATGACATACTCATTTATAGGACTGGCTGTGACCGACAGGAAATGGTCAATAGCTTACATGGGTACACTACAGGAGCTGTTTAAATGGTGCAAGGAAACTGGCTGTAAAGTCAATCCCAACAAGGCCTGCTTGATGTGCTTTTTGAACAACTCCTTAGTGAAAGCAGACCTTCCAGATATTACTCTCAATGGGTAGAAAATTGAAAGGCAGGACAAGCTGAAGTATCTTGGAGTAACATTTGATTGCGGGCTATTGTATAAGCACCATGTTGATCACATCATACAGAAGCGCAGGAGAGGTCTGGCAGCCCTTAAAACAATGGCTGCAGTGCACCAGGAGCAGAGATTACTATTTCTCCTTTATCATCAGTTAGTCATATTGGTAATCAAGTATGGGCTGGGAATACTCACGCTGTCAGTAACACACTGTGAACAACTAGAACGCATTCAAAATTAAAGGGTGCATATAGTCTTGGGCTGTGTGCGAAATACCCTCACTGTGACGATGCGGCACAAGCTTGGATTGTAATCAATTGATTCAGATATGCAATGGCCCAGGCAAATGCTGTTATGCGAGTAACCACAAACAAAAAGCATCCCCTGCATGGGAAAATAGCTGACATCAAAGGAGCAAGAATAAGGAGGGGGATGTCATGGATGGCGCAGGCAGAGGCAACTATTAGACAGGTGACCACAGTTGACAAAATATTCAAGGGAGAAGAGTGGAGTAAGTCATGTGAGAACTGGACAAACTACCAGCAAGTCACCATCAGCCTTTGTAGAGAGTGCAGAACTTGGGCCAATGGGAGGGCAGAACTGGAAATTGATCAGCTGATAAATGATCATGCTGGGGATGATGATGCCATTGTGTATACTGTTGGGTCTGTAATCCGAGGTGAGAAATCTGGGTGGGGCTTCTCTACTAGAGTAAAGGGCAGAGTCATCGCTGAAAATAGCGGGGCGTACATGACAACAACCACCACCATGAGAATGGAAGTAGAGGCAACTACTGCAGCCTTAAGGGCATTAACAAGGGCAGTTATTAGGTCTACACACAATCCATGCTTCGGAGGGTCCAAAGTGGATGGCTCCGGCATGAATGGAAAACCTCATAGAAGCCTCGAATCTTCAGGAACTGGTGTGGATCTACTGTCCTGATCATGCAGGTGTACGCGGCAATGAAAGAGCTGACAGACTAGCTTCACGAGCACCCATAGAAGGTGCATTGGATATGGATACGGGAGAGATACTGAGGGCAATTAATTATTGCCTGTTAGAGAATGACACTGCAATCGATGAATCATCAGGGCTAAGATTGCTGGAATTTGGCATCAAATGTAAGACCAGCATAGATGGACATATGAGAGGATGCATCTGACGTGAATACAACCAGCACGTAACAGGAACAATTAACATTCATGCCCATCAACATTTGCTAAGGGAAACTGAGCACCTGTTGGTTTGCCCGGAGTGCAGTGACATCGATTCTAATCAACTATAACAGTACTTACTGTTTTTGTATCCAGCTGAAGTAGTTTTTCATTTTTGCAGAATGTGCATTACTTAGGCCAGGATCTTGCTGTGCTTCTTTATGATTTCTTTGACTTATTCTGTCCATCATCCTCATGCATGTCACCTTGACCTGCAGTCATATCTTCTTCTTTTGAAGGCAGCTGATTTGGCTACATTCTATTTTTTGTTGTTGTTGTTGAAAGAGTGGAAGGAAAATGAAATAACATAATTGTCTTCTTTGTTCGCTCTCGTGTAACCACATCTATTTCTCTCTTAAAGTTGGTGGTCTGTCTCAGGATTCTCTGACCTCTCTCATATTATCATCATCATTTTCCTGTTTGTCCTGTATGGAGCAAGGAGCCACCACTGTAGCTTGTTCCCTGACAGGAAGCCTGCACCAAGCATCCATGTTCTCTTACAGTCGTGGTTTCTGGTTAACATGATGAGGTTTCTAGCCCCATGAAGAACCTCATATTAGTATGACACACCTGAGGGAGCTGTATTCCTAATCTTTCTTTGTCTCATTAGAGACCTGCCGGAACTACATGGGGCACTCTCCATAGCGGTTTGCCAACGTGCTTTTAGTTACCATGTTGAATCCAGCTACCGTTCGGGTCACAAGGTCAAATTCTTACCTGCGTTCGGGAATTCCAGTCCCAGTGCTCTAGACATTCGATATGGGATAATTAAACCTTCGCTGCAAATTTATTGTTGGAAACTCCAGTTTTTAAGTAGCATTTAGTCATAGTTGGTATGTTACTACAAGTTTCTGTTTAAAAACAAACATTGTACTATAATTACAACAGAAGATATGAGAGTCTGAAAAAGTGCAAAACGTAATTTTTTTCAAGTTTTAATATGTCATTGTTATGCAATGACGTTGACAGTATAGATAAACTGTACTCAATTTATATAATAATATAAAATAGACATGTTATAGAAAATGGACATAGCTGAAAATATTTTGCAGCATGCTTCAAATAGGAGTTATCAAAAGATGAATTGACAAATAATTAATCGTGGTTAAATTTCTATTACTTGTACTACACAGAGTGCGAAAGCATACATTGATACTGAGAGTTTTTTTAAAGTAACACTGTCGATGCTGCACATTGTAAATAAAAATGTGGAAATATTGTGTTAAAACAATATCATGATATAATTTATTATAAGAATACGCACACAGTATCAGAGATATGATTATTAACATTCACAATATTATAAATACAGACGCACTTTATAATATCTGCCCTAGCACACTGATCCGCAAACTGAAGTTGGATCTTACGCATTTGCAAGTTTAACTTCAAACCTAACTTTCTTCTCATCTTCACAAAGTTCAGTACATGTCTGGAAAAATTCAATTTTGGCTTCTAATTCTTATGCATGTTCCAGTTGCTGCTAAACCTCTTAAATTTTATACATAATGGAGATAACCTGAGCCCTGTGAACAGTAAATAAATAAGTAAATAAATAAATAAAGGTTATAATGAGGTACTCGTTGGACATAAAAGATGACACCAGACAATAGAAAAGAAAATATAAGTGATAGGCTTACCAGGAATTGAACCTAGGACCAGCCAAATGGCTCCATCGCCTTGCTGTGACAGTATATTGTGCACTTTTTTTGGTGTGCAAAATTGGCTAAGCGTCCTTCCTAAAGCCTCGGAGAACTCAGCGTAACCAGCAGGTAATTGGTGGCGGGAAATGAGCACTGTGAGCCCTACCTTGGCTACGTATCTCAGTGAGATGCAGAAACACCCCCTTTATCTCCCCTAGAGCTGGCACAGTACACTTCTGGCTTCTACCCAAGGTGGGTAGAAAATCCACAGGCACCCCAGCATCACAATGCCATGATGATTACTGTCATATAAACCACATCTATTTCTCTCATAAAGTTGATGGTATGTCTTATGCTTCTTTCATTATTCTCATATACACATCTATTTCTCTCATAAAGTTGATGGTATGTCTTATGCTTCTTTCATTACTCTCATATAACCCACATCTATTTCTCACATAATGTTAATGGTCAGTTTCAGGCTTCTCTTGTCGCCTTACAGTTTCTCCCTCAAATGGGTTGGTGAAACTGCTGTGAACATATTTAGAATACATGAAACGGTTTGATCATTAGACTATAATTCATCCAAGCTTTCTAGTAGTACACGTCTCTTATAACAGGGCATAGGACATTAGATATGAAAAAGCTGGTGAAAAAAATATGATTTAATGAAGAACTGAATCAAGCAAGAAGCAGATTAACTTTGCCAAGTTTATCTGGCTCATCCAAAAATGTCATAGATTCTTCTCACAATGCTTTAAAGGAGCTTTCTTGAACAGACACAATAAACATATATTCTTACTAAGAAATTTGGTTACTTACTGCACTGTGATAAAGCACTGAGAAGGAACAGCAAGTCCAATCCAAGAAAGGAGCAGACATGGGTGGCTTCTGTCTTGCATTGTACGTATAGTAATGAGGCTGATTATGTAATCACTGAGTGGAATACATTTTTTTTATTTTCACCCTTTAGCTCCCCAAGGAGCATAGGCCTTCAACAAACTTATGCCAAGTCTCCCTGTCCCATGCCATTAGCTCAAGTGCTTTCCATGTCTTGTTCATCCTCTTCATGTTTACCTGGGGATTCCAGAACACTGACTGCCCAACTATGAACAGGTTTCCTCAGTGTGTATCCTATCCATTGCTAGAATCTTCTCATCTCTTGTTCCAGTGACACTTGTGATCAGTTCCACATCTTGTTATACCACTTCAAGCCTTCTGTTCTACGCAAGCACCCATTTATGAAAGTCTGTAGCTTTTTGATTTTAGTTGTTCTCCATGTTTCAGAGCTATATCATAGGACTGACTTGACATTTGAATAAAGTTTCTAATTTGAGTGGAATAAAGATACAATATTAATTGTGAAATCAGTATTATTTAACAAGAAATGCACAACCACATATATTTATTTGCTTGCTCTAAAACATTGATATAACCCAGTGCAGACATGTGGTCAAAAGCTTTCCAAAACATTTGTACAACCCAATACACACATATGGTAAAGTCTTGTTCTTTCCACTCTGTAAAGTTGCTTTCACACACACACTGTAAAGTATCAGTCTGTCTGCTCTGTAAGGAAGAGTGGTGTGTTGTTGAGATCAGGCATGCTCCAGTCTACCCAGCTGTAAATGGGTAACTCACCCTAGTCCTGAGTTAGGGAAGGCAAAGGCTCCAGGGGAAGCAGGCCCTAAACTTGGTCACTTCAGCCGACGCAGGATGGTGTATGTATGAAGTAGAAGTGTAGAGTGTGATTACCGCGAATGGTGTACTGTTCGTGTGCTGACCAATATAACCACTCACACTTGTGTCTACAAGGCACCAATGCAGACTGCTGGAATCTTAGTTTACTCAATTTATTCAGACGTACACACTGGGACATACGAGTACATCATGGTTCGTTGACATATCAATTTGTAGGTATACATAGCAGATCTGAAGTCATGACACATTCAGAAATAATGGGCAGTACATCAAAAGTTCAATGTCATGATACATTATGGCCACATCCCCCTATCTGACTAAACGCGTCAGTGAAGGGCGGATCGATAAATAACCAAAGTTACTTGACGTCCATAGTTTGTAGTATATATTATGAAACCACGAAAGGGGGTTTCTAGCAAGATTGAGATCTCCCTGTCACTGTCCGATAATAAGATAAATAATCTGTTCTCTTGGCAGTGATCAAAACATATGATGACCGAAATCCAACATGGCTGTCTCCCTGAGTTGTCGTTCACTCATTCATAGGAAGGAGAATATAAGCCAGAGTTAATTTATAATGGGTATATAAAGGATTTCATAAATGTTTCCATACAGCTCTACGGTGATCAGGTTAATTCACGTAGCCATAACCGCTGCAGGAAAATCTGTCATCTTCGTCGATACAAAACACGACACTAGCATAGCGAAGCACAAAAGTCAAGCTAGGCCTAACCGACGAGAGATCATCAAAAATAGGAGCTGGGTTTACCTGGAGTCCGAATCATCTATATACTGACATAAGGAGAGTCTCTAACACAAACTATCGTAGAGACACCATCTCCTTCAGAAGAAAAACCACTTCGTGAGACATTTTTTTCTGACGAAAGGACCAGCTCTAGAAAAACGTACCCCGCCATTTGTAAGCAGTACATCGGAACTCATCACGACTTGTCAAGACAACTCATACTTCCGCTAGCAAGAATCTAGTCCCTCCTACCCATCCAAAATATACAATATAGGACTGATTCTACTTGTACTAATAATATGTAATACATATGAATTCAGGCCATAAACACAATAAGCAAATTAATATATTTTCTGGCCCTAAAAAATAAGTACAAACGCAAGCGCAATATCCTTGCGCTGGATCAATATCCAGAACGATTACTCCTATAATCAAAAGTGTGAATCAAACATGGATTATCTCGCTTTTACCATAAACAGCATTTTCATACACAAATAAATGAATGTCTATATTTTTCCCATATTAAATAGCCATATCGATTTTTGTAAAATGTGCGTCAAAATATGCACGCAACACACATATATTTATTTGCTTGCTCTAAAACATTGATATAACCCAGTGCAGACATGTGGTCAAAAGCTTTCCAAAACATTTGTACAACCCAATACACACATATGGTCCGTATCGATGATATACGTCTTTCTGAAACATTGATACAAATCAGTTAAAACCATGTGGCCAATAGCTTTGTTATACAGCTTCAGCAGCAAACTTTGAAAAACTCATTGTGACAAAACTGCATGGTTCTGTTGCTCAGTCATTTTACTTTCAAACTCTTTAATTGTCAGCATTTATTTCCAAGGCAGCTAAAACAAATTGTTTGTCACTGAATAGACCAACAAGAATAAGTGTACTTAAAATAGTGTAGATATCTGGATATTATTGTCTTCAGCACACCTTCACACCGCTCTTAAATATTTGTATCCTTAGTGCAGTACTCTTAAGTCTCTAACTTTATGTTTTGTTGAAGTAAGATAATCTTCAAGTTGTTAGAAGTAATGTTGTGGGCAGTATTCATATGTGTACACAAATTTCATTTTCTCCAGTTACTCACCAACATGATGATGTGAAAGCAGAGTTCAGCTGGAAGAGGTGAGTTAAGTGATTACAAAGAACATTTTTGATCATTCCTCGTAAAACCGGTCTTTCATTTAGTTGTTAATATTTTCTTTGATTATTCCTTCCAGTATCAAGTTTTCCCATGATTAGTTATATGTTTGTTAAAGGCCTCAATATATAACCCACAAATTAGTACTGTATGGTATACAGTAATGGCTATACAGTGTTGTAAAATTTATTTCTTGTATTAAATATTTAAATACATACTTAATACTGTATTCACTTCACTTCTGAGATGCATCTTCCATCTGTTGTTATTAATGCGCCCAGGTATTTGAATCTATAGACTTGTTTTAAAACTGTTCCATTTACTTTGATAGTGCATTCTGGGGAAGCCATTTTGTTTGAGATGACCATTACTTCTGTCTTTTTGCTATTAAGGCTCAGGCCTTTAGTTTCACTTTCTGTAAGAATTGTATCAACCATTTCCTGCAGCTCCTTTTCACTTTGTGCTATTAAGACTGTATCATCAGCGTATCTCAAGGTGTTTATATTATGTCCTCCAGATGATATTCCTGGCATGTTCTCTAGGGTTCTCATTATATTTTCACTGTACAGATTGAACAGATCCGGTGACAGCACTCCTCCCTGCCTGACACCCCTTTTTACTTGCTAAAACGTTCCTATTTGGCTGCTTTTTGTTGCCAGTACATGTTCTTTATTATCCTCAAACATATATAACCCACATAATGATTGTAATTGTTTTTTTATTGTCTTATCAACAGGAATCGTCTTTTTAACCATTTGGCCTGCCAAGCACTCTATGACCATTGTATAGAGGTAATTAAAACTCTTTAGCAGAATTAAAAATTTTTGCTGCCTTTGTGTTCAGTTGACCAGACTCACGTCATTTTTCATATAGAAAGATGTTTTACTCGTATGAACAAGATTTTAATATTTGGAGTGCCTAATACAAATCATTTGATGCATGGAGGCATATCTTAAGTCATCCTCACACGACCACCAGATAAGCACAATACAGTGTATTCAAATGTGGAAGTGATCATGTCTTTGAGGCTAATTACACCCTTTCGTACATTTTTAGATAGGTTAGAGATATATTTGTTCCCGTCTGAGTAGAGCAGAAGGTGGGGGTATATGAGAAAGAAAGGTGTTAGAATAGATTCCACGAGTGAATAGATTTAGGTGAAGATCTGTCTCTGGAATGAGTGGTTTCTCTAGTCCAGCCTATCTATACGACTATCTTTAGTATTAGACGATCTGTCAAACCTCCCTATAAGTAAAATTATAAGTTTACTACTCACACACACACAATTATGTGACAACAAGACACAAACGTGAAAAACTGGTAAATGGATATGGGTCTGACCAACACACTAACTTAAGTTTTGTTTAGTTTATTATCACTTAAACTTTACAACATCAAACATATGGAAATCAATAAAATCATGTTTACAGACATAGGAAAATAACCCAATAAGTGCCCTACCCCCTTGTTGAGAAAAGATCCCAAAAGAAGTTAATAACCCGAAAGGTCAAAGATTAACACTAGGTTATAGAATAGACAGTAAAGAAAAGAACAAAGTTCCTACTTAAGCTATCCAGTAAAATATATCAGTATTTGCAAAGAAATTAAAGGATGGTACAGTTTCCGTAACTGGAAAATATTCACTCTCACTCTGTCATTCGTGGCCACATCAAACACGCCTTACCTAAACTTGGAGTAACAATCTCTTGAACGTAAACATCCATGCACATGTATCATGATCCAGTAGTTCTATCCTCCGAATTGATCCCCAGTCCCTCCACTAATAATTAATTTTTATAAGGGGGACGCTCAATTTGGTGGTTGAGTTCCTGGATATATATGTATTGTCACCTTGAATGGTTCATGTAAAAAAAAAGAACGCGATCTTGTGTTCACAGTAGACAGCAGTCAGTACTTCCAATAGCTAAAGAAAACTCTGGTTGCTAAAAACTGTTAATTAAGATGATGATGCTGGTTGCTAAAAACTGTTAATTAAGATGATGATGATAAATCCTATTGGCTCGCTCTGGGGTGAGTGCCAATTATGAAACGGCGTATTCTCCTGGATAAAATCCACTTGGGAAAACGACTGTCAGAAGTCGGGGGAAAATGTTATGTATATTGCCACCGCGGGCTGATAAATTGAATAAAACAATCTGGGAATTTGTAAGTCGAGTTACCTCAAATTTACAGTTAAAATGTTAGCTTGTCGCCTTTGGCAATTCCTGTTCACACCTGTACTGGGGACGAACGCCAAGGAAATCGACAACTATTACTCCTTCAGTAACAGAGAAAAGGACCACAATAGAAAAAAAACCGCTGGCCGCTGGTTTTGATCAAGCACTATATTAGGAAGAAAACAAAACATTTAACCAAAATGACAATATCCTATGCTATCAAGCGTAAGGTATGATCTCTTATCCTCTCCATCACCTAATTTAATTAAAAGGCACACGGTGTCTTAGCCTATCTTATCGCGCTTCGCTAAGCGAGTACAGGTTGGGTTTTAGGCATGCAGCCTTTCCCCCTCCGACCCGGTAAAACAATCAGCGCACAATGTCAGTTATAATTTAATTATGACTACGCGCCCTTAACAAATATTGCCTGTCATTGCTAGCTAGTTGATTGTCGGCGTCTTTGTTTTGACACATGATATCAACACTAGTCATTTAAAAATTTACACACAATGGAATATAATGCGCATTCTACTGTCACTTTATCCGTCACTCATAGCATTATACATAGTCAACTAAACCGTATCTTCTGGTGTAAAAAAATGGTTGATGGATTTTACATTACTGAACCACTGGTAAGAAAATATCTACGCGTTTGCTATTTCTCTAGTCTTAACGCTAGGGGATCGCAGTGAATAAAAATGGTAAAACTTTAACGCTTAAGCACAACTTATATTATTACCAGAAGACAGAATAATCCCAACGAAGGCTATTAACGCGCTATTTCACATAGGTTCTAGCGTACGCGTTTAGATTATCCAAAATTTCCTGAGAGACTTGATAACTGACTTGGAGAGAACGCAGTATATATACAGATTTAGGGTAATTATCTCTAAAGGATGTGACAATTCACACCTTCGGCATAGCAGGGGAAATCAATGAGCTTGGCTTCAGAGATAAAGGATTTTCCTGTTTGCTCTACTCGCGATGCCGAACGACATCAAAAGACATGGGCCTTGCGAACGGGCCCCCTTTAGATTTCCGTCCGTTTCCGCAGATCAAAGCTTTTGCACGGACAACAAAGGTGGTCGGGAAGTATTATTATCACCCTTGTATTTGCTACCGAGGATCTGGTCTTTTCCCCTTGTGCTTTCTGTCACTATCCGATGATTGACAGATCAGCTCACATGAGAACTCAGTTAAACAAACCAGGTTCGCTCCCCTTGTTGACTGCCGGGTGCAAAAGTTTGTAAACACTCATTAGCGCATGTAAGACAGGAAAAATAGGCGTGGCTTCAAAAGTGAGTCAACAGACAGCGAATTGCGTGGTTTTGCCTTCGCAAAACCTAAACACTAACTGAGGAAGCAAAGGTGGTCGGATTTCTGTGGCTATATTTACATTATACGTCACACACCCTCATTGACTCTTTAAATCATCCACACACTTCCTGCGATTCCCCCTGTGATGAAACATGTTAAGAACCCAGCATTGCACACTATGCTTGGATGCGTCACTTGAGCCTCAGACATAACTGGATGGCTGCATGCATGAGGATCTCTTTATTGACCCAATTATGGCTCTGTGTAGGATGTGACAATTCCGTGGGAGAGCACAGTATTTTAGCTCTGCGTAGTTGGAGAGTCCCCCTTGGATGGCGGGGAATGCACAGGATGCCACACACTTCTTACTCCTAGCTTGGGACCGGATGTGACAATCCTTTAAATGCAAGCCAAGCTGGAGAAACTGGAGCTCATGATTTCAACTCAACACGTTTTCAGAATGGAAGAAAAGCCAGTGTAGATAATACAAGGAGTCTTCAACGTGGTATTGTCTGCAAAAGAGCAGCCCTAGTTAACCAACAATGAATCATTCTTTTCTGTGTGCTGCATCTTGAGTTTGTTTAAAGTGTGCTTCACTACTTCTGTGATAAATATCTGGTGTCTTAATGTTCTTTGTAGTATTCATTCTCCATTTTTGCACCTTGTGGAGCATGGGGCAACCATTACAGCTGGTCCCGTTGTAGTAAACCTGTACACCAAAATACTATGTGCATTTGCTTTGATGATTTCTGTAGCATTAATTTTGTCATGATAAGACTGGCAGCCAGATGCTCAGCCTCACATTAATCACCTCACCTCTATGTTATTCATAAGGCAGAAATGTTTCTGTTCTTTTTTTCACCTTCTCGTGGACCCCTGCAAACTAAACAGGTCCGTAGTAGTATGGGGCATGATAACTGAATTTACAAGGGATTTTTCTTTCAAATAATTATAGAATTTTTTGTCCCAACAGCCATATGTGTATGAAATGTGTTTTTGGTCATATTAAAAATGGAAATAGGTAAGTGTTTATTTTCAAGTTAAAAATGAGAATCAATAAGTGGTAGGCTCTCGCAAGAACGAAAAAAATAAAATAAGGGGGAAACTAGACAACATAGAAGTAAGAGAAGAAATAGGCACTCCAGAATTTGGTTCAGGTCCGTCTTAATGACACCAGTGCCGAGCTGTGAGAGTGACTTGTTGCAATAGATGACCAGTTAAGTACCCAAGTTCCCAGTAGAGCTGGGTTCGTTTTCCTAGAGATGGAAAGATGGATGAACGAATAGCTAAATAGATTATTGGATATATGGATGGCTAGATACGAATCACTAAACATAATTATTCTAAAGATGGTTTCGTAAAGGAGCCTAAAATATGACAGTGTAGAATGTTTGATGTAGCATTTTCTCTCATATTTCTCGTATTTTACATTTTTTGCCATACAAAACTTTACTCCCCATGATTTGATATAATCCTATCTTTGTTTTTTGTATTTGTTTTTTTTAAAGTGGGAAACAGAAGTTTGTTTAGAGTGTAGTGTATCCTTTATTGGGAGCAAACTGCCACAGTAAGATCTGGAAGGAATTATTCATCATACATAGACATAAAAAGAGGTGTCAGACAAGGTTGTGTGCTGTGCCCCTGCCTATTTAATTTATACACCGAAAAAATTTTCAAACAGATACAGGAAATACCAGGACTGAACATCAGTGGAAGGTCATTAAACAACCTTAGATATGCAGATGATACCGTGTTGTTAGCTGAAAGCGAACAGGAGTTACAAGAACTAGTGAAGCAAGTGAACAGTATAAGTCATGAATATGGACTCGACATTAATATTGAGAAAACAAAAACTATGATAATTAGCAAAACAGACGATAAACCCACATTAAAGATAAGCGTAAATGGGAAAATCCTGGAACAAGTCAAGAGCTACGTATATCTTGGTCATATAATAACAGAAAATGGCAGATGTGAAACAGAAATCAAGAAGAGAATAGGAATGGCCAAAGCTACATTCAACAACATGAAACATATACTGACATCTAAACAGTTATCTCACAAATTAAAACTGAGAATCATAAAGTGTTATATATATTCTGCATTTCTGTATGGTGCAGAAACATGGACGATGAATAAGCATTTGGAAGAAAGAATTGAGGCTCTTGAAATGTGGATATATAGAAGAATGGGGCGTATCTCATGGAAAGAGATGAAAACAAATAAGGAGGTCCTAGAAAATCTAGGTATGAAAAGAGAACTAATGAGGGAGATCAAAGTTCGGCAGCTAAAATACTTTGGCCACATAAAAAGGCATAACACCTTTCAGAAGACCATAACAGAAGGGAGAGTTGAAGGCAAACGTGCAAGGGGAAGACAGCGCTATAAGTGGGAAGATAACATCATGAGATGGACAGGAAAGTCTATCAGAGTGCACCACCAAGACAAGAGACAGAAGACGTTGGAGATCCATTACAGCCAACCTTCGTTGTGGAGATGGCAACTGATGATGATGATGATGTATCATTTTCTTGAGTGTTGTTATATTTGATATATTTCACATGTTTAACGTGATATTTAATAATCTTTCTATCTACTAATATTTCAGTGTTCTTGTTTGATATTTCTATTCATATCCAGAGTCCTATTGCTACAGTGATTGATATCAAAAGTAAAAGCAAGAGCAAATGGAGACCAGTAGCATTGGACACTGTGGTATGTATGACACCAGTCTGTATGTGTGGTTTCGGGATGGGGGGGGCCTCTTTGGAGACAAAGAAAGAATAGAATCACTGCTCAGCTGGCAACCTCAATATACAAAAATAAAAAAGTTGCTACAGAAATGACCTCTGCAAAACCACATGTCATTTTGTATAGGGCCAGTTGTAGTGGTGCCTGTATAGTCATTATGGGGCCTAAAAAGAGAATGATGATGATTCTGCATATGCTTACATTTGTAACACAGAGTAATGTAATATGGACACCTATCTGAAACTACCATTTTAATATGAAACCTTAAGCTCATGTAGTGGGCGGCATTTAAATTGAATTGTGTGGCATGAAGACGTGGCTATTATGCAAGCAAATCAACCTACCTTCATAAAAATTACATAGTTATGAAGCAGTAAACATGATGAAGTATAGAGATGGACTGCACTAAGGGAATACACAAAGCTAGATTTGACTGTTTTTCCTACAACAGACTAGTAAGAAGTGGCACAAACTTCATTCACATATGATGACAAAGTGAGAATGTTGTCACTTGTAATAGGAAAGTTATGGAGATGGTTGAGACTATAAAAATGTGTGTCTTTCCAGTCCAGTATTCCATAGTTGCTTGTTTTGTCATGAGAGTGACTACCTGTGGTGATGCGCTTTGTACTGGGGTGCTTTTTTGGCTGTGTGCCCTGTCATGGTTAAGTTTTCAACTAGGTAATGGTGCTGTCAGGATGGTCCCTAGTATTATTCCTATTCTTTTTTGATCTACTAGACACAGCAGTACAGCTTTTGTCTTGTGTTATTTGAATAATGCAATTGAATAGAAAAGTTGTAGAGGTGATCGAGTCTAAAATTCTGGGTACTTGTATTCCATAGTTGCGTGTAGTGTCATGAGAGTGACTGCCTTTAGTGATGCACTTTTTAAACTGGGTCTTAGCTGGTCATATGTCTTGTCATGGTTCACTCTCGCAACAAGGTAGTAGTGCCATTCAGATGGTCGCTGGTTCAAATCCTGGAGTGCTTATAAATTCTGTTAATTTTCTGTTGTCTGTCTGTCTTTCTGCCTGCCATTTACCTATTTTCATTAATTAATATTTCTTTTGCTGTGGGAATATGATTTAGATCTATTTGTTTTACTGTGGAAGTTCAATAACAAGAACTGTATAACAGTTGACACATAAAAGTTCACACATAACAGTTGACACAGCTTGTGTGGGTGTTTCTCCAAGTGCAGTCTGGCTATCATTGGCCAGATTTTTTATTCTCGTAATCTCTGTCTGTTCGATGTGGAATTATCAGACCCAAAAGCTGCGACCTCTCACCCAGTATTCTCAGTTTGAATGGTATCTGTTTTGGGTTATGAGAGAAGGGCAAAGTCATCGGCGAAATCAGATCATAAAACTGGTAGTTGGTGTTTTTGTTATCATAATCTAGCCAACTAGGTAAAAAGAGGTACTGTGACGAGAGGCATCGCTGTTTCACTTTGGTTCTAATCTTAAATATGTTTTCCTGATGAGTCTAATGATCTTATGGGAGACTGTATTGCCTAATCTGTTTCCAAAAAGATTCTGTCTAAGCTGGCTAAAGATTGTTTTTTTTTGTAGTACTAATAGTAATAGTACTAATAATAGTCCCTTCAGTCATAACTGACTGGGAATGCACCCGTGAGATGACAGCCCTCAGCTTCTTATTTTCCTGGCGTTCATTTCGATGTTTTCTCCTCTCTTCTGCTTGTTGTGAGCTGCCTTTCACCCAATCTGAGGTGGCGCTGTACAGAGCATCGCCACTTGGTGCGATTGGCAGCTTCATCCTCCCAGGTTGCTGGATTTATGTCCAGTGCCCTCGTGTCTCTCTTGCACACATCCTTGAACCTTAGCTGTGGTCGCCCAACTGTTCTTTTATCATGTGCCAGTTGACTGTAGTAGATATATTTTGGGATGCGACCATCTTCCATGCGGCGGACATGGCCAAGCCAGCATAGCCTGCTTTTGTAGTCCACATATCCAATTAAGTGGTAAAATGTATTCCAAGCTACCTTTCAGGAAACATAACCTAATTTTTATAGTATTTGTCATGTTTTCTATACATTTTTTAAAACTACAGGAATTCTTTGTTAATGATAAGTACCTTACAGATTAGGATTGTAATAAGCTGTAGAGGGTTTTCTAGACAGTTTAGAGTGAACCTGTTCTGAGTCTGGAACCATTAGAACTGTCCCCATAAAAGGTAATGCAAACGTTCAGATTACGAAACAAATTCTCGTCTTATGAATATTTTTCGTAAATAAGGATTAGATGGCATGATGTATATGATGTCGTGAAACAACTAGGCATGAAATATAAAGCAAGGTCCCTGACTTGGACAGTCGTGCTGATAATGCAGAAGAGGCTTCATTGTTTGGTGTGGACATGTCATAATGATTCATGGATCACCAACTATTCTCAAGCTGTTTCATGCTTCATAAACATCTAGCACCCTTGAGAGTCATGACCAGTTAGAGTGCTCACCTTCCTTAGAGTGGAAGGTCAAAACTTGCCTGATGAGGAAAGGGTGGAGGTAGGTCTACTTCCCATATATGCTGTTGTTTTCCTCTCCTCTTTTCGGAACAGGAGGGTATGCCACACATACACACACATAATGCAATATATGTTAAGTGAGACATGTATAAAAAGTCTGTGAGAGGCCCTTGTGATGGAACATACTTATTCATCTTTCAGTTTGTATTTGTAACTAAAGAAACATGTTTACTCCTCCATTATTTCAGGAGCTGGAAAAGCTGTCCTCACGAAAGCTAAAAATAAATGCTAAAGAAACCATGAAGATTGCAGAAAAGTTGTACACCCAGGGCTTGATAAGTTATCCCCGCACAGAAACCAACATGTTCCCTAAGGACCTGGATTTAGTTTCCCTTGTAGCGGAACAGACTAGGGATCCAGAATGGGGAGGTAAAAGTTGGGAGTGGATTGTTTCATTGAGTTTTAAAAATATCAAAGTTTTAAAATATAAATTTGTTAAAGACGTCTCAATTCAAGACAAGTTCAAAAAAAAAATCCTGGTCATAACTTCACCTTGTAATCGCACACAGTTCTGACTTTCATACATTTTTAGAGAGGCCAGCATATTAAAGTCCCGGGGGTCTCTGAAGAGACAAAGATATAATAGGACTACTGCACCCTCAGGCATGTCATAAAAGGCAGCTGTTATGAGGTTGGGCATGGGACTGGCATCTTCATCATCATAAACAATTGTCACATAAACCACCACTGCAGGTACAAGTGAATGCTTAGTGCAGGCTTCCTGCAAGGGGGGAGGGGCAGCTACAGTGGTGGCTCCATGCAGAGCAAAAAGGACAATGATGGTGATGCATACTAAAACTATAGACTCATTGAACATTTGATAATTATTGTTGTTTAATCAGTGATATCCTTTTGTGCTGCATGCAAATTTGGCTGATCACACAAATGATTTAGTTGTTTCCCCTCAAGTACTGATCTAAATATAAGGGGAGACTACTAATTATCGCTCTTGACCAAGCGTGCATTAAGTGCATGCTTCCCTTTAGGTCATCTCTGCTACCTCCTCCTTATTCCAGTTACACTTTTATTGTGACCTTTGTCGTTTAGTTCCTTGTTTAAATATGAATGCCAAAATCTCCTGCCATTCACCATCTATTCATGATCTTTCCAGTCTTTCCTTTGAACTCTCTCCAGATCGTATCACACGCATGAAGATTGCCTAAAAATTTAATACGTTTAAACAAATTATTTTTTTTTTAAATTCTAGCTTTTGCTCAGAAAGTTTTGGATGATGGGCCTAACCCAAGAAATGGTACAAAAAGTGACCAAGCTCATCCCCCCATTCACCCTCTGAAGTATACAGATAATCTGCAGGTAAATGTAACCCTTAACAGATTAGATTCATATAAAATAATAACATATTTGATACACTTTTTACATAATATTTATTTCGCTGACTCTGATGTATCTGTGAGGGTACTATCTTGCCATCCAATTTTTGTTTTCTATATTCTGAAGTGATATCTACTAGAAGTATCTTAGTCAGACAGATTGAAGAAAAGGGGCCAAACCAGGAGAGGCACAGCCACCTTACAGTTTGACAGCTGTTATATGGAACGGGTGACCTACCATGCACCTTGCAAGGGGAAACAAAAATTAATTAAAAAAACAGTAAAAGAAACAACTAGAGAAGCACTGATAATTATTCACATGAGAATGAAGATGCCCAGGGCATGTATGAAGAATGCATAAAAATGAATACTGTCAGATAGGCATGAACCTGTGTGGATAAGAAAGTGAAGAAGTAGAAAAATGTGTCATTCATCATAGGGGTATGAAAATAAGTTGTGAAGGTCTGGAATGAACTATACTGACTTGAACACATTTGGTCCAAGTGGGGAAGGGTGCATTTTTCTGGTTATAAGAGAGTGCAGTTTTCTGGTTGTTAAAGGGTGCAATTTTCTGGGTGTCAGGTTGTCACTGGAATTTGTGGATGGTGACAAAAAGGACTGAATTTTTTGAAAAAATGTAATGTGGTGACCAACATTTCCAATCTGAGCAACACTTTAAGACTTAAATTTTGTGCCTTTAAATAGGGCACATATTTGTCAATGTGTTATATTCTAGAGCAGGGTTTTCTTTCCTGTGGAATAGATTCTGTGGAGGTCTGTGTACATGGCCTAAAATTTAAAGTGGAAAGTTTTTATTGTGCTTTTATGTACATTATTATCCAAGGAGTCCATAGCCTTCATTGGACAATCAAAGGAGTCCGTATCCTTTATCGGACATTCGAAGGGGTCCAAAGCCTTCATCGGAAATTCGGAGGGGTCCATAACCTTCATTGGGCATTCAAAGGCGTCCATAGCCTTCATCGGACATTTGAAGGAGTCCATAGCCTTCAATGGACAATCAAAGTGGTCCGTAGCCTTCATCGGACAATCAATGGAGTCCATAGCCTTCATTGGACATTAAAAGTGGTCCATAGCCTTCATCGGACATTTGAAGGAGTCCATAGCCTTCATTGGACATTCAAAGGAGTCCATAGCCTTCATTGGACAATCAAAGGGGTCCATAACCTTCATCTGACATTTGAAGGGGTCCATAGCCTTCATCAGACATTTGAAGGGGTCCACAGCTTTCATCGGACATTTGAAGGGGTCCATAGCCTTCATCAGACATTTTAAGGGGTCCATAGCCTTCATCAGACATTTGAAGGGGTCAACAACTTTCATTGGACATTTTAAGAGGTCCATAGCTTTCATCAGACATTTTAAGAGGCCCATAGCTTTCATCAGACATTCGAAGGGGTCCATAGCACAAAATAGGTTAAGAAACCCTGTTCTAGAGGGAGTCTTAAGGAGCATAGGCCTTCAAAAAAGTCATACCAGTCATTTGTTCTTGCACCTTATATTCAAGGTCATACCAAATCTTTTATATCTCTGTCATGTTTGTCTCCAGTTCCATTTTTCATGAGTTTTTCAGCCTCCTTCGTACCCTGGGGATTCGAGAACAGAGACTGACTTGTAAAGTTTCATCAGCATTTCGTTGATATCATATTGAAATGTAATTTCATTTATGCTTTGCTGTTGATTTGTTTGTTATACTTTATAATATTTACTATAATTTTAGTTCAAATGTATGTTTTTGTGTCTTCACATTTGATGAAATTTACTCATTCAGGGAAATGAAAGGAAGGTCTATGAGTTCATTGTGCGCCACTTTCTAGCATGTGTATCCCAGGATGGTCAGGGTCATGAGACCATTGTGGAGATTGATATTGCAGAAGAAAGGGTAAGATTTATGTGCCATGATAGAGAATCAGTGATCCATTTCTCGCCCCATTTTTCAGTCGCTATAACTATTATCAGCCTATGTCACTCTTATGCCAATCATGCCAGGTAGTTAGATCACAGTAAATGTCCCTTTCTGTTACCTCTGTTTACAGTCCTGTTTATTGTAGCTATGTCTTTCCTTTGTACCTTTACATTTTGAAGTCATAATCATCACAATTTTCCTGTTGACTCCCTATGGAGCAAGGAACCTCCACTGCAGCTCCCCCTCCCTGGCAGAAGCCTGCACAAAGCAGTCACATGATCTTTTAGTGGTGGTTTCTATGGTAATTTTTTTTTTAGGTTGCTGTAGTCCTGTTCTTTCTTTGTCTCTTCTGGAACTCCCTGAGCTAAACGAGGCAGAGTTTTAAATGCTTGAACTCTGTTTACTTTTGTTGGAGCCAATCAGTTGCATACATGTGTTAGTTATTGTGGACAAGTGTGGTTTAGTTGTCTATGCTATGTCTTGGTAGGTGTGAATGTACACTGTTAATTTTGAAACTAAGAGATGAATTGTTTTACTTCTGATATTTCTCTTTTGTTTGTCAGTTTTCAGCTGAAGGTTTGATGATTCTAGCTCGGAATTATCTGGATGTGTATCCTTATGAGAAGTGGAATGCAAAGGTTTGTTTTAAACTTTTTCAGTTTTGTTTTTGAGTTCTTAGATGTGCCTGTCTTCTTTTATAATATTGATCTGTTACATAATGCCCACATTATTTTCTTCGATATAACATTTCTGCTTGGTATTTCTTGCTTATTTATGTGTTAGTCCAGAGGAACATAATGCCTTGATAGCAGTGCATTTTTAAGTATCTGTGCAGTTCATAACTTTTTAGTATACTGATTTTCTTAATTTGTATTCACATGTAGGTAGTTCCATTGTACAGACAGGGTGATCAGTTTGAGCCAAATTCAATTGAGGTAATTGCTTATCTCATTCTGTTCTTCCTAGAGAAGGTAAATAGGAAAGAGATGTTGGGGAAGACTAAACTGAAGGGGCTAATTTATTTCATTTTGAAGAGTATTTTCATTATTATCAAGATAGTTTGTATGGTATTGTATAGTTTGTATGGTATTGTATAGTTGTCAAACATCTGTGCTTCACAGGGAGCTGCATTGGTGTTATGTTTGGAACTTGAGGAGAGTGATAGGATGTTAAATGCTATCCCATTGGCTGGTGTGCTTGTTGTGACTCGGTCATGAGTGTGAATTCACATGGTACAAATAGTGTCAGTGATTAATTGAGTGAAACTCAGGTGATTGTGACTAGCACAAGTGTGATGGTTTTGAGAAGTTTATTAGTTGCTAGTTTTGAAGCGAGCAGGTCATATGTCAAGATTGTTGTGGGAGCCCGAAAATGCCTGTGTCCAGTAATTTATACAGGAAAAAAGACTGAATTGTTGCAACATATTCAAACTCTTATACAGTGAGATCAAGAACTAAGTGGTGAGGTCACACAGAATCACAGTGTCCTGTGTCAGTTATAATACGCAGCAAATGTTTTAAAAATGAGTTTTTGTGCGATTACTCCCACAAATTACCTTGCTTCGTTTCTAGATCATTGCTGGAGAAACGAGTGCCCCATCCTTGCTGACAGAAGCAGATTTGATTTCATTGATGGAAAAGCATGGAATTGGTAAGATTGTATGATGAAGCGCTTTGGTGAGTGCTTAGTTGGCTGTGTGTCCTTTCATGATTAACTCTCGCAGAAAGGTGATGATGGCTTTCAGATGTCCCTGATTCAGTGCTCCCCTCGAGCCTATCACTACTGTGACTTTTCTGCTCACTAGTGGTCTTTTTCCTTTTTTTCTGATCAGTACCTACTATTTATCTATTTTCATTTATTATTTAATACTCGCAGGCCTCGGGTTCTCTCATTATTTAAGACTGTATTCACATTGTAACTTTCAGAGATGGAAATAATCAGCTGGAATTTTTTTTTTTTTAAATCTATGTTTAACAAAATTTGCTTTTTCTGCACCATCAGGCACAGATGCTACTCATGCAGATCATATTGAGACTGTGAAGTCTCGCATGTATGTAGGACTAAGACCTGATGGGAGGTTTGTTCCAGGTCATCTAGGCATGGGCCTTGTTGAAGGTAGGATAATCGCTTGCATTCTTACAAGAACTAATCTTCCTCTTTAAAACTATTTAAAAGAGAGAAGAGATTAGCAGTGTAACACGGGGGAGAATAAACCCAGTGGAAGAGCTTCAAGATAAAGCTGTTTAACCGTTCTGCATTTCTTAGTGTTTTAAACTTGTTATATTAAATACAAAAGTGAATTTTACTTAAATTATAATGGCATCCAAGTCTACTAGTGAGAAAAAGATGAGTCGTAACCCTCTACTTTAAATGCCACAGAAATGATAAAACTAGGTGACAGATTTAAACGAACGCTGAGAGAGGCCGAAAGCTTGGTTTGGCACCCCAAATAGTGAGTACAATTATTCATGCAAAGGACAAAGTGTTGAATGAAATTAAAAGTGCTGCACCTGTGAACAATATGACTTTCATCGCTTTATGGCGATTCTGCCTTTACAGCAAAGGCCTGGAACCTAACCCGCCGTAAAGTGGGGTTCGCCTGTTTAACAAGATTAGACCACATACCATCTCCACTGTGTAAGTTGGTGTTAATGTATTTCCAGTATTCTTGTTTTGAGTTTTACCTTGATAGTACCATGATGAACTATTTTCTATTCACCTCTTACATATTACTATTACTTACACATTTATAGCACTATCAGACATTTATCTTCAACTTTTTCTTTCCTTCCATTATGGTTTTCAAGAAATGTTATTGTCTCTTTGTCCAAAGTATTACTATATTTATTTACCTAATCTTGTATTATTACTTTTGTCATTTTTAGTTTTTTTCCAGAACTCCTTAATTTCTTTGCTTTTTGGTTTTCTTTTAAGATGAAGGATGACTTATAATAATTTTCCTTTTCGCTCTACATGGAGCATAAAGCCACCATTGTAGCTGGTTTCCTTGCAGGAATCGTGCACCAAGCATTCACATGCTCTTGCAGAAGTGGCTTGTGTAACAGTTTGTTTTACAGGATGAGGTTGCCAGTCCCATACACAACCTCATATTAGTCACCTTGTACAACATGCCTGAGTAAGCAGTAGTCATGTTCTTTCCTTGTCTCATCAGATAGCCCCTGGGAACTACATGGGGCATATAATAGTGACAAATAAATAATGATTCTTCTAAGAAATGAATTGTTTGAGATGTTTGATTATTGCCTACTGTTGTTGAATTCACTTCTGAAATAAAGTTGGTTGATTTCTTCAGTAAAGTTGATTGAATGTTGTGTTTTTTCTTCCTCACATTGACAGGCTATGATAGTATGGGTTACGAGATGTCCAAACCAAACCTGCGTGCTGAATTGGAAGCTGATTTGAAACTGTAAGTTTACACAACATAGAGTGGGCTAGTTTCTGGAATGTTGACACACATGAGCAAAATAATAGGCTCTGCTAAAAATCTTTACATTGAAAATGTCACTCATAAAGGTATTCAAACGCACATAAAAGTTTCTGTGCGTACCATTATTTGTACCTTTATACACATATAATGCCTTTTAAAAATGACAGATAATAGTGTAAAAAATAATAACTAACATAAGTAATGAAAATTACAACAAAACAAAAACGTGGCTATTGTGGTAGTAATGTTTGTGTAAATAATTGTCGAGATTTTCCACATAACTGATTATGCATCTTATTAATATCATTGTCATTTAGAGACAGAAATGATTGTTTATATTTATTTTCATACCTTTTTTCTGTTAGTTACTTTCTCTTTAGTCTGAACACATTCAAAGTGAAGGGACGCATATAGTCTTGGGCTGCACGCAAGATACCCCCATTGTGGGGTACATAATTGGATTGCTATCAATTAGATCCAGATATGCTATAGCCCAGGCAGAAGCTTATATGTGAGTTACCACAGACAAAGACATCCCCTGCATGGGAACTTAGCTGACATCAAAGGAGCAAGGATAAAGAGGGGGATGTCATGGATGGTGCTGGCAGAGACAACTATTAGACAGGTGACCACAGTTGAAAATGTATTCAGGAGAGAAGAGTGCAGTAAGTTGGGTGAGAACTGGACGAACTACAGGCAAGTCATCATCAGCCTTGGTAGAGAGTGCAGAACTTGGGCCAACCCGCAGAGCTGGAAATTGATCAGCTGATAAATGATCATACTGGGGATGATGATGCCATTGTGTACACTAATGGGTTTGTAATCTGTGTGGAGAAATCTGTTTTACTCTGCTAGAGTAAGGAGCAGAATCGTCGCTGAACATAGCGGGGCTTACATGATAACAACCTCCAGCATGAGAATGGAGATAGAGGCAGCTACTGCAGCCATAAGGTGGCTGTCTGAAACTTCCTTAACGATGGCAGTTATTGTATCAGACTCACAATCCATGCTTCGGAAGGTCCAAAGTGGATGGCTCCGGCATGAATGGAAAACCTCATAGAAGCCTTGAATCTTCAGGAACTGGTGTGGATCTACTGTCCTGGTCATACAGGAGTACGCGGCAATGAAAGATCTGACAGACTAGCTTCAAGATCGCCCATAGAAGTGCATTCGATATGAATAAGGGAGAGATACTGAGGGCAATTAATGATCACCTATTGGAGATTGACACTGCAATCGATGAATCATCATAGCTAAGATTGCTGGAATTTGGCATCAAACGTAAGATTAGCAGGGATGGACGTATGAGAGGATGCATCCAGCTTGTATACAGCCAGCACGCACCAGGAACAATTAGCATTCATATCCTTCAACATCTGCTGAGGGAGACTGAGCACCTATGGATTTGCCTGGAGTGCAATGACGTCAATTCTGATGAAGAATAATCAGCAATCAACTTTAGTCTGTTGTTATCCATTTTTATTGATTTCATTTGTATCATGCAGAAATGATGATACTTGTCAATACTTGTGACTGCTGTTTTATTGTATCTTTGTAAAGCTGATATTTGTGCTTCATGTCATATTTTGCCATATTCATAGGGAATTTATAGCTAAAGAACTTAGTATGGTATCCAAATGTTCCTGAGGGGACAAAGGGAATTTATAGTAAAGAACTTAGTGTGGTATCCAAATGTCCCTGAGGGGACAAAGGGAATTTATAGTTAAAGAACTTAGTGTGGTATCCAAATGTCCCTGAGGGGACAAAGGGAATTTATAGTTAAAGAACTTAGTGTGGTATGCAGATGTCTTTGAGGGGACAAAAAAAAAAGAACAGGACCATTGTTCCCTCACACTTTTTATGAAAGGCAAGTATTGTGATGTTGTGAAAGGGGCTGGCAAACTCATGTAAAACAAATTGTTGCAGTAACTGCTACAGCAGACCCCCATGAAATAGTTTCACAATGTCCTCCTGCAAAGGGGCCAACTTCAGTAATGGTCCAAGATCCATATGGAGGACAAAAAAAAAGCAGAATTGATAAGGAAACTGTATTTTTATTGTAAATGCAAGAATCTGTCATACTCGTGTGTTACTTAAACATATGGTTGATTTTGCTGCTGGTTAGTCAATTTGTATACCAACTTGAAATGAGAAATTTGTAAATCTGGCACAAAAAAGTATTACGTTGATTTTTATCATTTGAAATGGAGGCATGCGTCGCTTAACTTTTTGACTTCTGCACAACATTATCATTCTAAAGCATACAGAAAAGCTGAATAAAATTTTAAAAATATATAAATTCCAGGCATTTAAAGTCTTGATCTTGTTCTACTAACAGAAATACTATTTATTTCTTCACTTTCAGCTTATTTTCATTGTTGTTTCTTTTTTTAGGATATGTGAAGGAAGGAAAACTAAAGAAGGTAAGCTTTTACATTTGAATTAAAAAAAGAGGGTTTATGTAATAGATGAAGGAAGAAAAGGTAAAAGTAAAGCAACCAAACTGAAGGTATCGTGAGTCTTGCTGTTAGAAAAGACACAGAAACAGCCACAAGGGACAATAGAATTTGGCAACAGTTTGTTGAAGGTCTATGCCCTGTGGGCAGTTGAAAGGTGATGATGATGACGATGAATTAGTAGTTTATTTATATTATCTTCTAAGTACAGTGACCTCTGACCTGCTCATTTTCTGTTTGTCCCCAACCATGCCAGTCACTTTCTCAGAATTAGTATTGACGTCTTTCTTGGCATTTCTCCTCCAACATGTCATGTTTAGTAACTGAGTTAGTTCAGTATAAATGTTGTGATGAAAATAACATAAGACTATCTGATAAAACTGAACAGTTATTGCTACTTAATGAAACAACTGACATTCTATGTTTACATTTCAGAGGTCTTGAGAGTGCAGATACAGAAGTATAAAGAAGTATTTGTTGAGGCTTGTCGACAGGTAAGCTAAGGACATTTTCCCCTATGTCGCATCGATTGTTAAGTTAGTCATTGGTCTCTTAATTTTCCCTTGCAATCCTTACAGAGCATGGAGCCACCACTTCTTCTACACGCTTTTACAGTGGGGGTTTTTGTGGCAATTTGTTTGACATAATGAGGTTGCCCGGCCCATGCACAACTGTCGTGAAATATTCTAATCCACATATATAAATTAAAACGTAAATGTAAAGCCTAACGAATTACTTCAATAACAGGAAAGAGAAAAGGTAAAAAAGAACAGTGCTGTCACAATGACTGTACTCGAAATCCCCCTTGTTTTCTACTTCGTCTGCAAATTGTAACGTTTCACGTTGATAGTAAAGGCCTTCTGCAGCATACACGCGTTTCCCCAACACAATAAAATGTGTACTCCAATTCTAAGAAAAACCTTGAGATACGCAAGTTGACCTAGATTTAAAATTCCATTCATGTCCTTTTATACACTACGTAGCCAAAAAAAAAAACGAAAGACAGATGGACTAAAGATAGAAAGAAGGGAGGGCTGAAAGCAGGGACACATGCAACACTAAACACGCGTCGCGCGATACACAATTGCTGCCATCACGCGTGTAAGGCCACATGCACTAGTTTTTTTCAAATCGACAGTGATAAAAACACTACCCATACCAGAGTTAGGTTTTAAAAACTTACAAAATTCTTATTAGGAAATATGACATTATACTGGTTTATGTTTGAAAACATGACAGTACCCAGACACCCTAAAGTTTGGAAGTGAGGAGGTAGTAACAGCACGACTATCCTAGAAGAAAATGCATATTGGCTCCATTAAATATATATATTTGGGTTCCTTAGGACTTGCTGACAAATAATATGTTAAACGTTACGCAAATAGTCTAGGAATTAACAAATTATAGCCAAAAGAAAATAGTGAGGGTGTCAGACAACACCAAATTCAGAATCGCTCAGTGGCAGAATTTCACCCCACCATTGTACGGGAAATAGGCTGACATGTTACCTCCTATTGGATTGGCGGAAAATAAATGTAAGGCTAAACACGATTAGTCGGACTATAAATACTACTTCTTTGTTGTTAGGGGAAACGTGAGAAGGGTAATATTTTTTGAAAAGTAGGTAAACATGGCATGATTGGTTAGAGCTGCCAATATACTCAATTCAGGGCGTCTGTTCCGGGCCACATCTTGTAATAAACCTACTAAGAAACAGTGCGTTGAGCACCAGTGCATATTGTTATAAATAAAAGCCTGGGACATCGGCAGATCGAAGTTGTGCTATATTCATTGCCATTCAACGTCACTGTGTAATATTTCCATGAATTGTGGTAAGCTTGAAAGGTTTGATATCTTTTTAATGAAAATTGAATGTAAATTGATAAATTATGTCTGTATATATGTGTGGTTCAGTAGCGAACTTGAGGTAAAGCCTATATAATGCTCCAGCCTGAACAGAAGGTGTCGGAGGAAAGTGAAACTAAATGGAATTGCCAAACAGTACACTGACACCTATATTATTGACTAGAAAGAAATAATGCTGGAATTGCAGAGGCGTGGTAACCATTAGGGAGGAAAATACTGGTGAAAATTGTTTCAGATGAAGATAGCAGTTGGCCTACCGCTCTGAACTCAGTGTTTGTTCTGTATTGTGCTCAGTGTAGAAATAGAGTATAAATTAGTTCTGAAGTAGGAGGTACAACCTTCTTGTTTCAGGGACTGTGGTCCTAAAGCTATTGAGCAGTACCTGGTCAGAGCTTTGCTGAATCCAGAGGCGGACAGCATACTCCTTGGTCCATATAGCAAACAGTGAGGTGTCTCCAGAACACAGGGGAGCAATCGAGCAGAGGAGTCTTTTCCTGCCGCCATCACGAAAGTTAAGCCTATGTGGCCAGCGGAGCTCAACATTATGTATACCCCCTTAAACTGACATTGTATTAAAATAAGAGGGGAAATTAATTGTTTTAATGAACGGAACTGAGAACATCTCCAATACTAGTTCCAACAGAAATAAACACTTGAAGTCATGATGACAAATACCAACATAGCTTGAAAAAACAACACCAGTATTACCTCATATTACTACTACACAACTGACACACATATGATAAAATTAATAAAATATGTCACTACAAGATTCATATTGATAAATTCTATATATATATATATATATAACTTATAATTGAAATTGATTGTGATTCCTGGTTCACTTTGTAGTTGAATCAGGACACATATATATTAATGAAAAGTAATTAATACATATTGATATTTGAAAATTTACCAGTGACTCGTTTAAGATAGTCTCATAGAATGTTCCATGTATGTGAGTGTCACAGTGTTGTCAAGTGTGGTGGAATAAATTAAATTGTTTATCTGTCTGTTGTTGTTGTGACTTACACTTCATCATATACATACCCTAGACATATAACGTAGTCATCACAATATTCCAGAATAATTCTGACTGAGGTATACATATGTGGCAGCAAGTAAGGTTATCTGTAAAACACTACACCTATTAGATACAGATACCTTCACAGCTGATCTCAGTCAGTACACTAAGTCCCCTATAGATATTTATAAAATCCCACTTTACCACAACAACCTCGTATTAGTCACCTTGTACGAAATGCCTGAGGGTGCAGTAGTCCTGTTCTTTTTGTCTCTTCAGAGACCCCTGGGAACTAAACGGGACTGTCATAGTAATTGGGGTAACCAAACGGACGCTAATTCAAGGGTAGATTGTAGCAAAATAAATGAAGCAATTTATGTGTAAATCTTTTATTAATGTTGTCTTATTGTGATATTATCTTGAGTTGCAATGCTTCAAAGATTATGTGTAGCTGTAATACAAGTTGCAATGCTTCAAAGATTATATGTAGCTGTAATATATGTTGAGTGCTTCAGATATTATATGTAGCTGTAATATAAGTTCCTAGGGGCGGAACCTGTCCTACCAGGCGCGTCAACTAGGTTGTGGATGGTTGAAGAACCTCTAGATATAGGGGGGTGCTGTGAATACTGAATAAACAGCCGTAGACAAAACATATTTGGGCATATCTGTTTATTTGAAAGGCTTCGGGAGTAAACCCTGATGATAAATCTGGAGTCCCTAAGGCAGTCTAATGTTGATTTGACATTATGCTAGCAACTTCTGCGACGTGGCTTGTACCAAACTGTATCAGCTACTGCCGTTCCTTTGGACCTACTGGCTACGTGGAGAGGGGAAACACTTGAAAGATTATATATAGCTGTAATATAAGTTGTAATGCTGAAGGTATTATATGTAGCTCTAATATAATCTCTCTATCAAAGATTGCTATGGAACTGTTACATAACCTTTTGATTAATATTACTATACACTGTAACAAATCTCTTAGAGGTTTTATTGGGTGCAACAATCTCAAAAGATATTACAAGCAGCTGTAACGCAAGCTTTAGCCAGTCATGCCATGGCTTGACCCAAACCTGCCAGTAAGCAAGTAATCGTAGTAACACGTCAGCAACCTGAGGCTGACCGCTCTTTTCTTCAAGCATATTCATATTAAAGTCTGAGGGTGTTCCAAGGATGTCTGTCTGGGAGACATCATCATCATCTTGACCATTTTCTTTTGCACTCCTTACAGAGTATGTAGCTACAACTGATGCTGGTCCTGCAGGTGGTAGCCTGCACAAAACAGTTACGTGATTTTTGTGTGGCAATTAGTTTTAAATGATGAGGTTGCCAGTTTCATGTAAAACCTCATATCAGTCACCTTGTACGACATGTGGGGTATGGTAGTCCTGTGCTTTCTTTGGTTCTTCAGAGATCCACGGGAACTACAGGGGGTGACAGCTGGATAGAAAATAGCATTTTTGTACAGAGTCCCCACATACTCTGGGCACTCATGGTACATGGTTAATTCTGCACAACCTGTCAGAGATTCCTTGGCCTTTTACATTCTCATTTAGATATTTTTTTTTTAAAAGGGCTGTTAAATGAAATATTAGAGATTACCCGGGGCTGTAGCAATTTTTCATTTATAATATTTCAAGGACTGCTGCACAGAATCTCAGATGGAGATTTCTATGGGCAGTTGTGCATGATCTTAGTTGTGCCTTACTAAACTAAATTCAGACCGAGGACTGGGCTGCGTGTGAAAAGATAAAAGCAATCGTCAAAAATAGCTTCAATGACAAATGGCATAGAGGACACCCAGAGTCAGATTTAACCAAAGCATACTACCAAGAAGAGATCTCAAGATCATTTTTAGACAGAGAAGCAGCGGCTGGAGACTCTTGTATGTCTGCTCAACAGATTAAAAATTGGACAGACAGTGGGGAAGTCGAGCAAACAGTAGAATGTATCCTCTGAGAATGTCAGCTTCATAAGAGAAATAGCTTGACAGCATGGCTTCACCATCCTCCGTAGAGGGATAAACTGTATGATGATGAAAAAGACTGCTGACATTTCAGGGAAATATATGTGGTTATGTGAGAGTTAATAACTAAGAAGAAGAAATTGTACTTGACATAGGCAAGTAGTTTTGTATTTGTTGTTCAATCTTTATAATATCTGCAAATAGGCTCAAAAGCTTGATGAGGCCCTATCCCAGTACCTCGGTGAGGCTCAGACTTTACCAGCAATAGGCGGTATGTTATGTCATTGTTTTTATTTGTCCTTATTATCTATGATGCAGTGAAATAATCTGTAATTTGTCATCATAACTATAGAGAACAAAAAAATGGGAGAAATTTGGTTAAAAGTAATAATTTTGAGATTTTTACAATTGATTAAATGCTAGCTTCTGCTCTCGGCTCATGTTGATGACATGTCTACAGAATTACCTTGAATGCATGTACAGTGCATTTGGAAGTCACAGCCTATTCAGGAACTGTAATTTGACACTTAACTTCAATCCAGTTTACTTACAATTTGACATTTCATGTCATCAAAGATACAGTTTTTCACAAATAGTTTTTAAATTTTTATTAATTATTTTCACCATAGCTAGGGATCTTTGAAAGACCTATCTTGTGATTCAAATGCCTCTGTACCCTAACCTGTTAAAATGCTGAGGTGATACAGATTTTTCATTAAGGCAGTATTTGCAAATGATGCCATTACAGAAAATTTGTGAATTCACTCTTTACAGATATGAGATGATCAGCATATTAAATGTTTTTTCTTTTGTGTGAAGTGATAGCTCTGTCACTATATTTACATTGCAAAATGTGCTTATTCATCGCTTATTTAATGTTTCCTGTTGCTGAAATGTTTTGGCCCACAAATGTAAAATATCTGGCACTATATTCCTCTCCAAACCTTTAATTAAAAGTGTTGTATTAAACTTACGCTTCTTCTTCATTCACCCTCAGACGTCAACTTGAATATGTTCAAAGAAAGCAGTGGTCAGTTTAAAGCTGTTGATATCTCCGTAGAGCTTTTCAGAAATGGTACTCGTGATGGCCATATGCGCTTTTTCTGTTCCTCATATGTTGGGCACCATTGAAGTAGGTGTTCAGCAGTCATTCTATCAGTGCCACAGTTACACTCATTAGTAGTTACTTAGTCGTTCCCCTTCTACCGTGAGGTGTAGAGGTTTGGAAGAGAGAGCGCCAGACTATCCTATCGGCTATCTTCCTCCTGGCCTGGTTCCATTCTAGTCCTCTGTCCTTCAAAGATTGTCTAATGTTGTCCTCCCAGCGGACTCTGGGTCGTCCTGGGGGTCTGGATCCCTGGCTCTTTGTTTCCCATGCTTGTCGTGGTAGCCGATCTTCTCCCATTCTGCAGACATGGCCAAACCATCTTAGTTGCTCATTAGTAGTTCCTATCTTTAACTTGTTGAATAGATGGTATCCCAATCTGTTGTGTCCTGTGCGAAGTCTGAAGATTACCACTTCTTTACTTCTGCTGAGCTGGTAATACGCATCATTTTTATTGTGGCCTGGATGCTCTATTTCCCCACTTGCTCCTGTATCTGCGCCTGATAAAACTCCTGGCTTCTTCATAAGTTATGCTTGTGTCAAGTTGAGGTATCTTTCCCCCTTTCTTTGCCAATTTTTCAGCCACTTCATTTCCGGGGATGTTGCAATGAGAAGGGATCCACTATATTACAACTCTTGAATTGCTGACACAGTTTGTGAAGTGTTACTCAGGTCATCCAGATTTGCATTATTTTGATTCTTCAGTGTTGCAATTACTAAGAAGATAGCTACTTGTCTCTGAACTTTCGGTTCTTGTGCGTTTATTCACCGGTTAAATCAAATTCTGGAAATTTATTACCAAAACTGAGAACCGTACTTTTTCTTGACTGAAAAATGTTGATTTCACATTGTGATTTGGGAGGCAAGTTAAAAAAAAAAAGCGTTTCTCTTGCATTCATAGTTGACACGCTTACGACAGATCCGCCCTAAACCCCCCCCCCCCCCCCCCCGGATTAAAAAAAAAAAGTTTATAAACCAATAGAACGGAATTGAATCAGTTCTACAAGTTAACGGTACAAAGGAAACAAGGGAAATCGCTGCCGTTGCCTTCTATAACTCAAGATCAGAGTCAGGCACCCTTTTACAGCTGGTTTGACTTGCGTGACACATGTTCCCTTCCTCGCTGCCGTTGCCTTCTCTAACTCAGGATCAGAGTCAGGTACCCATTTACAGCTGGTTATGGAGTGTTAGAGACTTCACCATACTAGGTCCTTCTTCTTCTTCTTCTTCGTTCGCCCTGAAAAGGACGGTGGTTGCGTTGTGTCTGTTTACAACGTAGCTGTGATATCTGCACCTTTCGGTCGACACATCCGACTTCTGCACGGCATTTTTTAGGACCGGGTTCGCCTTCCCATTTCGATCCACACTCGCTCAGCCAGCCTGCACAGCTGCAGACTGTTTCCAGGACCACCACGTGGAGGTGGAGTGCGGTCTTGACCAGCTCTGGTTCGCTGGTCCTGACGCAGGCAGTCAAGCTATGAGTCGCTGACTGCGGTCTCTATTGCTGCGTCTTGAGGTCCCATACTAGGTCCAGCATCGAGAGGTGGGGAGACCAGTTTCCTTCCTCGCTGTCTTTTCCTTCCCTAACTCAAAGTTAAGTACCCATTTATAGCTAGGTAGACCCCATCTCTCGATGCTGGACCTAGTATGGTGAAGTCTCTAACACTCCATAACCAGCTGTAAATGGGTACCTGACTCTGATCCTGAGTTAGAGAAGGCAACGGCAGCGAGGAAGGGAACAGGTGTCACGCATCAGTCTAACCAGCTGTAAAAGGGTACCTGACTCTGATCCTGAGTTAGAGAAAGCAACGGCAGCGAGAAAGGGAACAGGTGTCACGCATCAGTCTAACCAGCTGTAAAAGGGTACCTGACTGATCCTGAGTTAGAGAAAGCAACGGCAGCGAGAAAGGGAACAGGTGTCACGCATCAGTCTAACCAGCTGTAAAAGGGTACCTGCCTCTGATCTTGAGTTAGAGAAGGCAACGGCAGCGAGGAAGGGAACAGGCCACCCCACCTCATAAAGCTGGGACCCAGTACATCGAAGTCTATAACACTTCACTCCCCTAAGGCAGAATGTGCTACGTGACTACAACCTTACGAACGGCAGGCGTGTTTAAAAAAAAATTCTAAGCAACGGGGGAAGGGGGAGAGGACAATGACACTTTTTCAGTCAAGAAAGAGTACGGTGATCGGTTTGGGTAATAAATATCCACAATTTGATTTAACCGGTGAATAAACGCACAAGAACCGAACTTTCTTCTGTCATTAGGATTTCTGCTTCAGTTTTTAAGGCTTCTGTCTCTGCTCCGAACTTACTCGAGATTTTCCTGTTGCAACTGATAGCTTTTTTAGTGTGCCATTGCTTAAGCTCGGAAAGACTCCACCTCCATCTACTGTTGCATTTGTTGCTGATCCATCTGTGCATGCATGGATCCAGGTGTTTCTTGGGTAATGTTTCTCTATGTGTTTTGTGGTTAGGACTCTTCTTTCTCTTTCATTCTAGCTGTTCTTTCTCCCAATACTTGGAATGTTTTCTATCATTTCAGGGATGAGCTGTCATTTCCAAACTGGTAGCTTGTGTGCAGTGTAGCTTCAGTTTTCCCTTCCAAGTCCATTTATTCTCTGGTACATTGGGTGGTCTATGAGCCTCCTGAATTTCTCAGCTTGTTGCTGGGCTCTGCTATCTCTTCTATCCTCCTTTGGCTGGAGGTATGTAATCTTTTCCAACTCTTCAATGGGTGTTTACTTAATTGCTAGCTGGTCAAGTACCTGTCTGTCAGTTTTGTGAAGGATGTCCCCTGTGGCAAAAGCTAGGTCTGGAGTGGAAGTGGTGGGCCATCTTCTGGTGTAAAAACTAGGTTTATCATCTGGCTTGTTGATAAAGGTGAAGTATATCTTCCAGTCCTCCACTTCCTCTCCTCTACTGTCTGTACCTTCTTCTTCTTCTTCCGTCCATAGCCACCGACCGTCAAAGCAGTCAGTGGCCATTACGCCTAGTGGCGTCTTAGGGCAACAGCAGATAGGTTTTCTTTGCCATTGTTTCCCATCATGCCTAGTGGCGTCTTTAGGGCAACGGCAAATCAACCCATTTGCTGTTGTTTCCGTAATCGAAGTGACTGGCAAACGGGTGATCAGCCCGTTGTGTGTCTGTACCTGGGTATCGTAATCTTTCCGAGTGGCTGTTGAAGTCACCGAGCACTATGCAGTTTTAGCTATTTATTCCTATACTTGCAAGTGACAGGTCTTTGCTCGGTGGGCCATACAAATTGTAGATGAGTATGCTCTTGTCCTTTATTTTAACAGTATCCCCTATAATTTCTGACTGATCATTGAGGTTCACAGATACCTCACTACTTGGTATTGGGAAAGTATTAGCACACCTCCTTTGTGTCCTTCATGATCGAGTAGGAAAGCCTGGTATCCTCTGATTGAGAATCTATAGTTGCTGTTAAGGTATGTTTCTTGGATGAAAGCCACATCGATTTGATCTTGATAAAGGCGGCTTTTCACTGCAGAATGTTAATGTTTTAGCTTATTCATCTTGTCACATTTACTTAACTTTTCTTTCTTTTTTTTTTCTTCTTTTTTTTGTATATATTTATGAGTGAACTTTTTTTGTGCTCTGCCAGGTAATACGGAAAATTTTCCCAGTGTGATAATGACATGTTCTAAATGTAAAAGTCCAATGACGCTTCGGACAAAAAAAGATGGAAAAGGGTTGGTTTGATTGGTTAGATTCAGTCATGTAATGTTATTAATTTGAAATTATGAAACACTTTTTCAACTGCTTTCTCTGTACACTGTTCTTTTATGATCAGATCTCATATTTCTGTGATAACTACATAATGACTGTCTTGTATTATTGGTAAACATTTACTACTACAGGTCCGTATCCCAGAATCCGAAATGCTCGGGGGCGGCCGTTTTTCAGTTTTCGGATTTCGCCCAAAAATCGCCCCAACTTAAATAATGTTTAGCACTTCCTCTATGTCAGCCTCCTCTAACTTGTTACAATTTTCCGATGTTACGCTTCTGGCGAAGGTTAGGAGGTCTGATATCATGTTCTTCTCTTTACTGATAGGAAATCCTACAAACTCATCATCTTCCATGAATCGAACATCTAATGACGGGTAAAAAAAAAAAAATTGAGATGTAAATGTTGCCAGTGCGAGTGCGTTCGATCTGGCGATGGAATTGTACACATTTCGTTGGTCTTCTTGTGTGGTTTCTTTTATTACATTAAAAAGTTAAAGGAAAAAATAAATAAATAAATATCTTTTTCATTCTTTCTTCTTTCTGGGTCTTTCATCTGTTGCTTCTTCTTCCTTTCTTCCGCTTGCTCAGCATTAGGCACTAATATTCAGTTTTCAAAATATTCGAACAGCTAATGACGGGAAAGCACAGAAAATGAGCTGTCTTGGGTTCGGATACAAGGATGAATGAGACGAGTGAAAGCGGGTTTTGATTAGCCGCCGATGACATCCTTCAGATTCATTGTGCTTTCGGTGTTTTTTTCCACCGATTTTGCAAATTCCAAACGAGTTGACAAACGGTAAGTACATATCACGTACCGGACTGTCCCTTTCCAGTTTTAAAATTTGCGGCAGGTTTCAAGGTGCGCATGTGCGATCTGCCAGTTTTGCTGGGGACAGTCTGGTCTTGTATGCTTGTGGATATGCCATGAGCTCCCAAACAAACTGCCTTTAAATATCTTCCTTCAACCTTTTTGACGTTTGAGTTTGGTTTTCCGTAGCTGGAAACCCCAAAATTCACGTCGGCGCCTATATTGCAGGGGCGTGACTGCTCGTTTCAGTTGGGCGGAATGTCGGACTTTAGCGATTACGTCAGCATATACTGTACTGAGCCTGCGCGTCATGGGCCGGAAACGTGATAAACTGAACGTAGCGCGTGGTCAGTTCCTCGCATACCTGTAAAAATATCAATCAACACGTGGCTGGAAGCAGTGATGAGAGAGAACTAACCACACTTTAAAAATTTGTATCACGCGGTAGGGCTTACATCAGCCTATATTGCACCTTGCGCGTCACAGCTGGAAATGTGATAAACTGAATATTGCGTGTTTTCGGTTCCTTGCAAACCAGTTTAAAAAAAAAATAATTTATTTTTGGAAACCAAAAGTCGCTCGCATTAGCTCAAAATTCTGCCAAAAAAACTTTAGATTTGTTTGAATATTTCTGTTTTTGGATGTTCGGATTCTGGGATACGGACCTGTATTTGCTTTTTTGCAAAGATTATAAATGTAGTATTGTGCCACAATTTCCACTAGTAAATTTTCATCTTGTAATGGAATAGGTTTTCTTTTAAGCATTCCTCAGAGACATGATAAAATAATTTAATCCTTTTCAATAAGTGTGGAACATCAGACTGTGACTATTTCTTGCAACCAATTCCTTCTCCTGTTCTATCTACTTCAGCTCTGCCTTCGACAGCCTGGTTGGTTCCAGTCAAAGCATGTCTGGTTAAACTGTTTGCTGAGGTTGTGTCCTATCCATCTCCATTTTATCTCTTTAACTTCCAGCTGTGTTGACCACATATTCATCATTCATTACTCTCAGCTCCCCATGGTGTATAGGCCTTCAACAAACATATGCCAAGTCCGCCTGTCACGTGCCATCATCTCAAGTTCTTTCCACGTTCTCCTCGTCATTTTCACCTGTTTCCAGCTTTCTTTTCTATGTGCTTCTTGGTCTGCCTCTGCCTCTCATGCCCTGGGGGTTCCAGAACAATGACTGCCTTGTAATGCTATCAGCAGGTTTCCTCAGTGTGTGTCCTATCCATCGCCATCGTCTTCTTCTCATCTCTTTTTCCACTGGCATTTGTCGGGTTCTTGTCATCAGTTCCACGTTGGTAACCTTGTCATACCATTTTAATCCTTCTGTCCTATGCAAGCACCTATTTATGAAAGTCGCTAGCTTTTTTATTGTTGTTTTTGTTGTTCCATGTTTCAGAGCCATACACTATGACTAACTTGACATATGAGTTGAGGATTTTTATTTTTGTGTTCGACTTTATTTCTCTTGATCTCCATATGTCTCCCAATGCAATGAAAGCTCTTGCTTATTGTATTCTTATTTTGATATCGTTGTCTGTCCCTCCAACTTTGTCTATATTGCTGCCAAGATATGTGTACGATTCTACATCTTGTAGTGGTGTTCCTTCAAGTTCAACGCTGTTATCATTTCCTGCATTTATTCTCATCTATCTATCTTTTCCCTGTGTATTTTCAGATCCAACTGCTGTGACCTCTCGAGTATTTTCATTTTGTCTTGCATCTGATTACAGTTATGAGACAGAAGAGCCAAGTCATCACCAAAATCTAGATCATCTAGCTGTTTAGTCAGATTCTTCTTGATTCCATTCCTGTTGTGTGTCCTCAATGTTTTCATAACCCAGTCTATTGCTAGTAAGAAAAGAAATGGAAACAAGAACTTTAGTTCTTATCCCAAACGGTTCTGTAAGTTATCCTTCATGAAGAACTCTTCATGTCATGCCTTCGTAAGTCTTCTTTATTAAGTTAATGATCTTCAGGAGAACTCCATAATGCCTCATCAGTTTCCAAAGTGATTCTATGTCTACATTGTCAAGTGCCTTTTCATAGTCCACAGATGCAATTTAAGGAGGTGAGTTCCATTCTAGACTTTGTTCCACTGTTATTCTCAAAGTTTTCATCGTATCTACAGTGCAGACCTGATAAGGAGAACTCACCAGGGACCCAAGAAATAGTTCTTCTTATCAGAAATTCCTCTTATCCAGATAAGAGTTCAAGCATATGGTAATGCATTTACAACGTACAATACAATAATGAATTAGCGTTGAATATGACAGATGTATGACACAGAAAATATGTAAATCACCAAAAGTGTTAATGTACAAAGTTGGCACAAATATCTAGATAATAACAGCACTTTTTACACTTTGAAATGAAAAAGCTGCAATTTTCCTCTGTATCTTACTTAGTACCTGTACTTGAGTTAATAAAAATGTCTTTCCATGACATCCTTAAATTCAAAGAAATGATAAATTAAATCATCTTAGCATCCAGCCTGCATTATATACATGTTAGTTTTATCCATGCGATTTGAAACTTCCAACTGTGAAATAGTTTGTACCGTTAACCCACAGTCATCATTATCTCTAGAATTTGCACACTCTTAAATGATAAAGCACTCTTAAATGAAAAAAGTATGTAATTTTCCTCTGTACTGCATCAATGTGACCTACAAGTTTGGACAACATTGCTGACCTATAATGAACCTTCAGATTTTGAATAATACCTTGGTCACAAGGCTGAAGTTTGGATGTCGCATTTGGTGGTAAAAATAAAAGTTCTGTTGCTTTTAGATTTTGAATATTTATGTGGGCTGAACAGTTGTAAAGCACCAAAAGAACTTTGTGATGTTGACGTTCCATAGAATGATCAAATGCATATAGCCACTTGGTGAAAATGTATGATGTCATCCAGGCTATTGAATTAGCTGCATAATCAACACACAATTTTTTCAAACCTTTTAAAACAGCGTGGATTTTTTAATTTACCGATTTCAAGTAATGGCAATTTATCTGAACCATCCATATTTGTACACGCAACAATTGTGATTCTTTCTTTCCATTGCCCCCCCACCCCCCACCCCCAGCACTTTTCATTTCTGAAGGAAAAAGTCTTGTCAGGCAGCAATCTCCAAAACAATCCAGTTTCATCAGCATTAAACACATCAACGGAATTATACCTACTCATGACTGGTTTTAGTACCTCCTCCGTCCATGACTCGGTAGTCGTTTCATTAACAGAATGCCTTTCCCCACACAAAAAAAAAAGGTAAAGGAACCCGTTACACGCCCATTGAGGCATATTGGGAATATGGTGTTAGGCCCATATTATCTTGACCGTCGGCACACTAGGGGTGATGTGGTTGGCATCACGCCGGCCGCCTTAACCTTCACAGGGTTGCTCTGGTACCCATTTGGGGCTGGGTCGACCCAGGAGCCGTTTGTAACCTAAAAAATTCCCACCTCATCTGGAGATCGAACCATAGACTACTGCGCTAGGAAGCCAGTGCACTAACCACTATGCTACCGCGGCTTTGTAAGTAATGTGCCGTTTTTTTAAACAACCCAACCAGCCAGGACTACATTTCCAGCCAGTTCGACCTTCCAGAAGTGCTAACTCTTCTGCCTTTGCAGTTAATATAGGTCCATTTACAGGAACATTTGCTGATCTCGCCATGGTGAACCATTTTAGGAGTGCCGTGTCAACCACATCACACGTCGCTTTTCGGTTCTTCATTCTGTGACAATCAACTTGTCCACCATAAAACATTTTTCTGTACCGATCCTTATTTTTTATGATTCCTGAAAGCGTTGATTTTGGAATGTCGAATTCCTTTGCTATTTCCATTTTCTTTTAGCCACTATTTTCCAATTCTTGTACTAACTCAATCTTTTTTTTCAAAGATATGGATTTTAACTTTCCAGCCATTTTTAGAGGGGAAATAACTCTAATTCTAACACTGACGAAGCGCGCAATTTCCGAAAATAGCCTAAAAGTTGTACAAATGTCCAGGTACTGTATTTGAAAAAAAGTTCGCCTTAAGCAGATCAAATTATATAGTCGGGACACGTTTAATCGTTCAGCATATCCAAAAATTCTTGATAAACGGATTCCGCTTAACCGGACATTTTTTACAAAGACAAAGAAGAAAAATTGCTGGGGATAAACAAATTGTTCTTCACAACAGAAATTCGCCACATCCGAGATCGCCTTAAACGGTTTGCACTGTATTCAGGAACTGTTTTGTCGAAAATCTACTTGTTCATCTTTCAAAGCTTGTCAGTGGACTTTTATTCTCTCAAGGATGATGCTGTTTAATACTTTTCCTTTCACTGATACATACATTATTCCTCTATAATTTGTTTAATACTTTTCCTGGCACTGATACATTATTCCTCTATAATTTGTGCACTTTTGTAAATTTCCCTTCTTAGACAACTTAACAGATATCTTTCCTTCCATTCTACTGGTATCTCTTCCTCTTCCCAGACTTTACCAAGTAATTTATATAAAATCTCTGTAGCAGTGTCAATATCTGCTTTGATGGCTTCTGCTGGAAGTCCATCTGGACCAGCTGCTTTTCCATCTCTTAGAAGCTTTATGGCTGTCACGAAGTGGATTTTAAGTGTAGAGTGTGTCCAGTGTATAGACAAGACCCTAATATGAGATAGACTGAGAAGATAGATTTATATGTGAAAATTATAGTGACTGTGGACAGATGAGGCTATTGGCTCAAGGTTGAGAACCTGGATTGACTCTCCCTTGCCACTTGTGACTAAAATTATGCTATAACCTCACCCTCCTCTAACTGCCAATATAGGAGATAAGGTATAAATCAGGACCACAGACACCACTATACAGACAACATAAAGGTACAGTATAGTTAGCTATAAATTAGAGAACCTGATCCAGTGAACATTTATATAGTTTTATTAAAAAAAATATATATATATAATCAACAAAAGAATCAAATCACTTAGAACCAAAATTGATAATATTCAATGTTGTACATCCCTGAAAACAAGGACAAAAATTAAATTGGTAGATAATAGAAAACAACCACTTTCACTCCTTCTTTCACCCTGCTGGGGAAAAATAGAATGATTACTGAGTTAACCACAATTAATGGGTGGGGGCATCAACTTTAGCCACCACTCCCTCCTACAATCTATTTTCTACTGTCACTGTTAGCTGACACTGCCTAAACTATTTTCTACACACACAGCTTCCAGGCTATTTAGGCGATATACGCGCCACTAATTTAACACCACTGGGCTGCTACCCCAGTAGACTTAGATTACAACTATTGCTCAGAGTCGATCCATCTGATGGATAATAAAAGACCCTACTGGTCCTGTCTATTTCCTCTCTCTATCTCTCCCTCTTTCTTTGCTTCAGTGCCTCTCTGACACTCTTGACATCTGCTAAGGTGGCGTCTCCATTTACGCCTTCTCTCGTTGACTTGTCAGAACAAGGAATGATCACCCTGTCTCCTTTGTTCTGACTCCTGAAATGATGACTTGATTTTCAAGCTTGAAGTACTTGATTCACTTGTAGAAGCTTCACGGCTGCTGACCAACTTCTTACTTGCCCCGTTAACCCGCTCATGGTTTAGGGACATACAGCTTTATTATGGCTGTATAACTTTTGACCAATCTCACAGCCACGTGCTGTTGTCAGAGTGGTATAATGAGCTAAGAGAGCTGGATTTAAAGACAAATCCGGTTCCCAGCTGAAGATTGTCTTCGCTACCTGGGGAACATTTGGTATTTCTTGCACTTTTCCCGATCTCTCGAGCTATATGATCCTGAGATGACAACTTGCTGTTGTAAAGGACTGAGGCTGGTTGCCCCTCCTACAGACCGTGAAAACTCGCTGTGGAACAGACAACACAACAGCTATATAACATGTCAAAAGTTACACATCTCAAACACTTAACTCCCTATCCCTTTAAATCAATTACAGCTCCCTTTCTCTATTCCCGCTATGCACTATGATACAAATATTTATGCCCCAAAAGGTCACCTCCCAGGCAATCCCTCTCTCTCCCGTTTCCAAAGTAAACACCGGCTGACCCAGATCCTTTGTTCTGCATGACTAGCCACGTGTGACAACATTTTATTTCACTGAGAAAATACCTGTCCAAAAATACTTGGGCTACTTTTCTCACTGACCCTTGGGATATATTTATCCATATAAAATAAAATCTAGGCAGGCTGAAACCTGTCTCAGAAATCACTTCCCTTATCAAAATTAAATCTACATCTCTTGAAAATAAAAGGAAACTCCCATAACAAAATATAGATTACATCTCCTGTCTTCTGACTATACCACAATAAAATGCACAATAATAACGTACACCAAAATTATGCTAGCGTATATAAACTGCAAATAACTTTTTACACAAATCGAGGTTAACAATGTATCTCCCTGTAGTTAAATACACGTGTTCCTATGTTCAACATAATGTTAACTTCACCCTTCTCTGGGTAACATTCATGAATTCCAACTCGATCCAATAACCGTGCCCCCGTGCTTACAATTTCAAAATCCCGCTCCCGTTTATATACAGAAGTTTATCATAAATCGAAGACGCGGGTTTTTTCATACCGACCTTCTTAAAAAATTTAGACCTTCCTTTAAATATTACGGAGCTCACATTAAATGTCTCAAAATATTTACACACTCCTAGCTACGGCTATTATCATATAAAAAATTCTCTACACTTTTTTCATTAAATACTTTCTCTGAGATCGTAATTGATGGTACTTCAGTTTAAGAACTAAATTAAAACCTCCTGAGGAAAGCTTATACTTTAACCGGCTAGTCTCTATTAGAAGCGAATTACAAGTACCACGCTAAAAAGTTATGGCTTACCCAATAGATCAAATTTCTCACTGAAGAGCAAGTGCTGTGACGTAGATTCGCACGGCTGAATATTCTTCGGGAAAGGGGCCCACAACTAATTTCCTCTAGTATTTATTTACAGACAACGAGGCCAGATACGTCACGCTAGCGTTCCTCTCCGACCAATGAAATTCCTACAAAATTAAACAACCTCGCCTCCGCCAATAAATTTGAAAACAACGCGCAGACCGCGTGTCCAAAAATTGCATCACGTTACGTGACGACCGCGATTCTTTTTTAACAAAGAAACTGAGATTTCCAGGTTGCGATTTTATAGCGAAAAAGAACTGGTGAAAAATGAACTGGTGAAAACTAATATAACTCCCCTGTAGTTACTATTAAAAACGCAATATTTAGACCTACAGAAAAAGACCAAACACGATATATTTCAGAGAGAAGAAACATGGCAACCACATAAAGTTACAAAGGGAAGAAGACTGGTGAAAACTCAAATAGAAGACTAAACTGGGGCCTGTTGAAAGGACAGAATTACAGTACAGCATCACAATGGCTTTCTTTATTTCTTCCTTTGTTGGTCTTTCACAGTTGATGTGTATCACCTCTTCTGCTGGCTGGATGTCTGGGGGATTAGTTGGAGCTGATCTATTGAGAGGGTCCTCAAAATATTCTGTCCACCTCTTCATTTGCTTTTGTATATTGCTAAGCAGTTTTCTATTGTCTTTAATGAGGCAGTTTGCTTGCTTGTACTTCCCTTTTAGCTTCTTTGTGCTGTTATACTGTTCTTTCATATTTCCTTTGGATGCAGCATCTTCTGCCTGTCTTGCCAACTCCTCAATATATTTCTTCTTGTCTCTTGATGCTTCTTCTTACTTCTTTGTTTGCATCTGTGTACACTTCTTGAACCTTGGCTTTGGAACTTCTGATTTTGCTTCTGTTTAATTCTTTCTTGTTTTTTCTGTCTTTTATGTTACTGATGGTTTCTGTTGTTATCCATGCTTTTTGTTGTCGTTACCTTTTCCCCAGTATTTCTTCACATGTCTCATTCCATATAGTTTTGATTTGCTGCCAGTGGTCTTCTGTATTCGCTACATCTTCCCATTGTTGGGGCACTTGGTATTTGTTGGATATTGTGATTGTAAATTTGTCTTTTGTTTCTTGATTTCTTAGATGTCCTACATTAAATTGTTGTCTGTACATAGCTATAGACGGCATCTGCTAATTACTTAGGATATTCTTTAACTTGAAATAAAAATTGTGGATCACACCTACTACTCTGTTTATGAGTCGTATATGTTCATTACACCATAAAGTACCAACATATTCATTCACCTCAATTGTATTATCCTTGTTGTAGTCATACATTCATTTTGATGTTCTTTTTAATGGTAGCATAGTTTTAGATTTTTCATGGGACTGGCAGCCTCCACATGCAAAACATATTGTTACAGAAACTACTGCTGCAAGAGCACATGAATACTTTGGTGCTGGCTTCCTGCAAGTTGGCCCATCTGTAATGGTAGCTCTGTGCTCCATAGGGAGCATTAAGGAAAATGAATGATGAATGATAGTTTTAGATAAATCCAGCTTATATAAAACTCAGAGTCACATTAAAATGGGTACAATTGCTATATTACTGTTAATTCATTGTGTAGTTTAAGAATTAATGAATTGTTCCATGCACATTTTGTTGATTTAATCAAATGACAAGACATTTGATTTGTGTTAAATTTGTTGCCAGATATTTGGAGATTAGTTAGCAGCTTTTGAGATGTTGGTTATTGAGTTCATGTGCATTTAATTGTTAACAAAGTGGATAATTCTGTTACCTTTACTAAGATGTGCACAATTAACAGCTGCAGTTTGTGTTAATATTTCTTTTTTCCAATCCTTTGTCCTCTAGATTTTACATTTCATGTTCTGGATACCCAGACTGTAAAGTAACCCTGTGGTTACCAGATTTTGTTTTACAAGTTCATGCCACAGATGAGATTTGTCAAGTTGTGAGTATTTTTGTAATTTTTACACTTTAAAGGTAATGAAATTTTTCTCAATTGTTGTTCAGAGTAAACAGTTATTGCACGAGTTAGCAGTAGTTTCTGTTTTAGTTGTATTTCAAATTATATAATTTTTGTGTATGGTCTACACAGATTTTCCATATTTCAGAACTTATTTAAGAGTTATCTGATTGTGAGAAAAATTTTTTTTTTTTTAAACCTATAATTTGGTTAAAAGTATTGATTGTGAGATGATTACGTTTACGAAGCTTCAGATTCTATGAAGTCAAATGGTAGAGGTTAATTTTGTCGAAAAGAATCTTTTAGACATTTAACCTTTAGCACGCTGCGGGCGACACATGTCGCCGAAGATAACCTATGCTCTGCACGCTGGAGCTGCCATGTGTCGCCTTACGGATATCACCGTTTCTAGCATGAGGACTTGTGTACACGTGATTTCAACCCCGGATGTTAAGTTGTAATGTTATTTGCAAGAGAGTTAGCTTCCGTTTCCGATCTTAAAAAAGTGATGGGTGTATCCGCGTTTATTTTTTGTAAATTTTTTAAATCGAAATGAATCGGCATCGAACACGCAGCCATTTTCTCTCTAATTTTATTGGATTCTGACGCCATGCGGTGGGGATGAGATTTTTGTCTTTATAAGCGCTAATATCGGTTCTCAGAATATGGTTGATGACAGAGATGGAAACGAAAGTAGAATGTCATTCTTCTTCTTCGATCCTTAACCACCGACCGTCAAAGCAGTCAGTGGCCATCACGCCTAGTGGCGTCTTGTAGGGCAACAACAAACTGATTCCACTTTGCACGGTCGGTGGCCATCCTTCGTACAGTGCCCCAACTCTGGTTCATTCTTTGCATCTCAGCCTCCACAGTCCTCCGCCAAGTTGTTTTGGTCGGCCTCTCTTTCGCTTTCCTTCAGGGGTCCAAAGCATAGCTGTTCTTGTGATGGCATCGGGGTCTCTTCTGAGGACATGACCAACCCAGCTCCAGCGTCTGCCAGCTATGATGGTATGCATGTCCTCTTGCTTGCTACGAGTAAGCAGATCTTGGTTGGTGATGGTATTCGGCCAAAAGATTCGGTGAATTTTTCTTAGGCATGTTGTGTGAAAAGAGGACAATTTTGACATTTCCTTCTCTGTGACTCTCCAGCATTCCGCACCATAGAGAAGCACAGAAAGCACGCAACTCTGGTATAATCTTAATTTTGTGCTTGTGCTGTATTGGGAGGACTTCCAGATGTTATTTAGGCTAAAGAAGGCTGTTCTTGCCTTATTCATTCTGATGTTGATGTCTTTGCCTGCCCCACCGTCTGGTGTTACTATGCTTCCTAGGTATGTGAAGGTATCTGTCTGTACCAGTTGCTGATTCCTTACTGATATGGGCTCAGGGTTGCTCACATTGAGCGTCATGACCTCAGACTTCTTTAAATTGATGTTCAAGCCCACCTGCTGGCTAAATTTATTAAGTCTATCCGTTTTTTCCTGGATGTGTTGATGTGAATGTGCCAGCAGTGCAATGTCATCTGCATATTCCAGATCTTCCAATGTAGAAAATGTAGTCCATCTTATTCCTCTTGGACTGCCCTCTGTTGTCTGGCGCATCACCCAGTCTATGACTGTTAAAAATAGAGTGGTTGATAAGGGGCATCCCTGTCGTACTCCTGTCTTCACCTCGAAGGTTAGGTTGCTCTGCCCAACACTACACGTAAAGTTGGCATAAAGGCTTTTTATGATTGACACTATGCAGCTTGGAATTCCATAAGCCCTCAGTATTTTCCATAAACTGTCCCTATGTATGCTGTCAAAAGCCTTTTCAAAATCAACAAAATTTATGTAAAGCTGTCTTTGCCATTCTGAGCACTGCTCTATAATGTTCCTGAGAGTGAATATATGGTCTACACATCTTCTGTTCTTTCTAAATCCTGCTTGTTCTTTCCTCAGTTTGTAGTCTACTGCCTTTGAAATTCTCTGTATAATTATCCTGCCTAGTATTTTGCTGGGAACTGAGAGAAGAGTGATTCCTCTCCAATTATTGCAGTCTGCAAGATCTCCCTTCTTGGGCAATTTGACAATTATTCCTTTGTTCCACTCTGATGGTGTTGTCCCCGTTTTCCACACTTGTGCAAATAGTGGTTCTAATAGTTCTGCTGCTAGCTCAGGGTCTGTCTTAAATAGCTCTGCATTTAAGTTATCATGGCCCGGAGCTTTACCGTTCTTTAACCCTTTGATTGCTGTGATGATTTCTTCTTTTCGTGGAATGTCTGTATTTACATCTAGATCGTTTTCAGCCTCAGGAACATTCAATTGTGTCTCTGGTATTTCCTTGTTCAGAGTTTCTCTGAAGTGCTCTGCCCATCTTGTTTCCTGTCCCTCTGCTGTCTTGATGAGATTTCCTTGCTTATCTCTTACTAATGTAATATTGTTTGCACCTTGTTTTCCGCTGATGAATTTAGTTATTTTGTATACTGTGCTTTGTTCATTTCTCAGTGCTGCCTCTTCTGCCTGTTTTGCAAGATCGTCTAGGAAATTCCTTTTGTTGGCTCGGGTTTGGCGTTTAACTTCCCTGTCCAGTTGACTGTACTGTTCGCTATATAGTTGCTTTAACCTGGGGGACTTCGCTTCTGTTTTCTTTCTTTTCATTTCCTTTCTCATCTTTATGGTGTTTAGTGTTTCTGGTGTTATCCAGTCTTGCTTCTTCCTTTCCTGGAATCCTAAGCATGATTTGCTACTTTCCTTATATATTGTTGAAATGGTGTTAAAATTCTGGTCTATATCATCAGTCAATGTCTTTTCCTGGCTTTTGGCAAATTGATATCGTTTCTTAATGTCGGCCGCAAAAGCTTTTCTGGTAAGGGGGTCCTTCAATTTGCTGATGTCAAACCTTTTCTGTGTAGTTACAGTTGGTCCAGCCCTTCTTAGTTTCAGTTTTGCTACTACTAAATGGTGATCGCTTCCCACATCTGCACCTCTTCTTACCTTCACATCTTGTAATGCATGTCTCCATCTACCGTTAACCATGATGTGGTCTATCTGGTTTCTGTCCCGACCATTTGGTGATTCCCATGTTAACTTGTGAATTTCCTTATGTGGGAAAAGTGTTCCTCCAATGACCAGGTTGTTAATGCTACAGAAACTTATTAGCTTATCCCCATTTTCGTTTGCTATTCCGCTGCCGCATTTCCCCATTGTTCTTTCATTATATGTATTGTGTGTACCAACTTTCGCATTGAGGTCTCCCATTACTATAACAAGATCATATCTAGGTGTGTCCTCCATTTCTTTCTGCAGTTGTTGATAGAATTCATCCTTGACCTCCTCATCGCTATCATTCGTTGGTGCGTAGCATTGTATTATTGTAGTGTTGGTGAATCTCCCTCTCAATCGTATCAGTCTGTTGTTGATGGGTTTCCATTCCAGTAATGTCCTTTCTATCCCTTTCTGTAGAATAATGGCTACGCCTTCACTGTGCTGTCCATCCTCTCTTCCAGAGTAAAGTACTGTTTCTCCTGTTGCTGTTTTAACTTTTCCTGCCCCTGTCCATCTGCTCTCGCTTATCCCCAGGATGTGTAACCTATAGTTTCTCATTTCTGCCGTGACCTGTCTTAGTTTACCTGTCTCGTACATTGTCCTGACATTCCAAAATCCTATTCTTGTATCCTGTTTTGCGGTCAGGACATCCGTTTTCATGTCAGTGGCTTCCTTTCGGCTTTCACCACTGACAGTCATACGAGCCACAGACTCCGAATGTCCATCCCGCAGCAAAGTTTGTTCATTTGATGTTGTTTCCGTAACTTCATTATTTTTTTACATAGACAGGGGTGTCAGCCCTATGCTAAAACCCCCAACCTGGAGGACCAGGGTACCAGCTTTTGTCTGACCCCTACCCACACAGACCAGTCCAGCTTGGTTGAACCTACCAGGAGTAAAACTCCCACTGGCATAGCTCTGGGGATTGTCAGGGTACGCAAGCTGCCATACCGCTACAAGGTATAGGTACCATTGATGGCAGAGAATGTCATTGCTAGTATGTAAAAGTTTAGGGGTTAGAATTAGATTTAACGGAAAGATTTAGGGTTACGGCTGAATGTCACTACTGACATGGGCGTTTGTTGCTTTGCTACTGATGATGGGTGTAACGAAAAGATCGTCATTTGATTTGTATTGGTCAAATGACTTTCATTGAGATGCAAGAGATAATTTAGATATGGACACTTCGTTTGTTGGTTATTTTATTTTTTTATTTTTTTTATTTTAAAATTTAAAAATTTTTATTTTTTACATTTTTTAATCGTTTTTTTCATCTTTCCTTTCCTCTCTTCCTATCACATCTAACATGTACACAAACAAATTTTATATCATCAGATTCACCATTCATTTATTTATATAAATTCAAAAAATGATAGCAATTGACCAAGAAACACAAAAACTATAGACATTACAAGTCGCCCACTATAAAAATGGGGGGTTGTGAAAAAGAATGCAGCTGCAGGGCAAGTTTTCGGGAAAAGAATGCAGCGTGCTAAAGGTTAATATGCACTTGAAAGCACTGACCCATTCAGAAAAATGACACTGAATGTTAAAGTAAATTTTCACTCAATTTGACATCATTGACATGCTGTTTTTAAACGCACATAACTATTTATTAACCCTATACCCCTACAAGCCATGTGGCATGCTATGATATAGTGCATTGTTCTCTCAAATGCAACCTGTACACCCATTAGGTTACAGTCAGATTTCCTCATGTCTGCATTTTACGTGATATTTAAAGAAAAGTTATTTGTTTGGCTCAAGACGTATACACTTTAAAATATTCTTCAGCCAATTTACAACAATATTATATATATATATATATATATATATATATATATATATATATATATATATATATATATATATATATATATATATATATATATATATATATATATATATGGTTCCAAAGGTTGTCATAGCCGGGAGTTGTAGTGAGGATAAGCTCTCACTGCAGATAAATGCTTCTATGACACGCACCTCAAATAGCTTCTGTCAACCAAGCCTAGCTCCTGGCCTTCATGTGTGGCTCAATTTGAACCTAGCAGAACTGTTTCCACTGACGGGTGAAGGGGCAAAGGCGAGTCTGCCTTAAAACCAGCAGATAGGGCTCGTGATCCTTGGTTGGTAGCCTATCTAGGAGAAAGTAAAACTCAGAATTAAAACCACTGCTGTCTAGTGGGAATATCCGTTTATGGGAAAGGCTTCGAGAGTAAATCCTGAGAATAAATCTGGAGTCAAGAGTCCCTAAGGTAGTCTAATGTTGATTCAACATTATTCTGGCAACTCTTGTAATGTGGCTGGTACCAAACTGTATTGGCTACTGCCGTCCCTATGGACCTACCGGCTGCATAGAGATGGGGAACATGCTGCATGGGCAACAGCTCCATATAACTGTGTCAATAAATAATGGAGGAAACCTTGAGTCCTGTGAACAGTAAATAAACAAAGGTAATTAACAGGTACTCGTTGGACATAAAGGATGACACTAGACAACAGAAAAGAAAATATGAGTGATAGGCTTACCGGGAATCGAACCTAGACCAACCAAACGGCGCCATCACCTTGCTGTGACAGTACATCGTTAAAGGACGCTCAGCCAATTTTGCACCCCAAAATTCCCGGTTCGATTCCCGGTAAGCCTATCACTCATATTTTCTTGTCTGTTGTCTAGTGTCATCCTTTATGTCCAACGAGTACCTGTTAATTACCTTTATTTATTTACTAATTCAAATAACTGTGCCCAAGCTCTCGCCCTGGAGGGGACATTACAGCTACACCCTATAGGTGTTGACACAACTCGGGAAGTAGCAGTTACTGGTTGTAAGCATCTTGCCCAATTGGTGTAGGGTATGGTGCCAGGGGCTACTTCTGACAGTGGGAGAATTCCTATAGTCAGTTATGACTGAAGGGGCTATGATTATTATTATTATGTACTCGTATATAATGAGATATTGAACCTCTTGCTGTCCCTGGGCATCTCTGAAGAGAGAATAGGTCTACTGTTTTCTCAGGCATGTCATCAAAGGTGGTGAGTATGAGGTTGCTCATCACTTGAAAGATTGCTACAGAAACAGCTGCTGCAAGAGTACATGAATGCTTTTGTGCAGGCTTCCTGCAAGACACTACAACAGTGGTGGCTTCATGCCCCATAGGGAGCATAAAGGGAAATGAATGAATGATATATGTTCTAATGAATTTATATGTTTTCATATATTACTGTGGCTGACGAAGGGTAAAACCCGAAACGTCCCTTGTCTCATGTGTACCATTTACTTGTAAAACTGATTTCATACCATATTATTTTTTAATTTATATATTTGTTATATGTTTTCAGCTTGTTTTAAAATATCTATGGGAAAAAAACAAATGGTAGCCAATTTGGTGCCTGGTAAAATCCACTTGGGGGTTAAATTTCTCAATTAAAATTTTTTTAAAATTCCACCATTACATAGGTCTCTGATAGATTTTTCTTTTGATTGCAATATCTCAGTATGATGACATTTGTGAGATTTTGTCACACATGTAGTATATGTCAGTATCTAACTAGTCTCTGATTAGCTTAAAAATGCTTGTCTTATTAGCTCTAGTGAAGTTGCGTTATGCCTGGCAGGCCAATAGCAAATTGTTAAAAGTCAAAACTAAAGGAGAAAAATCAAACAGACAGATTATAATAGAATCATATATAAAAACTTAGTCACATTAATTGCTAAGACAGTAATTAAAAAAAAACAAAGAAAGAAGAAATGTACAGTTTTAGAAGGGTTAGGCAGTAAAGAGCCACAAATCATAGAATTAATTAGCTGAAATAATGGACTTTTATAGATCACATGGAGCTTGTTGTAACCAAGGGCTACTGAGCTTTTCGCTCTTTTGCAGCCAATACCAAGTTGAAGACTCCTTGGTATTATCTACGCTGTAGATCTAGGCTTTTCCTGTGGCTTTTCTGCCATTACGAAATGTGTAATGGCCATGAGCTCCAGTTTCTCCAGCATGGCTTGCGTTTAAGGGATCATCACATCTGGTCCCAAGCTAGGAGTAAGAAGCGTGTGGCATACTGTGCTTTCTCTGCCATCCAAGGGGGCTCTCCAAATATGCAGAGCTAAAATACTGTGATCTGGTTCTGAACTCTCCCAAGGAATTGTCACGTCCTGCACAGAGCTATTTCTCAGTTCCCACTGCCTATCATGGGGTCTATAGTGAGATCCTCCTGCATGCAGCCAATTAGGTAAAAGCCTGGGGCTCAAGTGACTTCTGCAATGATGGGTTCTCAACATGTTTTATCACAGGGTGAATCCTTGGAAGTGTGTGGATGATTTCAAGAGTTAATGAGTGTGTAATTAACCTCACAGACATGATCACTCCACATTTGAATACTGTAGCATTTTGCTTAGCTGGTGGTCATATAACAATGGCTCCAGATATGCCTCCATGCATACCATGGAGGTATTATACTAAATAAATGAAAATTGTTCATGTTGTGGAGTAGGTGGAAAGAGCTAAACATGGAATCAATTTTAAAATTTGTGCTGAAAAGTCTAGTTTATCTTTAACATTGAATATGTTTCTGAAAGGTAATTAGTGACATATCTCAACCAAAAAAAATTACAACCTCTACGCAAACTTAAACTCCTTGTAAGCTGTCAGTGACCCTGACCATGTAGTAAGGAACTTCTTGAAACTAGGTTGTAGGATGATGGAAGGAATGCAAGCTATAATGTTCAAGATTGGAGCAAAATCTGTTATGTAAAGTATCAGTTTAGACATACATATTTACCTTTCTCTTCTTTTCCTTCCCAGTGTCAGCCAGGACCAGTGAAAAAGCTGAAGTTTACTTTTAAACCTGGGAATGTTCCAAGGACAATACCCAACATGTATGTTAGACCTTTGAGGTTGTTTATGTTTTATTGTAAAGGTTTATGTAATTTTCATGTTTTTAAGAACCAGACAAACTCAGGTGGTTTCTGTGGTATTTATATGATCAACATTATACTGTAATTAATGTAATATTATTATGTTTATTAATTAATTAGAATAATTTATTTTTGTTGGATTTATATAGATTATTTTAGACCAAACTGCTGTTAAAGTATTTGTTTTTTATTTGTGTAAAATCCTGGACATATTTTACGTGATTATTTTGATGCTGAAATATAAATATTGAGATACTGAGATCACATGGATTTTAATTCATAGAGTATCATGTTTCTTTCATTATTTAGAAATATAAACTGCTGTATATTGCCTTTTTTTTTGTTATTGCAGTGTCCTGCAGATTTTAAAAATTAATGTTCATGGCTTTTTATTCTTCATAAAATTACATGCCACTGAGTTACTTCGATATAATCACAACTTTTCTGTTAGCCTCTCATTTCTTGATTATCTCATGTCATTTCTCTTATAACTAAATCTGTAGGTTGACTTGAACGATGTGTCTTTTCTCATTTCTATATCTTTTTTTTAAATTTAATATAATTCCTTTGTATTCCTGTTACATACCTTCTGATATGTTACATAAGTATGCTAAGGTGTTGACCTTTTATTTTCCTAGTTACACAGGTTGTATAGGTGGCTGTGATGAGATGTTGTGTGAAACCCTTGGTGTTCGACCAATTACAGGCTCAGGTCAAGGTATAATGTCTTCTGGTTTGAGCATGGCTTTCTTTTGTGAATTGTGGATATTTTATATGCATTGCAACCATACATTGTCTGTGGTGTTCCTAGCAATGTGCCATCCCAGCAAGAGCAAAGCAAGGCGAGGCTGGAATGTGCTAAAATATTTATTTAGTGATCTATTTAAGGATCTAAGCTGAGTGCCTTGTAAACTGCAACGGTCAGTGGATTTTTATCAGTATTGCTAAAAAAAAATAAAAGAGGAATTAATGACCTCGCTGTGTTTAATGACACAATCAGAAGGACAAAACAGAATTAAAGCATAACTGTTGAAAGAAGTGAAGAAAAGCAATACTATTTTGTGGATGACTGATTAGTGATTTAAAGAATTTCTTGCATAATTGGAAGTAAGAATAGGAAAAAATAGAAGACGATAAATGATTTGTCAGAGGAAAATAGACAGACTAAAATAGTTAGAAGAAATAAAGAAGTAGTGACACTCTATACAGCATCCAGGCTGGTGAGAAAGGAAATGGGGTCAGAAGAACCAGAGCTCATAGCCCAAAAGAACTTGAAGGGGCCCAAGCAAGTGGCAGGCCAAACTGGAGAACTATTACTATATATTATTGAAGTTCCCCCCATGAAGTTCTCTGGAGAGACAAAGAAAGAAGAGGACTACAGCACCCTCTACTAATATGAGGTTGTACATTGCACTGGCATCATCATCACGTAAAACAAATTGGAAATCACTGCACAAGAACATATAACTATTTGGTACAGGCTTCCTGCAAGGGGAAGAACTACACTGGTGGTTCCATGCTCCATAAGGAAAATGATGATGAATATTCAGGGGGAGGGGGGGGGGTGGCATGAAACTGTTTAAAGGGTCATTGGTGAACTAAAATTGAATTATTTTATAACAAATTCCAACGACCCTGCAAAATAAATAACTCGACCCCATTCTGCCTTTTCTCACCTCTGACAAGATAAATTACTGACTTGGTTTAATTTTATTTATTTTTATTAAATTTAAAATCCTTTTGGTGGACTATGGACTCTCAATATTTTCCATGTATTGACTAAAGGGTAGCCACTGAATATTCATTTTCTGTCTTCCATTAGGAAATATTACACACAACCCGACGACAGAAATAAGACAGGTAAATCCAAGAACTTCTAATGTTAGCAGAGGCACCATCAATAGCAGTAATGCAGGTAACAGTGGGACAAGTGTAAGACAGTCAGATACAGGAAATGCTTCGGGAAATGGTTCATCAAGAGGTTTTCACACTGCCGCTGCAGTTGGTATAGCAAACCGTAACAGTGGCTTCCTTGGTGGAGGTGGAGCGATATTTGGTTCTCAGCAGAGTGGTTTTCAAGGTGGAAGCAGAAACTATATAGCAAATCAAAACTTAGGTGTAGTCCAGTCATCTAACAGCAGAGTCAATCCTCTACCTTCCACTTCAAGGACTTGTTGGAGCAGCAGATCTCCCTTAACCTCAGTAGACTCTGACATTTATAACAGCAACAGAGGAAACAGGTCGTTATCATCATCCTCAGTTGACAGAAGTGGCAGCACCAGTGATAATGGCACAGATATAGTTTGTAGCTGTGGCAACAATGCTGTTCTTCTCACTGTCCGGAAGGAAGGACCTAATACAGGTACAGTGATGTGTGTTTCATGTGAATTTTCCTATGTGTGTTTTTGGTGTAAAGTACTGTCAGGTAATATTCTGATTCTTTTCTGTTTTTTTTTAATTTAAAGTGCATGGTGTTTTTTTTTTTTTTTTTTTCTGGGGGGTGCGGGGAGACTTTCAAGCATCACACAATTAATTATGGTTTCTATTCCATGAGATTTGGTTTTATTTGTAAGTGCGTCTGTCATTGAATCTTCTCTTACATTATCTTCTCTCTGTCTCTTACTGTTATTTTTTGTGGTAAATTTGTTTTATTGGCCTGTCATTTAAATTCCTGTGTTGTTGTTTGATGGGATGCATCCTTCTTTGCTGTGTTCAAACCAGTAATTGTTTTCTCATTAGAGGTATTCTAATTCAAAAAAAAATAAACAAAACCAAATGTTCATATTTGTAATCAGTATAACTCTTCTTCTTATCTAAAGATTGTGATATGTTTGGTTATTAATGTTACAACATTTTAAGATGGGTTAAATATTAGTATTAATATTTTCCTTGGCCCCATGTCATTCGCGGGGGGGCGGGGGGTGTCCTCAGGTGAGACATTGAAATAATAGGACAACTGCTCCCATAGGCATGTCCTCAAGGTGACAAGTATGAGGTTGTACATGAGGCTGGCAACCTCATGTAAAACATTGCTATAGAAACCACTACTACAACAGCGTGTGCAGATGCTTTATGCAGGCTTCCTGCAAGGGCACAAGCTGCAGTGGTGGCTCCATAAGGATTATTTTTCAGCTCCCTGTGAAGCAAAGGCCTTTAATTAGCTCATGCCAAGTCCTCATGTCTTGTGCCATCTGTTCAAGTCCTTCCATATCGGCTTTATTCTTCTTATGGCTGTCTCCATTTCTCTTCTTTATGTATCTTTTTGAGTCACCATTTATTTTTTGTACCCTAATAGCTAAAACAATGACTGCCTTATGATGTTGTTAGCTTGTTTTCTCATGTCAGCAACCTCTTTACCTCATCTTGTTTTCTCAGTCTATCAGCAACCTCTTTACCTCATCTTGTTTTCTCAATGTTTGCCCTGTCAGCAACCTCTTTACCTCATCTTGTCTGCCTATCAGCAACCTCTTTACCTCATCTTGTTGTCTCAGTTTATCAGCAACCTCTTTACCTCATCTTGTTGTCTCAGTCTGTCAGCAACCTCTTTTCCTTATCTTGTTTTCTCAGTGTTTGCCCTGTCAGCAACCTCTTTACCTCATCTTGTCTGTCTATCAGCAACCTCTTTACCTCATCTTGTTGTCTCAGTCTATCAGCAACCTCTTTACCTCATCTTTTTGTCTCAGTCTATCAGCAACCTCTTTACCTCATCTTGTTGTCTCAATGTTTGCCCTGTCAGCAACCTCTTTACCTCATCTTGCTGTCTCAGTCTATCAGCAACCTCTTTACCTCATCTTGTTTTCTCAGTCTATCAGCAACCTCTTTACCTCAACTTGTTTTCTCAATGTTTGCCCTGTCAGCAACCTCTTTAACTCATCTTGTTGTCTGTCTATCACCAACCTCTTTACTTCATCTTGTTTTCTCAGCTCTTTACCTCATCTTCTCAGTCTATCAGCAACCTCTTTACTTGATATTGTTTTCTCAGTCTATCAGCAACCTCTTTACCTCATCTTGTTTTCTGTTTTCTCAGTCTATCAGCAACCTCTTTACCTCATCTTGTTTTCAAATGTTTTCTCAATCTATCAGCAACCTCTTTACCTCATCTTGTCATCTACTGGCATTTATCTGGATCTTTCTATCAGTCCCAAATTAAGCTAACAAAATCAATTAAAGTGTTTTATTTGGTTATCAGTACTTGGAAACTATTGAATTAATTAAGATTATTATCTTCTGTCTGTCCCCCCCTTCTGAAGCATGGGATCACCAGTGTCGCTGGTCACCTTGCAGGAAGCCTACATCTAAGCATTCATGTGCTCTGTCAACAGTGGTGTTGTTTGTTGACATTATTGTAGCCACATGCACAACCTCATATTAGTTGCCTATTATGACATGCATGAGGGAACAGAAGTCCTATTTTTTCTTAATCTCTTCAGAGAGGCCCTGGACCTACATGAGGCAAATATTCATAATATATCAGATGTCAGATAAAAATATCTCTTAATCAAAGTTTCATTTTGTCCCAATAATGTGGACAACTAAACAGGGCGACAGTTTTACAAGTGCTCGGGGCAAAGTGGTAACAACTGCAATTTTTTCCTCTGGGCCAATGAGAATGATTCTCAGCAGCGAAACTCAAGGTAAGGAAAGTCTCTCTTGCTATTTATAGAAAAAAAAATCTTTATCATCATGCATCCTAAGCAACCTTTGCATGATTAGGTTTGTGACAAGCTGTTTGAAGGGTCAACTCTACAGTAATTTTGAAGAAACAGGCGGTTTTCCCAGGTTGTCTTTTATGAATGTGTTAGAACAGAACTCGAGATAAAATAATGATGGTTTCACAGACCTCAAACCTTATAATTGTCTGGCTGGGTGGAATGTGACTAATAAGTTACTGATGACATACTTCAGAACTGACACAGATTTCAAACTTTAAGATGTCTAGCTGGGAAGAATGTAAGTCATGAATGATGGCATAACCCACAACCATCAGAGACCTCAGATTTTTTTTAGATGTTTCGTCTGGCAGGGAGGAATGTGACTAGATAGTTAATAGTGTCCTGGCACACACCTGTCAGAAATGAGGATTCTGATCTATATTGGCCAGTCAGTCATCGGAGATATGTCCTAGTGGTAACAGACACATTCCATAGGCCCTTGTGTTTTATCTCCCCTGCAGTTCCTATTTTCAAATGTGAAAACCAGAAATTTGTGAATCGAAAAGCGCACTTGAAGTGTATAGTGCCAGTGAGTGGGGCTACGAAGAACAACGCTGCATACCTGACGGAATTATTAGAAATTCATATCCGGGTGGATCAAAGCATAGACAGCCCATGAACCCAGAAAAAAATTGTGGAACATTGCCATATATTCATCGGGGGAAGTCATCAACCGTCCACCCACAGAACTGAACTGTAGTGTCAGGACCAAACAGATATGTTTAAACAAGTATCTGAGAGACAAAACCAAAAGTCACCAGTGCAGACATTCATGATGAAACAGGGACAATTGGCAGTATATTTATTTTTTCAAGCTTGTATAATTTTGTGCATATTTCTATCTACATTTGTAACTACATAATTATTAAAGTTGTATTAATTTGCATATAAATTCCATTTAGTAATTTTAAATTTTTTGCAGATGTTCCATCTGACAGGGAGGAAAGTGATTAAATAATTAATGGTGGTGTAATTGTCGGCGGAACACACCCTAGATTATGGAGGTGTAATTGTCGGCGGCATACACATTAGATTTTTCAAAATGTACAGCTGATACGAGTGTGATTATTTTAAACAGCATGTGCCATTCTGCTTTTAGTATATCTTTTTTATTGGTTCAGTAATGATTTGATGTTTCTTGCAAACATGATGTGGATGAATAATTGATTGTGTACCTGGACTAACTGTAACTGTGTGTAAACAACAGTACACAAGTGAATAAAGCACTCAGATAACAGACTTGCAACTTTCTCTAGTGGGACTACTTCTTGTGCTGTGATGAGGCATGACCTGTGATAAAATAGCTCCATGTGGTTCTTGTGGATCTTTGAAGAGACGAAGAAAGAATAGTATTAATTCATCCTCAGGCATGTCATACAAGGCAGCTAATATGAGGTTGTGCATGGGGGAATGGCAACATCATCATATAAAACTAATTGCCACATAAACCACCACTACAAGAGCATGTGGTTACTTAGTGCAGGCTTCCTGCAGGGGGGAACCAGCTGTAGTTGTGGCTCCATGCTTCATAAGGAGTGCAAAGGAATATGAGGATGATGATGTGAGCAAATAGTTTAGGTTGATTTTGGTGTGCCAGAATAACAAGATGAGTTTATTTACAATAAAGAATTGGTGATTGACTTAATGCAAACAGTGCTCTCCAGTTCTCCAACATCTAAAATCATAAAATGTATCTTTTTTTTTTTAGTCATCATCAAATAGACGAATTTGTAGACAACATTCATTGATGTTGTTAAAAGGCTCACCTGTGAATGTTTGTCTTTTGCAAATGGCTAGATATTATTCAAAACAACCTCTTGCCATATTTTACCTGACACAACAAAATATTCAAACAGTATATTGTCAAACAACATATAGTCAATATATATTCAAACAGTATATTGTCAAACAACATATAGTCAATATATATTCAAACAGTATATTGTCAAACAACATATAGTCAATATATATTCAAACAGTATATTGTCAAACAACATATAGTCAATATATATTCAAACGGGCTAAGAGCCAGGTATCCAGACCTCCAGGATGACCCAGAGTCTGCTGGGAGGACAACATTAGACAATTTCTGAAGGACAGATGACTAGAATGGAACCAGGCCAGGAGGAAGACAGCCGATAGGATAATAAATTAATATTAGACAAATATAAAGGTATGTTTTCAGGCACTCGTAAGAAATAAAGAAGTAGAACACTTGGACAACAGAAAAACAACAGACGTGAGTGGCTTACCCAGGGTTCGAACCCCGTACCTTCCGTACGACAACTCCGCCTAGCTATCAAGCGAATCACACTGACCCCACGGCCAGCTAGGCATCCCCAAAAAAGGATGCTTTGCTGACTATTTATCAGTACGAAACACACAAGATAACACCGGAAGTATACAGTGGACAACTCAGCCCTTTAATGACGCAATCACTTCTGTTGTTCCCCTATTAACAGTATGTGTCAGTCCAAACAAGACAAAGACCTTGATACTGGGTCCAGTAAATAGTAGAAGACTTAAGGACAGTAGTATAGAACAGAGGGTAGGTTTCTGGTATTGTATAAACATAAATAACACATAAGGAAGGGAAACCCGAGGCCTGTAAACAGTAAATTAATATTAGACAAATATAAAGGTATGTTTTCAGGCACTCGTAAGAAATAAAGAAGTAGAACACTTGGACAACAGAAAAACAACAGACGTGAGTGGCTTACCCAGGGTTCGAACCCTGTACCTTCCGTACGACAACTCCGCCTAGCTATCAAGCGAATCACACTGACCCCACGGCCAGCTAGGCATCCCCAAAAAAAGGATGCTTTGCTGACTATTTATCAGTACGAAACACACAAGATAACACCGGAAGTATACAGTGGGCAACTCAGCCCTTTAATGACGCAATCACTTCTGTTGTTCCCCTATTAACAGTATGTGTCAGTCCAAACAAGACAAAGACCTTGATACTGGGTCCAGTAAATAGTAGAAGACTTAAGGACAGTAGTATAGAACAGAGGGTAGGTTTCTGGTATTGTATAAACATAAATAACACATAAGGAAGGGAAACCCGAGGCCTGTAAACAGTAAATTAATATTAGACAAATATAAAGGTATGTTTTCAGGCACTCGTAAGAAATAAAGAAGTAGAACACTTGGACAACAGAAAAACAACAGACGTGAGTGGCTTACCCAGGGTTCGAACCCCGTACCTTCCGTACGACAACTCCGCCTAGCTATCAAGCGAATCACACTGACCCCACGGCCAGCTAGGCATCCCCAAAAAAGGATGCTTTGCTGACTATTTATCAGTACGAAACACACAATATGTGTTAGCCGATAGGATAGTATGGTGCTCTCTCTTTTAAACCTCTACACCTCATGGAAGAAGAGGAACGAGTAAGTAAGTAAGTATATATTCAAACGAAATATTCAGACAATTATAACCTTTGTATAAATGGTATATGTGAATGACACACTGGCGTGGTCAATCAAGTTTGAGTGTCTGCATCTTGTAAATTGGTAATAAATTCTTAAAATACACATAGATCTTCTCATGGTCATAAAGCTTGCAGACTTCATCTCAGGACTGCAAACATTTCATAACTTCTTTTTTTTTTTTTTTGTCATGTGACTTCCTTTGCTGAACCAATCAGCTTACTGTTTTCTCATCATATGATTACAGACAGTTCATGCTTTCTTGCTCACTGCTTATTTTAGACACTTATTTATTTTCAACAACTTGACTAACATTCAGCTCATATGGAAAGAGAGATCATTCATTAATTTACCCACATCCAGTATTATCTCCTTGTTATACTTATAAATGATGTTTGATGAAACCATAAACACTTTCATATTTTCTTGCCCTTTCTCTTGTGTGATATTTAATTTGTTTTATTGTCTTTGGCAGCAGCACAAATGAAACAATCAACAGCCACAACTTTCGTCAACCACAGCCCCAAAATAGAGTAGGCAGCAGACCACCTACAGGTGAAGTTAGTAATGTTGAAGTCCTCTGCAAGTGTGGTCTCCCAGCAAAATTGTGAGTTGAAGTCTGTTAAGATCGTATCAGGAATTGCTTACGTCTGTTGTCATTCTTTGTTCATAGTTTCTTATTATTAATCTATTAACAAACATTTTTATTTTAAAATAAGATTAGAAGGACTGAAAGTAACTGATAAAACATTGTTCATAACCCTCCACTCCCAAAGGAGCATAGGCCTTCAACAAACACATGCCAAGTCCTCCTGTCACGTGCCATCATCTCAAGTTCTTTCCACGTTTTCCTCATCATTTTCACCTCTGTTTCCAGCTCTCTTCTCCATGTGCTTCTTGGTCTACCTCTGCCTCTCTTGCCCTGTGGGTTCCAGAACAAGGACTGTCTTGTAATGCTATCAACAGGTTTCCTCAGTGTGTGTCCTATCCATCGCCATCGTCTTCTTCTCATCTCTTGTTCCACTGGCACTTGTCTAATCTTGTCCTCAGTTTCATGTTGGTAACCTTGTCACACCATTTTAATTCCTCTATTCTACGCAAGCACCCTCTCCACATGTAAGCCTACCTTGCCGTGGTTGGAGAGCTTGAGCGCCTCAATGATCCCGGGAGCTATGCCGGCGGGAGTTTTACTCCTGGCAGGGTCACCCAAGCCGGACAGGTCCTGGGTGAGGGGCCAGACTAAATGGGCTGAGGAGTGGGTGGAACCCTATAGGTGTAGATGCAGAACCCACCGGCGAGTGGTACATGCTCTGGTCTGCACCAATCCACCCCCACTTCATGGGTTAAATGCTTTCTTGCCTCATTCTTCACTGTTTGTCGTCTATCACGCCCATGGCGACCGTTGCCTCAATTGGCTGTGTGTGGTGTACCCGGAAACGGGGCCTCCCAGTACTGAGGCAAAGTTAAGTCCCCGATGTCACTTATCGGTGCAGAATTGAGAGAGATGGCTGAGCATCACAATCCCTCCTGTGTTGCAGCATGATGAGAACCCAGCATTGCACACTGAGCTTGGGGGGATCACTTGGGCACCAGACTTAATACTGGCTCTTGACTGGATGGCCGCATGCAGGAGATTTCTACAATGGAGGGTTGGCAGGTGGTGGGTATCGGGAAGTGGCTCTGTGCAGGACGTGAGGATTCCTTGGGAGAGCCCAGAACCAGAGCACAGCATTGTGCAAGCTCTGCATAGTTGGAGAGCCCCCTGGATGACGGGGAATGCACAGTGTGCTACCCCACCTATCCCCAACTGCTAACTTAGAACCAGAAGTGGGGTCCTCTGTATGCGTGCCAGGCCAGGATAAAATGCCTGGGAAAGAGACTGGAGCTCAGAACTCCCTAACTCAAAGTTGCAGGATGGCAGAAAAGCCACGGGAAAGACAGGGCTATTTTGAAGATAACGCAACCATATTTTCACCATACGAGCTCGGACGCCGCCTCGGTAAACAAGGTCCGCGCAGAGCAGTGACACCCCCAGGCTGCTTGCGAATAGTCTACTACTGGGAACATAAACAGATTAGGGATGAGCCCACTCTCCCGTTGAACAGGTGCTAAAGTCGTAGATACTGGGCCAGAAGGCGCACCGGAAACCACAGTATCATGCAACTCGCTTTTTTTTTTCTATGGAGAGTACACCGTCAAATAAATCTCGTTCTGGTGCTCGCCCTGTGGAGCTCCACCAGGCAGGTGCAGTGCCGGGCTCTGAGCCTCGACAGAGCCCACCCTCAGCTACTGGAGGACCCTCTAGACCGTCTTGTGGAGTCAGCAGACGGCGGAGGAGAATTACTGACCAAAACAAAACAGAAAAAGAGAAACCCAGAGTGCCACTTGTCATGATGCACTGGAATGCAGAGGGAGTGAACAGCAAGCAGGCTGGATACAGCAAAAAGACAGAGCTGGAAAACATCTTGTATGAGAAGCAAGTCAGTGTTTGCTGTATCCAAGAGACTCACTTGAAAGCAGATCAAACCTTTAAAATAAGGGGATATCAATGCTTCAGATCCGACAGACAAGATAGACGAAAAGGAGGAGTACTTACTCTTGTAAGGAATAACATTCCTGCACACGAAAGGAAAACCTTCATGGATGGAGCAGAATATCAGCTGTTGCAGCTAAAGGTAGACAAGATGGAAATAGAACTCCTGAACTATTACTGTCCGAACAACAAACCCCTGAGTCTCAGCTCTATACAGGTACCAGCCACCAACTTTATAGCAGTTGGAGACTTTAATAGCCACTCCCAGAGCTGGGGCTATAACCATCTGGATCACAGAGGTGAAGAGGTTGAAACTTGGCAAGATGATCACTCCCTAATCCTAGTCAATAATGCCACAGATACTCCTACCTTCTACTCCAGAGGATGGCACACAACTTCAACACCAGATCTTGCCTTCTCCACACCAGATATAGCTGGATCTATTAGTAGAGAAGTAGGAGACCAACTAGGGGGAAGCGACCATCGCCCAATCTTTCTTACTGTCCAGAGTGCAACTCTCAGTACAGGCCCAGCCATTACAAGATGGAACTACAAAAAAGCCAACTGGGGTTTATTCAGGCATCAGGTGAACACGCTGCTGTCTACCCTCAAGGTACAGAACAGAGACATTAATGAAGTGGTAAAAGACTTCAACAGATGCATACTACAAGCTGCAAAAGAAACCATTCCCAAAGGATGCCGGCGTAACTACATACCATACTGGTCCAGCACACTCCAAGAACGTCAGGAAGCTATGGACAAGGCTAGAAAGGACGCAGAGTCTCAGCCTTCACTTGAAACTCACAACAAATGGAAAAAGGCTGTAGCAGAGTTTCAGAGAACAAAGCTAGAAGAAAAGCGGAAAAGCTGGAGAACTAAAACGGCATCGCTGAACCTTGAGAAAGACGGCAGGAAACTTTGGAGATTAGTCAAGTCTCTAAATGAAGAGCGTTCCTCACCAAGGCAGACTATCACATTGGATGAAGGTGGCAAACTTTTCAGAGGAAAACAAGCTGCAGACTTGTTTGCTAGAAGATACAGTTCAGAAAGCAACTTACCCATTAACATAGACCATCAGAGAGAGATAAGAAAAGAAATACTGGCAACCATGGGACAGACAGATACTCCTGCCCCAATGAGGGAACCCATCACACTAGGAGAACTACAGAAGGCTATTTCCAAGCTTAAGTTTCAAAAGTCACCCGGCCCAGACAAAATCAGCAACGAAATGCTAGTAAATCTGAGCTCAGCAGCAAAGACAAAACTGCTTGAGATATTCAACCACAGCTGGTTGAAAGGAACGGTACCCCAAGTATGGAGAGAAGCCATCACAATACCCATACTAAAGAAAGGGAAATGTAAGACCGAGGCTGCAAGTTACCGGCCAATCAGTCTCACAAGCTGTGTTGGGAAGACTATGGAGCGAATAGTCAACCACAGATTGAAATGGTATTTAGAGTCTGAGCAGATCCTGGTGCCGGAACAAGCTGGATTTAGAGAATGCTACAGTATAGAAGACCAAGTTACTTACTTGTCTCAAGCAATAGAAGATGCCTTCCAGGAGAAGAAAAAGGTCCTAACGATCTGGGTCGACTTCAAGCAGGCCTTTGACAAGGTGTGGAAAGATGGCCTCATTGCAAAACTTAGGAGAAGTGGAATCCAAGGCAACATGATGAAATGGATCCAGTCATACTTGCATAACAGGAGAACTAGAGTCACTCTTGACGGTCTGCAGAGCAGAAAAGTGTTGCTCCATCAGGGGGTACCTCAAGGAGGAGTAATTTCCCCAACACTCTTCCTTGTTTACATCAATGACCTGGTGAAAGATCTCCCTGCAGGAGTTAAAGCTGCCTTATATGCAGATGACCTAGTACTCTGGTGCGCTGATGAAAATGTCACCACAGCAAATTATAGAATGCAGCGGGCAGCAGACATGCTAGTGTCATGGGCAGAGAAATGGCTTATCACAATAAACACAGACAAAACCTCCACAACACTGTTCTCCCTCGCCCCCAAGGACAAATCAGCTAACATACACCTAGGGACAACCGTGATCAAGGAAGAAAGCTACCCCACCTATCTTGGGGTGACATTTGACCAAAGGCTTACATGGAATAAGCATATTGAAAATGCAGAAGGAAAGGCCCGAAGACGACTAGGCATACTCAGAAAATTAGCAGGTACCAACTGGGGAGCAAATGAACGAAATCTAAAGAAGATTTATAATGGAGTAATAAGACCACACTTAGAGTTTAGCTCAGCAGCATGGTCATCAGCTGCTAACTCACATCTGCAGTCTTTGGACAAGGTGCAAAATCAAGCTCTCAGGCTCATTACAGGAGCCATGAAAACTACACCAATAACAGAGATGCAGAAGGTTGCTGGATTACAGACATTGTCCCATAGAAGAGACACAAAAACCATGATCCAGATGGAAAAGTACAACAGTATGCCAATGCACCCAATGAAGGCAAGACTAGATGATCTGGCATTGGGACGTCTAAAGCGTAGCAGCTTTGTGCATCGGGGGAAAAGACTTATAAGACAGCATCAAGAAGACCTATCCATGAAGACAACACCACTGAAGCCCACCCTATACCCTGTACCATGGGAGCAGGCCAGCAGTGCCCTCCAAATTAATACATCAGTCAGTGGTCTCACAAGTGGATGTGAGTATAATGATCTGCAAAAACGAACTGCTACATTGAGTATGATCCAAGAAAGCTATCCCGATCAATCATGGATACATGCCTATACAGATGGATCAGCAACTAATGCTGTTAGGAATGGAGGTGCCGGTATCTTTATCTCATATCCTGACAACCACTATGAGACTAGGCACATTCCCACTGGTAAATTCTGTTCCAACTATACAGCTGAGGTTCAAGCTCTAGAGCAAGCTGCAAATATGATTTATAACACCAACTCTGACTGCCACCAGGTAGTCATCCTCACAGATGCACTGTCTGTCCTGCAAGCTCTCAAGGGTGGTAAACTCCCGCATCTGAGAAATGAACTAAACAAGGTAGCTGCCAAAAAGAGAACCATACTTCAGTGGGTACCATCTCATTGTGGTGTACCCGGAAATGAAAAGGCAGATAAACTTGCAAAAAAGGGAGGAGAATGTGAACAAGAAGATAATGAAGTCACATACTTTGAGAAAAAGAGAGCTATCCAGACTATCAGAAGAGAACAGAACCAACCCAAAGACGACTATCACACTCTCGACCGGCAGGGACAGATAACTATTTTTCGACTCAGGACAGGGCATAACAAACTGAATAAACACATGCACAAGCTACGATTGTCTGCTTCACCACTGTGCACATGTGGATTAAACGAACAAACTGCTGAGCATGTTCTACAGGACTGTCCTCTGTATGACCAGTTAAGAAAGATATACTGGCCCAATGACTCAACACTAAACTCAAAACTATATGGAGTTAAAGAGGAACTTCAAACAACAGTCGAATTCATCATGAGAACTCGTCTGACGGTGTAATCATCAAAGATGCGATCGCAAGAAGAAGAAGAAGAATACGCAAGCACCCATTTTGAAAGTCTGTAGCTTTTTGGTTGTTGTCTTTGTTGTTCTCCATGTCTCAGAGCCATACAATAGGACTGACTTCACATTTGAGTTGAAGATTCTTATTTTTGTGTTGGATCCGATTTCTCTTGATCTCCATATATTTCCCAATGCAATGAAAGCTCCTCTTGCTTTTTGTATTCTTAGTTTGATATCACTGTCTGTCCCTCCAACTTTGTCTATATTACTGCCAAGATATGTGTACGATTCTACATCTTGTATTGGTGTTTCTTCAAGTTCAACCCTGTTATCATTACCTGCATTTATTCTCATTATTTTTGTCTTTTCCCTGTGTATTTTCAGATCCAATTGCTGTGACCTCTCATCGAGTGTTTTTAATTTGTCCTGCATCTGATTACGGTTATGGGACAGAAGAGCCAAGTCATCAGCAAAATCCACGCCATCCAACTGCTTAGTCAGAGTCCACTGGATTCCATTTCTGTTGTGTGTTGTCGATGATCTCATAACCCAGTCTATTGCTAGTAAGAAAAGAAATGGAGACAAGAGGCATCCCTGTCGCACTCCTGTTCTTATCCCAAACGGTTCTGTAAGCTGTCCTTCGTGAAGAACTCTGCATGTCATGTCTTCATATGTTTTCTTTATTAAATTAATGATCTTCAGGGGAACTCCATAATGCCTCATCAATTTCCAAAGTGATTCTCTGTCTACACTGTCAAATGCCTTTTCGTAGTCCACAAATCCGATGTATAGTGGTGAATTCCATTCCAGACTTTGTTCAACTATTATTCTCAAAGTGGCTATCTGGTCTGTACATGATCTGTTTTGTCGAAAACCTGCTTGTTCATCTCTCAGTTTCTTGTCTATGGACTCTTTTAATCTCTCAAGGATAATCCTGTTTAATACTTTTCCTGGCACTGATAGTAACATTATTCCTCTATAATTTGTGCACTCTTGTAAATTTCCCTTCTTAGGCAACTTAACCAGATATCCTTCCTTCCATTCTGCTGGTATCTTTTCCTTTTCCTAGACTTTACCAAGTAATTTATATAACATCTCTGTAGCCGTGTCGATATCGCTTTGATGGCCTCTGCTGGAATGCCATCAGGTCCAGACGCTTTTCCATCTCTTAGAAGCTTTATGGCTTTCTTTATTTCTTCCTTCGTGGGTCTTTCACCGTTAATTTGTAGCTCTTCTTCTGCTGGCTGGATGTCCGGGGGATTTGTGGAGCTGGTCTATTGAGAAGGTCCTCAAAATATTCTGTCCACCTCTTCATTTGCTCTTGTATATTGCTGAGCAGTTTTCCATTCTTGTCTTTTATGAGGCAACTTGTTTGCTTGTATTTCCCTGTTAGCTTCTTTGTGCTGTTATACAGTTCTCTCATATTTCCTTTGGCTGCAGCATCTTCTGCCTCTCTTGCCAACTCCTCAATATACTTCCTCTTGTCTCTTTTGATACTTCTTTTTACTTCTTTGTTTGCTTCTGTGTACACTTCTTGAGCCTTGGCTTTGGAACTTCTGGTTTTGCTTGTGTTTAAATCTGCTTTCTTGTTTTTTCTGTCTTTTATCTTATTGATGGTTTCTGTTGTTATCCATGCTTTTTGTTGTCGTTCCCTTTTCCCCAGTATTTCTTCACATGTCTCATTCCATACAGTTTTGATTTGCTGCCAATAGTCTTCTGTATTCTCTACATCTTCCAGCTGTTGGAGCACTTGGAATTTGTTGGATATTGTGACCGCAAATTTGTCTCTTGTTTCTTGATTTCTTAGATGTCCTACATTAAATTGTTGTCTATAATTTTGCATTGTTGCATATCTCTTGAGTTTCATTTTTACTTTGGCTATCAGAAGGTGGTGATCTGATGCCACATCTGCTCCTCTATATACCTTTACATCCTGCAATGATGATCTAAACTTCTTGTTTATGCATATATGATCAATCTGATTTTCTGTTCTATGGTCTGGTGATATCCATGTTGCCTTGTGTATTCTCTTATGTGGAAACATGCTTCCTCCTATAGCCAGTTGATTTGAAGCACAGAAGTTTGAGAATAGTTCCCCATTTTCATTCATTATTCCTAGCCCATGTTTTCCCATGACTTCTTCAAATCCGGTGTTGACTGTACCTATCTTTGCATTCATGTCACCCATCAAAATTGTGATGTCTCTTCTTTTTACCTTTTCCATAATTTCCTGTAGTCTAGTATAAAATGCTTCTTTCACAGACTCTTCTTTGTCATTAGTTGGTGCATAACATTGGATGACATTTACATTTATTTTCTTTTTAGCTGTTTTAAAAGTAGCTGTTATTATTCTGGGTCCAACAGCTTCCCATTCAATGAGTGCTTTCTGTGCTTCTTTAGATAACATAAGAGCTACCCCTTCACTGTGGTGTGAACTTTCGTCTTCATGTCCTGAGGACAGCACCAATTCACCTGTGATGAGTTTCTTCTTGTCTACCCCCTTCCACTTTGTTTCACACATTCCCAGAACCTCGATTTTTATATTCCCTCATTTCTGCTGCTACTTGTGCCACTTTCCCTTGTTCGTTTAATGTCCGAACATTCCAGGTGCCAAATCTGGAAGTTCTCCTAGAAGAAAGAAGGTTAGTCAGCAACACAGATTCCTTTCGGCTTTCTCTGTGTTGCATCATACGCCTCCCTGCGAGAGGACCTTCCCCTGTCTTGGATGGCTGTGTTTTATTTTCCTTAATTGACTTGTCCATATTTGTTGAAGTTTTTTGTGGTTTAAATTTTTTACAGGATGGGGTAACCAGCCCCATGCCCAACTCTCCTTAGTCGCTTTCTACGACATGCATGGAAGGGAACAGTGTTACTATTCTTTGCTCCCCTTTCGGGCCCCGGTAACACACGGGTGATAAAACATTGTTACATCATTATAAAGTCCTTAAAAAACAAAGGTTACCAAAATCAAATCATTGCTGTACTCCAAGCACTTCAGTCCAGAAAATTGCCAGGTATACAAGCCCTACTTTCTGAACTGTGCAACCAGCGCAGGGTCGCCATGCAGTGGATACCATCTCATTGTGGAATACCAGGAAACGAGAGAGCAGACGGACTGGCTAAAGAAGGTGCTGCAGACGAGCAACCAGATGTACCAGTTACGTACCATCAGAAGAAAAAGATGATCAAATCTATCAGAAAGCCACCAACACCAACGCAGGATGACTACCAAGCTATGAACAGATCAGAACAAATAGTCATTCTGCGCCTCAGAACAGGACACAACCGCCTCCGCAGCCACATGTATACAAAATTCAAGATTGGCAATTCAGCCATGTGTACATGTGGACAGGCACCCCAGACTGCGGAGCACGTACTTCAAGATTGCCCCGAATATGATATATTGAGGCAAACCCACTGGCCCAGAGAAACAACACTGGAAGCAAAACTATATGGACCTCTGTATGAACTACAAAAGACCGTGAAGTTTATACAAGAAACAACATTGCAGATATAGACAATATAGTTCAAGCGAACGAAAGAAGAAGAAGAAGAAATCATTGCTGTAAGCAGATTGGAGCATCTGTTTTATGATTTAAAAATAAATCACATCTGCATTTATTCCTTTAGGTAATGTTTGTGGCATACTTTGGCATTTTTAATCCTCCCTAAAGCAAGTTACAGTCCCTTTAACTCTTCATTTCTATCCTTAGAAATCCATGTACAGCGTGTCATTTTGAAGTCACAGAAAGTACTTTAAAAACATTTTTTTTTCAAATTGGTATTGTTTTATCATAAAATACAACATAAAATTTATTTAAAATGTAAAACGTTTTTTTAAAACAAGTTTTATAAGAAAATATTCAACGTTGAAGTCACAACTGAGCACCGAAAACACTTGCCGCAATTTTGAATTTTTCGATAAGTTGGATTTCACTGTCACGGAAAAAAAAATAAAAATAATGAACTTCAGCGATGATTTCAGTGGTGAATTCATCTGGGAGACTGAAACATTTGATTCAGACATGGATATTGACCATAATGTCCCCGCTGACCCAATTTATGAAGCAGACACGACAAGGTAATTTGTGAGAACGAAATCTAAACCTAGTACCAGGGTTATGACAGGTTTGGGAGCACCTGAAAGGCCTACATAATGCCCTTTGTAGAGCAGAAAGGTTGTGCAGGAAGAGAAGGAAGACTCGAAGGGAAAGGGAAAGATTCTTCAGGGAGCCCTTCAAGTTTGCCAAAGAACTGTTTGAGCAGCCACGGTCGGGTACGCTAAACATCAGGAAAGAAGACCTGGAAGAACACCTTAGAATGACATTCAGATGGTCGCAAAGATGAGCCACTCAGCAGCATGGCAGGCCTTAAATGGCCAAGTAAGCCAGGAGCTGAATTTAACACCAAGCCTCCAACGATGCAAGAGGTAGAAAGCATTGTCCAGAAAGCTCGGTGCAAGTCAGCTCCAGGTCCTAATGGTGTTCCATATGTTGTGTACAAGAGATGCCCTGAGGTGCTCAAACGACTGCTCCGTTTACTGAAGAATGTGTGGAAAACCCAGCTTGTAAGCAAGGAATGGAGAAAGGCAAACGGAGTCTACATCCCGAAGGAACAAAATTCCACAGACATCAGTCAGTTCAGGCCAATCTCACTACTTAATGTGGAAGGGAAGATGTTCTTCTCAGTGATGGCGAAAAGGCTCACTACATACCTCCTGGCAAATGGGTACATTGACACTACCATTCAGAAAGGAGGTATCCCAGGTACACCAGGATGTCTAGAGCATGCCACAATGATCTGGGAAGCAATCCAAAAGGCAAAGTCTGACAGAACAAATCTCCATGTAATCTGGTTGGATCTAGCAAATGCTTATGGATCCGTTCCACACCAGATGTTGTGGCAGGCCCTAGAAATGTATTATGTTCCACAAGAGATTGCAGCAAAGCTGAACTGTATTTCGCAGGGTTTTCTGTCAGATTTTCAACCAGAGAGTACACAACGAAGTGGATTGGCCTTGAAGTTGGAATTGCGATGGGATATACTATCTCTCCGATACTATTCGTGATGGCTATGCAGGTAATCCTCAATGCGGCTGAAGGAATGGCTATAGGTCCAAAGCTCGGTGGAATGTGTCACATGCCACCGCTCAAAGCATTCATGGATGACACAACAATTCTGATATCAGATGAACATCAGGCCTGGAGGATGTTAGCACGCCTGAATGAACTAGTCAGCTGGTGCAGAATGAGCTTCAAACCCAAGAAGTCGAGAAGCCTATCAGTCAGGAAAGGGAAGATAGCAGAGGTCATATTCATGGTTTCCAACCAAAGAATCCCTACTGTCATTGAGGAACCTGTTAAAAGTCTTGGCAGGGTGTACGATGCCTCATTAAAAGACTCGAAGGCAGTGCAACAGACAATAGAAATGGCAGGCAGAAGGCTACAGATCATAGACCAAAGCAGACTCCTAGGAAAATTCAAACTGTGGTGCCTCAAGTTCATGTTGATACCTAAGTTGCTGTGGCCACTGTTTATATATGAAATAAGCACAAGTACAGTGGAAGCTATAGAGCAGAAGGTCAACAAGTTCATGAGGAAATGGCTAGGGGTACCACCAGGTCTGTCAGATGTAGCACTGTACTGCAAAAAGTCAAAACTTCTGCTTCCCTTCACGTCAGTTGTTGAAGGGTACAAAGTTGGAAAGGCAAGGCTTGTAATGATGCTACGCGAGTCAGCAGATGACGTGGTTAAGTCCATTCAGCCTACACTGAAAACTGGAAGGAAGTGGAGAGTGGAAGAAGCTGTTGATGCTGCCCAAGAGTCGCTCAAACTGAGGGAGGTAATTGGATACACACAAACGAATAGACGGGGATTTGGTCATGGAGACATCCGCTGGTGGTCCAAGGCATCAAGCAGGGAGTGCAGAGACATGGTAGTTCAGGAGATACGAGGAGCTGAGAATGATAAGAGGTTGCAAAAAGCAGTGCAGCAGGCCTAACAAGGCCAATGGACTACATGGGAAGGAGCCCTGCAAAGGTCCTTGACATGGAATGGCATATGGCACCTCTTAGGCTCAGTTTCGTTGTTAGATCAATGTATGACCTGCTGCTGTCGGCCACGAACCTTGTGAGATGGGGAAAGTCGGATGATGAGCAGTGCCCCCTGTGCCAGGGGAGGCAGACACTTGAACACGTGCTCTCAGCGTGTAAGGTGTCATTAGGGCAAGGGCGATACACTTGGCGCCACAACAAAGTGCTAAATGAGCTGGCTGCGACAATAGACCTGGCAAGGATGAAGGCGAATAGCAAAGCCAGGCCGAGCACCGCAAATACATACTTTCCTAGGGCATGAAAGTCAGCACACCCCAAACCGAGTAAACCAGGTAGCAGTTTACCATCTCTTCTTGACTGTGCAAACGACTGGGAGATGGCGGTAGACCTACCTGGACGAGAGGCATATCCAGAGAGTATCAGAAAATCGCGAAGACGGTCGGATATAGTACTTCATTCTTCAGCATCGCTTCAGGTTATACTGATTGAACTGACCGTGCTATTTGAATCCAGATTGGACGAGCAGCATTCGTTCAAAGTGGCCAAGTATAATGATCTGGCCGCGGATCTGAGACACGATGGGTTCACTGCAAGGGTCATGGCTGTTGAGGTGGGCGCAAGAGGGCTCGTGGCTGCATCAGTGTATGATTTATTGAAACTGTTGGGGCTGAGGGGACAGTCGAGAACAAAGGCACTAAAGAGGCTTAGTGAAACTGCCGAAAAGGCATCATGCTGGCTGTGGAACAACCACAATGGGCTATGGAAATCGTGACAGTAAACTCTTCGGTACAGAAAACACCAGGAATTTTTCAAAGTCCACAATACGTTGAGTTTTTCAGTGTACTGGTGAAAGGGCTGTGACTGACGGGCAACACGCGGCGTATATTTATTATAAGAGGTGTTGGGCACAGAATTTCAGTTGCTAGAGCGCAGTGGCTAGCCTCATCGGCTTCGCGCAGGTGTGTCAGTGTCTGTCCCTAGTCGTGGTGTGTGATGGAACAAACGGAATAATTTGTCTTCTCTTTGTTACTTTCACAATTGCCTCCACGGCTGGCGGAGTTGTGGATTTTAAAGTTGCTACCAAAGTGAAATGGGTAATTTTCGGTACAAGACAACAGGAGGCTGAGACACTTGGGAGTCATGACCCAAGTGGGCCCGCCCCCCCTTAGAGTGTAAAGGAGTATACAGGGCCGAAACACTTGCTTGACAGGAGGACTACTTCTGATGATCAGATTGCCTCCTGTTGTATCGCTCTGTAAAGCGTTTCCTATCATCATTTGTTGTATTATTTTAATGAGTTAATTTTTTTAATTCTTGAATATTCCAGTACATAAACATTTTTATGACCAAATCTGCAATAATTTTGACCTTGGATTATTACATTGTAATAAATACCACAGACACACAGTTTATTCATCTTCTAACATATTGATGCATAATATATGCTTTGTTTTCATGCATTTTTAAGGATTTAGATATTATTTTGCACCATAATGTCACCATAATCATGTACAAATTCTCAGTAATTTCCCCTTTCTACCCAACAATTTAATTATTTTTTTTTACTAACTAATTTATTATTAGATTCGTCTATTTTATTCAAATCAAATTCAAAATTTGATGTACTTTTAAATACAAGCCACGGTTTTGTACATTTTGCATTTACTAGTTTTTTTTCCTTTGAGTATTTCAGTGTATGTAATTTTTTTTTATTTTTTCTGCATCTAATTAGGTAATTAACTTGTTGCTACTCAACCAAGGTAAATAAAATCCCAAAATAACTACCACTGTATTAAATCCACTCAATTCCAAACACATTGATATATAATACTGATAGGTTTTATATATTTAAAAATATTTTACATGCTTTTAAAAAATGTCACCTAAAAACTACACAAAAAAACCTTAAAAATTCAAGAATTTAATAGTTTAAAAAAAAATTTCTTTAGCAAGGTGGTCTGCTTTGTCACAGATTTTTGCTCTTTTATTTGTATTCTTCTTCTTTGGTTCTTGGCCACTGACAGACAAAATAATCAGTGACCATCACACCTAGTGGCGTCTTGTAGGGCAGCAACAAACTGTCTCCAGTTTGCTCAGTCGACAGCCATCCTTTGTATGGTGCCCCAGCTCTGGTTCATGCTTTGCATCTCTGCCTCCACAGTTCTCTGCTAGGTAGCTTTTTGCCATCCTTGCTTTCGCTTTCCTTCTAGAGTCCATAGCATGGCAGTTCTAGTGATGGTGTTAGGGTCTCTTCTGAGGATGTGGCCAACTCACTTCCAACGTCTAGTAGCTGTGATGGTGCCCATGTCTTCTTGGTGGTTCCCAGTTAGCAGTTCTTGGTGGTTCCCAGTTAGCAGTTCTTGGTGGCTCCCAGTTAGCAGTTTTTGGTGGTTCCCAGTTAGCAGTTCTTGGTTTAACATTTTATCCTAGTTTTCCATGATAGTTATTGCAGCTGATTTTAGTACTTCTGCTTCAGCTTTTTAGTTGCTTAAAAATGATCCATTGGGCACTGAAATAATGATGCATGAGGACTGAGTTGTGCAGATAGATCCAGTGTTCTTATGAAGGACTGTTGATTGTCTGAAAAATGAGAATGAGAACTGTCATGGGATTTTGAGTATGTGTACTCCTGCTAGACACACAGATGATACAACAATTACATATTGATGCTTTGTTGGCATTTTAAAATCTTTTAAAAGTATGTGATTACTTCTGGTCTACTTAATGTTATGTATTTGTGACACACACAAGTAAAGAGTTTTAGTGGGATACAAGAACTGAGAAGATATACACATTGAACTTTCAGATTTTTGCGGTAATTTCCCAGTGTCCCACTGTTGTTATTTGATATATATATGGATGGAAATTATCGATTGCAAGATGCAGTCTTGCAGCTTATCACCATGTGTGTTTGTAATGTGTTGTTTAGTGCCGACGTTTAAAAGTGGGAATTGTAACAAGTGGATAATAAACTTAAAGGAGGAAAAGGTAAAGGATCTAGTTACATGCCTATTGAGGCCAGTATTTTCTTGACCATCGGCACACTAGGGGTGATGTGGTCAGCATCACGCCGGCCGCCTTAACCTTCCCAGAGTTGTTCTGGAACCCAGTTCATGAGGCTGGGTCGACCCCAGTTGGTTTACGGTCTAAAAAATCCCACCTCAACTGGGGATCAAACCATGGAATACCGAGCTAGTGTCACAGTGGAAATTGGTGGTGATCTCTTTAGTACTTCGCGTTGATTTTACTTCATTGGCCGTAGAGAAGCTGATGACATCAATTTCTGCGTTTCGGTGTGTATAGTGGTGAGTAATCCCAGTGACAACACGGTGTAGTCAGAACCAATTTAGGGACAGTCAACCCTGTAGCCGGCATGTATTTCTACAGGTTGTGTGAACCAACTAAGGTATCAGTGGTAAATCAGGATGGACAGAACGTGAATAACGATTGTCCATCCTACTCCACTGTCAACGAATACAGGAACTCCCTAATTCTTGTATAACATAACTCAAAGGTCTGAGTTAGTCTGGGCATTGGTTTAATTTGACTCTACTGGCATACAGGTTAGCGGTCATATTCATAGCAATATTTAATAACAGCGTCGGGAATATCTCTGAGGGGTATGTGTTACTAAAGCTGTTACTATATTTATTACTATATGTGGTTTCACCCTGATGATTACTCCTTTTAATAGTTTAATGGCTATTTATGGTCATGCGTGACTATAATCACGCCTACTGTTCTCCTACCGTGTTAAATGTTGTAGTGAGTGTGCGTGGTGCATTCACACGCCACAGATACACACATCAGAGGCATGGAATGGCATAACGGCAGGTGTACTGTTAACATAATTTATTGTCACAATACGTTTATATAATTACACATAATACACAGTCACAATTAAGTACAAGTCATAGCAATACAATAATACAGTACTCCAGTCACATCTCCACTTCTCATAATCATGAGCGCTATATAATAGTACTACTGTTCTCTCAGCAACGGTCGGCATCCCCGTGCTAATATAATAATATTAATACTGGATCCTCTCAGCAACGGTCGGCATCACCGTGCTTATATAATGAATTCCTCAAATATGCCTCATCAAAGACGCTCTCAACATTGGCGCTCTAATGTAAATAATAAATGGCCGTCTAGCAACGGTCGGCATCCCCGTGCTAATATAATGATATTAATACTGGATCCTCTCAGCAACGGTCGGCATCACCGTGCTTATATAATGAATTCCTCAAATATGCCTCATCAAAGACGCTCTCAACATTGGCGCTTTAATTTAAATAATAAATGGCCGTCTAGCAACGGTCGGCATCCCCGTGCTAATATAATGATATTAATACTGGATCCTCTCAGCAACGGTCAGCATCACCGTGCTTATATAATGAATTCCTCAAATATGCCTCATCAAAGACGCTCTCAACATTGGCGCTTTAATGTATGTGTGGATCCTCTCAATGATAACGATGGCCTCTCAAATATGCTTCATCAAAGACGCTCTCAACCTTGGCGCTTTAATGTATGTGTGGATCCTTTCAATAATAACAATTGCCTCCTCAAATATCATATAGATCCGGTTAGCCAAAGGACATCATCCTCGCCGTGCTAACTACATCAATGGTGAATACTTTCGGCAATTTCTCGCAAGACTGCACTCCCTGGCAATCTGCAGTAATCTCGCCTTCACTCATCTTGACATTTATATATTCAAACAAATGTCCTGGATCCTTACCTCATCAAAAATACTCACAAACACAATTCTCCAATAAATTCAGAAATTATAGGCCTACACAAATAATATGGCCTTTATAACTTTTGCACTGCGCAGGCATTCTCAAACACACACTGTAGAACCGACCTCTCCCGTCGGTACCCAAAAACCGAATGCAATTAGTTCACACACTAGACCCGCCAAAAAAACACGAGACTCAGTTGTTTAAAAAACACAACTCAGTCTCGATAATTGCATGGGCTAGTCACACGAGCTTACTCACAGCTCAAGACAGTTCACAGAAAAAAACATCTCCGCGATTTGAACTGACCAGTGTTCGCCACTTGGAAACTTCTCGATCACACGAGGGAATTCCCCTAATACATTTTTAACTTAACATCAGCTTAACCAAGCAACATAACCCGTAATCGAATCTATTTGCTTAACATTTACAAGATCACTTCCCCTTGATAATATTTACTCTGTAACAGTTGCCACACCGCCCGGGAAAAAAATGATTTATCATTTTTTTGTTGAAAAATTTAAGTCCCAAAAATTTAGAAATAAATGAAATTATATTATATGGCTACCAAAAAATATGTATCTATCCAAAAAATGTACCTATCAAAATATGTACATCCACCCGAAATATCAGCAATAAATGTAATATTACAACTAAAACATCAAACATAATCAATCAAATATCTCAATGAATGTTACCGATGCAAATTACAACAAAAGCATCAATCATAATACAAGCATACCAAAATTAATCTTAATAGAACACTAAGCTAAGTACATTTAGTACAAGTAACAACCAATAGAAAGTGAAAGAACAAGATCAAACAACAGAAGAATGATCTGTAGTAAAGAAAAGTAAGAAATCGGAAAATGAGAAAAAAATTAACAATCCCACATAATAATCAATAAGTACAACAATTTCATGTACAATAAATACAAATTTACCAAAATACTAGTTACATTATACTAAGTTATATAATTCACTCAAGAATACAACGAATGAAAGTATAAGTATTGAAAGAAGAAGAAGTATACAAGTACAATGAAGAGAAACGAAGATGTGATACAGAAATATAAACAAGATATGAACACATATCGGAAAGACAACAAAAAGATAGAATGAAATGAAGGATAGTCAACAAAGACGAATGGAAAGCAAAGGTATGAACGCATAGAAAGTCAATGACAATACATACTAATAAATGTTTAGATCAAACAATATCTTCCAAAAATTAAATACAAACATGATTACAAAGCACAAAACAAAATGTCAAAGTATATCCATACTAACAACACAAAACGAATAATTCATAACTAAACAAAGTCTAATAAGTAATTTAACTAAGTTACAAAAGTTATACTTAACTGAAAATAAATTATAAACCTTACACAAACAAATAATAGCATTTGCGATAACTAAGTTTTGACCTAACGCAAAATCAACCGCTAAATAATAAAAATACATCATAATCTCAAATAAGACAAGTTCCAAAAGAAGTAATATCTCTTTCAATCATAGGGCACACAAAAATAATTTACAATGCCAAAAAACAATTTTTTTTTTTTTTTAAATTACCATACAAAATATTTTAGAACGATAAGTTATCAAAAAAATAAAATTATTATTTAAGTAATTCTAAGTCATAACTAATAAACTAACAATAAAATTAACTTCTAACCAAATTAGAGAAGCATAAAATATCTTATCTCTAGACAAACACTTAAATCAAAACATGTAAGTTTTTCTTTTTTTTTCAAAAAAAATACATCACCAAAAAAAACCTAAGAAAATTACAATGTCATCTGTTTATCAACTTTCCAACATACAAATATAACATAATGTTACAACAATCTGTCCATCTTTTAACAAACAAAAATATCAGATGTGTCTATCAATTTTACAAAAAAGTTGAATTTAATTTATAAGTTAATTCTGATTAACAATAGCGTTGAGCTTCAGTGTTATTTAACTGTAATTTTATATCTTACTCAGCCTAGTATAAATCTAAAATTTAATGGGATAATAGAATATGAAAAAGAAGTCCTATAAAAATATCTTCAAAGTTTTTATAAAAAATATTTATCAAATTAATTTGTTGCAAAAATGTTAAAAAAAAATATTATTTAAATTCTAAGTACTATATTCTGACAAGATCAATGTTTCTAACAATTCAAATACACAATTATTTCTGATACATGCAAGATAATTCTACAAAATCATATTACACAACATAACAATAAATTTATATAATTATCCTAACAATTACAGCTACAACCCGAAAAATATACAGAAAAAATGAGCACAGGTTTGACACCGCTCACTGCATTTATCAAAAATTACACACAAATTATTACCAACACATATGTTACACACAATCAAAACAGAATAGTATACAATTGCATAAAAAATTGGACTGGTACATTCGAAACAGTCATATATGTTCCACAAAAAATATATATTAAGCAATCAAATGATTCAAATCATAATGTTTCAAAGAAATTACCAATATTTTAATACAACATCATATGATATATTATTCACAGAATACAATAACATGTACTATTCTAAAAAATAAATCAGCTGTAAAAAAAAAAATATTCCCGTCAATCCGTCATTAATTCTTGATCCTTCAAAAAGTGACTCGTCAGATGTATAGCGAGACGCTAATAGGTTCTGCTTGATAAATAATCCACATTCTTCACGAATAATGTCAACAAGTGCGCCAGCTCATCACAACGTCGCACGCTACGAGACAATACAAATGAAAATTTCTATTAATCATCTGTTAGATCTAATAAGGAAAAACGGAAAATCAACTTCCACATTTACCTATTTCTTGGGGTGGAGTAGAGTCTTGGCCCCTTTTCACACACCTCAACAAGTCCTCCTTACACGATGTAAACATCACAGAAGGCTTAACGATCACTTGACCGTAACGAAAGTTCATCCTTGTTGTAGCCTGAAAAAAAATTACTACGTTCACAAGAACGAGATGACCTTTCGACACCACTAGTGTGACAATCAATAGTGTTATTACTTTGCTTGTAAACAACCTTGCTCTCATGTGGAGTACAGCTAACCTGGTTACAATTTCTATAATTGCTGTTAAGAACATTGTTATTTGTTCTATTAACACAGTTGTACTGTTTCACATCCCAGTTAGCATAATTACGATTAGCATTTCCTCTTGGATAAACATATCTACCAGATAGAAATGGCTTTTTATCAACAAATTTATTACCAGATTGACAAACCTTCACATAATTATTTCCATTATAATTTCTAATACTCTTAGAATCACGATGTTGTGATCTGTCAAATTGTTTCTTGTTTTTAAGCAAAGAAACATTACTATATGAAGAAATCCCTTGGTACATTTTAACCTCAGGGTTATATCTCCTATCAAAAGTATTTTTATCCTTGTTTGTGGCAGTGTGTTTTAGAAATGGGTCACACTGACTTGACTGGGTGTGACCGAAAGATTTAACCATATCTTTATTGTTTTTCACAAAATATATTTCCTTCCTAGAATAAGGAGTTCTATTTTTCTTCCCCGCTATCAAGCCATCAGGGTTCCCACTTAATACCTTGTTTGTTTTTAACAACTTAAATTGAAATTTATTATTGTTTCTTTTGTTATCTACAGGGTTATCTAACACTGTAGCTTTTCCTTTGCTAGTTTGCCGCCAGGAACCAATATCGCAAGAATCATTGTCATTGCGTTGAAAGTTATATTCCCCTCGGAAAGATTTCTGTCCATCATTCTTGCCTTTAGAGTCCGCTTTATGTCTTTCACTGTCAACACTGACAGAAGACCACCTTTTTTTCTTTAAGAGAATGTCAAGTAAACCATCCAATCTCACTCTGGCTTCTGAAATTTGAATATCTCTAAGTGAAATATCTGCACTTAATTTCTTGTTTAACCTCTCAACTCTTAAAACCTTGCAGCTTTCCTCTGCTAGCAAATTTTTAATCTTAGCGACCTTCTCTCTCTCAGCCGTTAATTCTAACAATGTCTCTGTCTCATACTGCTCTTTATTTGACCTCAACTGAGTCAACTCCAGCTGTAGAGACTGAATCTTAATATCATCATTGTTATTATACATAATCTCATCATTCTTCTTAAGGGGTACAATATTCATGTCCTTAATTTGATCACTGAGAATCATCTTATCATTCATCACCTCATGAAGCATTTCTATATAAGTTTGCTCATGTTCATTACTCTCAATTTTCAATTTCTCATACATCTCTCTCCTTTCTTGAAGTTCCTGAGTTAGATTTCTAACTTCACTATTGTTATCCTTAATCTGAGTTTCTAACTCTTTGATTTTACACAATGCTACACTCAATGCTGTTTGAGTACTAGCAAGTTCTGAGTTTGATTTGACTAAATCATCTGTAAGTTTAGAGACTTTTTCATGTAACTCACTTACTTCAGCAGTACATTCTATGACACTTTCCCTTTGCTCTAGGGTACTCTGTTTTATGTCCAATTGCTTCTTCTCTTCTAGCATCCTTTTCTCATACCTCTCATCACTTTCATGAATTAGCTTTTCATATATCAATCTATTTATTTCAGACTCAGTCAGCTCACGGTCTCCAAATCCTAATAGTTCACGGTATTTTTTTTCGTCAGGATCTATATAATAGTCCATAGTGACTTACTTACTTAGACAACTATATATGTATTAATTAAACTTTCACCTCACCAAGCCAATTATCTTTTTAAGAAATTGCAATTATTTCTTACTTACTGTACACCAACTTCTGTTATAGTACCTATATATAACATACATTATCTATGCATCAACATATTCTTCATCAATCGATATAATTATCGAAACACAATGACAATTATCAACAGAATAAGTGATGGATAGTATAGGCAGACTTGCTGAAATGCAGAAAAGTGGCACAATCTACACAGAACAAAATCACTTATCTTAATATTCTTCTGTCCCTTCCGCCGACACACCAGATATCACAAAGTTCTGCAGATAAAACCGTTCAAGCGCAGAAAGGTACACAAACTAGATTTTCTTCTCTTCAGGTTCTTGCAAAAGTGTAGAATGCGCTCAACACAGCATCAGCACGTACAGCATACAGGAAACGCAGCACAGCACCCTCTGTAACTGTTGACTTGAAACAATCTGCAAACGACTCTTCAAAACACTTCACATTTAGTTAAACTTGACTGTCTACCAAAACTGTCAACTTCCCATTGTAATGTTCTACCGTGTTGGACACAGTTAACCAACTAGGTCGAGGACCATGACACAATGTGAGGATACATAAGCCACGCCTACACAAGGCTTTCCTATCACGCGAACTCCGTGGGTTTATTCCGTTAAATAAAATGGCCCACCACTGTAAAGATCTGAAGTTGATTCTTTATTTATTATAATATTAGCACTGACTGACTGGTCTTAGAGATTGAATAAATGGTGATGGGTGTTACCTTAATGGTTATATAGTTCATACGCCCACACAGAGCAGAACATAATTCTTATATCACGCGAATGTCAAAATATCAAGTTCTGTGCTACTAACATATCACTGCTATACACGAGATCCTGCTATTGAATTCATTCTGTTTGTTGACCTAGATTTCCGCCACCCAGGCTATTTATGCGAATACGTAGGTGTAAGCTCCTTCTAAACTGAAAACCACCACTGTTACTAAATGTGGTTTCAGTCTGATGATTACTCCTTTTAATAGTTTAATGGCTATTTATGGTCATGCGTGACTATAATCACGCCTACTGTTCTCCTACCGTGTTAAATGTTGTAGTGAGTGTGCGTGGTGCATTCACACGCCACAGATACACACATCAGAGGCATGGAATGGCATAACGGCAGGTGTACTGTTAACATAATTTATTGTCACAATACATTTATATAATTACACATAATACACAGTCACAATTAAGTACAAGTCATAGCAATACAATAATACAGTACTCCAGTCACATCTCCACTTCTCATAATCATGAGCGCTATATAATAGTACTACTGTTCTCTCAGCAACGGTCGGCATCCCCGTGCTAATATAATAATATTAATACTGGATCCTCTCAGCAACGGTCGGCATCACCGTGCTTATATAATGAATTCCTCAAATATGCCTCATCAAAGACGCTCTCAACATTGGCGCTCTAATGTAAATAATAAATGGCCGTCTAGCAACGGTCGGCATCCCCGTGCTAATATAATGATATTAATACTGGATCCTCTCAGCAACGGTCGGCATCACCGTGCTTATATAATGAATTCCTCAAATATGCCTCATCAAAGACGCTCTCAACATTGGCGCTTTAATTTAAATAATAAATGGCCGTCTAGCAACGGTCGGCATCCCCGTGCTAATATAATGATATTAATACTGGATCCTCTCAGCAACGGTCAGCATCACCGTGCTTATATAATGAATTCCTCAAATATGCCTCATCAAAGACGCTCTCAACATTGGCGCTTTAATGTATGTGTGGATCCTCTCAATGATAACGATGGCCTCTCAAATATGCTTCATCAAAGACGCTCTCAACCTTGGCGCTTTAATGTATGTGTGGATGCTTTCAATAATAACAATTGCCTCCTCAAATATCATATAGATCCGGTTAGCCAAAGGACATCATCCTCGCCGTGCTAACTACATCAATGGTGAATACTTTCGGCAATTTCTCGCAAGACTGCACTCCCTGGCAATCTGCAGTAATCTCGCCTTCACTCATCTTGACATTTATATATTCAAACAAATGTCCTGGATCCTTACCTCATCAAAAATACTCACAAACACAATTCTCCAATAAATTCAGAAATTATAGGCCTACACAAATAATATGGCCTTTATAACTTTTGCACTGCGCAGGCATTCTCAAACACACACTGTAGAACCGACCTCTCCCGTCGGTACCCAAAAACCGAATGCAATTAGTTCACACACTAGACCCGCCAAAAAAACACGAGACTCGGTTGTTTAAAAAACACAACTCAGTCTCGATAATTGCATGGGCTAGTCACACGAGCTTACTCACAGCTCAAGACAGTTCACAGAAAAAAACATCTCCGCGATTTGAACTGACCAGTGTTCGCCACTTGGAAACTTCTCGATCACACGAGGGAATTCCCCTAATACATTTTTAACTTAACATCAGCTTAACCAAGCAACATAACCCGTAATCGAATCTATTTGCTTAACATTTACAAGATCACTTCCCCTTGATAATATTTACTCTGTAACAGTATGTTACTTTATAAAAGTACGCGGTACAAATAGAATCTCACTCTTGAGTTTAGTGTCAACTAATTTCTCTAGTGGTTCAGTTATGTTAAATACCAAGAAGATAGTTACGACGTATGATCCATCTTTTGTTCATCTCTAACTTCCGTTTCCTAAGCCAACAGATCACCCTTGAAATGTTCCTTCATTATTATTCCGAAATATCTCATAACACGATTCTTCAGTATCTATTTCCTTTATAACACAATGATATTCAACAAAATTGCAGCCAACCTAAGGTCATCTACCAACCTGAATTAAAGGGAAATACGACTCCCTTCGTAGACCTTCATCCCTTGTAGGTTAGTTGTTATAATGTCGACCTTGATAAACATTTTTCTGGTTGTGATATTCTTCTGGTATTTCTACTCGAGTCAGAGTATGCTTCCCGCTTCTCTTAACCCTTGCTTTCTGGTTGAATTCATTTTAGCTACGTCTTCTCAATGGCAGTTTGTCTTCAGGTCTAATTACTTTTGATTTTTCTCTTCATCTGTCTCCTGGACTCGTTGGTGAAAGGGGTCCTGTCTCCATCTTGGCTTAATTGCGTCTTTTTTTTTCTTCTTCTGACGTCCTCGTTGTTCTGTGACATGGTACCCACTTTTTATTTTTTCTCCCCCGTAACCAGCTCTGAGAGTATTGCTTTCCTTCTCATAGCCAACCTATTTTTCTCTATTTTACGTCATGCAGGACCGTATGTCACTACTCATGTGACACTAGGAAGCCAGTGCACTAACCACTACCGCAGCTCCTAAACTTTATAAATAAACTTAAGGGCTTCTTTAAACTTGCAGAATTAATGCCGATCTGATTATTCTGATTTGGAGGGTTTCCTACCATGTTTCTGACTTTGAAGTGGATATACGGATATACATTTGGTAGTTAAATTTTACAATATAGATCATCATGGACAATTATTACACTATCATTGTTAAAACAAGAGAATTCTGAACAGAAAATGTACCCAGAAATATTAACATAATGAATGTAACATTTTATTGTTCTCCTTTAGCTTGACTGTTCAGAAACAAGGTCCTAATAATGGGAGACAGTTCTTTGGATGCAGCAAACCAAGAGATCAGTCATGCAACTTTTTCCAGTGGGCTGATGAAGGAAGTAGTGGTAAGCAAGGCTGTATTTGCTTTCTTCATGGTTCTCGGTTAGTGTGGGGTTAATTTCAGTTCTTCTAAGAAAGGAAATGAAGAGCATTTATATTGTTGCTGAAACTTTTATGCAGATGTCATGTATGGCAGGGGAAGTACAAAAATGTGAAGGCCAAAATGGTCCTGAAGAAGAACTGCAGAAGAGAAGTGGGCACTGAAAGTTAATGAATGAAGGACCAAAATAGAAATCAGTGCTGAGCAACAATTGTAGCCTTATGTTCCATGGGTAATGAACGAATGAACTTTATTTTCGAAGGGTTAAGAATTTGGTGCGCAGGCCCGTCTAACATTCTGCCCTTCCGCTCTCATTCATCCTGCATACTATATCCTTTCATTCCCACATGTTACTTTAAGCATTAATTTAAAGACATGCAACATTATAAAGTTAACATAACAGCATTCATTTACAGTTAAAAAAAAAATTGAGTAGGATTTATTTTTAAACAAACAAGATAGTAATGAAAAAAATAAAGTAATGAAAAGATTTGATGATTATGTGAGGGAGAAATGATATAGTTGTAAGTTGGGTTCATTTTGTAATCAACCAGGAAGTGGGACTCCATCATTCCATGATAGAAATGGAACAAATGGCTTGGGGCTTGCACCTTTTCAGCCAAAAGATGGAAGAGCAGGACCAGTTAGTAGAAAAAGATCAGCTTCAAATGACACAGATGGTGGACCAAAGCAAAGAAAGGCTCCTACCTGTGGACATTGTGGGCAACCAGGTAAATAATAATAATAAATTCTTTAAGCACCAAACACGGCGCATAAGGCAGAAACCAGTGCTCTCCAGGTTGTACGTTGTGACGCCACTCCTCTTAACTCTTGCACATTATTTAGGCCCAACGTTCTTCCTTCTCTTATTATTGTTCTTCTAAGTTTCTTTTGGTCTTCCTTTTTTCCTCTTACCCTCAGGAACCCAAGTGAGCGCCTGTAGTGGTATTCTGTTGTTTTGCATTCGTAGGACATGACCGATATATGACCATCGTCTTTTCCTTATAAATAAGTTGTTTATATTTCTTCAGTCTATTTATTTTATTGTCTGTTGCTCTCTTCATGCATTGTGTATTAACTAGAGTCCTCTCTTTCTTTAGTGTGTACTATGTTGTGCAGCAACAGGAATTCCGTGTCTTTAGTATATACCATGCATTATGCTGCAAGATCTGGCAAAGCGGAATTTGGCCCAAGGAATGGAAACGATCAATTTACATACCCTTGCCAAAAAAGGGCAACCTGAAACTGTGCACAAACTACAGAACTATAGCTCTTATAAGCCATGCCAGCAAAATACTTTTACAAATCATAATGAAAAGGATGCAACAAAAGCTAGAAACAGAAATAAATGAAGTACAGGCGGGTTTTCGACCAGGTAGAGGCACTAGAGATCATATATTCAACATGAGGATCATCATAGAAAAGTGTAGAGAATTCAACGTTGACCTACATACTTGTTTCATTGATTACACCAAAGCTTTCGATTGTGTACAACATCAGCAGTTATGGGCTATTATGAAAAATATGGGATTTCCAAACCACCTTATACAACTCATCGCACTGCTGTACCAAGAACAACAGGCAGCCGTAAGAATAGAGGGGGAAACATCAGAATGGTTTGAAGTACAGAAAGGAGTAAGACAAGGCTGTACCCTTTCCCCTTACCTGTTTAACATTTATGCCAAGAATATCATGAGAAACGTAAGAGATGACCAAGAACACACAGAGTTTGACTCATTTAACATCGGCGGGTACCAGATCCCGGAAATCAGATATGCTGACGACACAGTCCTCCTATCGACCAACCCAAAAGGACTTGAACAATTACTTCTGTCCACCAAAAAAACACAGCGAGGCCCAGAATCTATACCTAAACACCAAGAAGACCAAAGTATTGACAACAGACAAAGTAAAGACCAAACCAGAAATTGAAATTGATAACGAAGAACTGGAAAGTGTCAATGAATTTGAATACTTAGGATCAATCATTAACAGCTCTGGCGACTGTGCAGTAGAAATTAAAAGAAGACTTGCAATTGCTTCACATAAGCTAATACAGATGAAAAACCTATGGCAAGGCACAAGCAAAGAAACAAAGTTACAACTGATCAGAGCATGTATATTCCCAGTAGCAACATACGGCTGCGAGACTTGGACACTCAATAAAACAGTTGCAAAAAAGATTACATCATTCGAAATGAAATGCTACAGAAGGATGTTGAGAATACCCTGGACAGAAAAAAAGACCAACAGAGAAGTACTGCACTCCCTAAACGTACAGGAACATTGGCTCCTAAATACCATCGCAATAAGGAAGCTGAAATTTTTCGGTCATATAAAAAGACATAATAGTCTGGAAAAAACAGTGATGGAAGGCATGGTCCCTGGAAAAAAGGGAAGGGGTCGACCTAGACGACGGTGGACCCAGGACATCACAGAGAGTCTGAACTTGTCTTTGGCTGATGCAGGTCGACTTGCCCAGAATCGTGATGCGTTCAGAGCAGCTGTAATGGAGACAACGTTCTGGAAAGAATACGTCACATGATGAGTGTGTACTATGTTGTGCAGCAACAGGAATTCCGTGAGCTGTGAGATCTGCTTTATAAGCACTGAGCTCTCTAAAGATCTGCCTTGGTAAAATCATGTCAGTTTTCAAGTTTCAGAGTGTTTGGAATAAGTACATCTGTATTCAGCTTTTCTCTTTGCCAGACTATCATCTTACTCGCATTACATCACCAGAGGGGGGTGATATTTTACCTAATGTTAACTTCACTTCAGAGAAAACATCACATTCTTCTTATGCTATTCATGGTTTAAGTGAAGTTTTGTAAGCTAGCTCACGAGATTTCACTTGAAAAAAAAAAAACCTTCAATCCTGGGCATACCACACCTTTAAATGCCTGCATGAACGGGCTTGTCAGATATGTCCAACTTAAAAATTCTCTTCCCCCCCCCCTCTTCGTCACCTGGAGATCTACCTAATCGTCTTCTAGGATTTAGCGGTAGAAAAGGCTTTACCATATGCTGAACCCGGGTGTGGTGGATATTGCCTGCTTGTCTTCCCTGTGTAGTTTATATAGCCTGCTTGTCTTCCGTATGTAGTGTATATTACCCACTGCCTTCCCTGTATTGTGTATATTGCCTGTGTATCTTCCCTGTGTGATGTATATTGCCTGATGCCTTCCCTGTATTGTGTATTTCCTGATGCCTTCCCTATAAAGTGTATTTTACCTAATGCCTTCCCTGTATTGTGTATCTTCCCTGTGTAATGTACATTGCCTTATGCCTTCCCTGTATAATGTATTTTGGCGAATGTCTTCCTCGTGTAGTGTGTATTACCAAGTGCCCTCCATGTGTAGTGAAAATTGTTTAACCCTTTACAGTCCACAGCCCTGCTAATATTTCAACCCCCCAACGACCAAGCAAAGGGACATAACTCTTTTTCTTAAATATTTCTTATTTTAAAAAAATTATTTATACACTAATATCAGTTCAAATAACACATTTATTTGTACAGTAAAATGGACATGCTAATACCTGTATATTTTAATGTCACATTTAAATGTTTTTCACAGTTTAAAAAAATTTAAAAACCAAAAAATTACTTTATCTTTATGATAGTCTTGCGCTGGAAAGCTTTTATATACATTATTAACAGTTTTTCTTGAAAATTTGAATAACAAACAAATTACACTAATGATGAGAACACAATTTACAACCATAAACTGTCTCTAGAACTCTACAAGTGTCCGTTTTTCCTTAATTCTTACAACATTGAACACGTTTTTTTTTTCTGCTCACAAGTTTGACGGTTCATGCTTGTTAGATGTTGGTGTTAACTGATTCCGTACGCAAGATCTAATAATAGATGCAAAGGCCGAACGCTGTAGACGTAAGATCTTTTAAAAGAAGCTGATTTATTTCATTGTTTCTTTCTATTCTGATATTTTATACTGCCCGGAATTTATCTCGAACGGAAGTAAACACAAAACTGGGCAAATTTCAACAAGCTTCAACGTCTTTTATTTGCGTTTGAACGGATTTTTTCACATTTATCTTCATCTTTAATCGTGTTTTGTCGTATAGCCATAATGGCCGAAAAACACACAGGATATGTTACTAATATGTGAACAGTGAACAAACTGTGTGATCAACCATAACTTTCTTACTTTTTCTGTGTTTCTAAATGGATTACCTGCACAAAGAGAGCAGTGAAACTGTATTGTGATAACAATTTATGTTACAAGCCTTACGTAAGTCGAAAATTTGTGTTCAAAATTTCAAGTTATCTTTTTTCCGTGTACATGTTATCTGTTATAACATAAACATAACATAAATTTAGCTAGAAAGGCATATCGATTTATATTGTTCATCCAATGTACTTTAATTTGATATATAATATGTTATACTTAACTCATGATTAGACACACATTGTCAGTAAACGTAAATTATGTATGTGTAAATTTTTGGGGCTTAAAAATAATTCCGTCCAGAGCTGAAAATAATTACGTACGGAATCAGTTAATTACGCCCACACTGAGACAATGTAACTAACCCTTTTCAGCTCTATTGGTTTATTCATAAGTCCATCGTCTGGTATAAATAAGAAGAAACAAATAATACGCCGCTGCTTATCAGACAAATGTTTAGGCCCTGGGAGCTCATACATCTGGAATAATTCCATACAAGTAAATGTGCCTCTATATGTCCATTGTCTATAATTTTACTAGTTTCTACATCGATTTTCCTACTTTCATAGTCCACATCGAAGTAGGATTATTTAATCAAATATTTTCACTATCGGAATAACACAGAAATGTAGATCTAATCCTTCAAAGTTCATTGAAAATCTCCTCCATGGCTTGAAAAACCATTTTTACACTGTAATTTTTAAAAAATAACAAAAAATCAACCACTCTACTTAGAAAAATGCAATCGATATCGAAATAAACTTTGAAATGGCCTCTATCTGACGGAAACATGCAAAATCTCGTGCACACGGGACTTCTGATGTCGCTTAGCAACGAAATAAGCAACCTGTTGCCGGGCACTTTTGGGCGAATCGGACTGTACGATAAAAGATAAAATACGGGCGCATTTGGGCGAATTGGACTGTAAAGGGTTAATGCCTTCCATTGCAGTGTACATTATATTATGCCCCACCTGTGTCTGGTGGCCCTCCCTCTGTAGTGTACAGTGTCTGGCTCCCCCGACTATAAAAATGAAGTTTATCACCAGTTCAACAGAGAAGAACAATTAATAATCTTCAGACTTTGCAGAGGCTAAAACAGACTGTCTGATACTTTCTGTTCAGTAAGCTAAAGATAGGGGATACAGATAAATGTAACTGTGGCACTGATAAACTGTGCACAAGTTCCCAGAATATGAGGAACATCAATAGTTACAGTCGAGCAAGCGCTATGGAATATCAGCTATGTAAGGCTGGCCACCGATTTCTTGAAGTGTATTCAATTTGGTGTCCAAGGGTGTTTGAAAAAGAAGATATCAGATCTACTGACTTAGTAGTTTACTTCTTCTCTACCATCCCAGTTCAAGTTTTTTCTTTTAATTGCAATTATCATTAAAAGAATATCAGAATATATGTTAAAATTATTTCGTATTTAATAAGCTTTTCATAACATTGAAAAATGTGTGCTTTTCTCATTTGAATGAACATACTGGTTGCATTATTAAGATGTTCATGCACTCTTCATGAACAGGTCACAGAAAGCCCAAGTGCCCAGAGAGATCTGACAGGTTCTAGAAATGGAGAGGAAGTTGATATTTTCTGTGATAACCTTTTCAGTGGTGTTCAACCAAGAGCCACAACACAGTGTTCTCCTTTCAAGAGTGTTCAAGCAAGAGCCACAACTGAATGTTCTCTTTTCAAGGGTGTTCAATTATGAGCCACGACAGAATGTTCTGTTGTACTTGATGCTATGCATTTATATAACTGGCCACCAAGTCGCTGAGTTTTGAAAGTGGTTATATGTTAGTATAAGACGCCACTAGGCGTGATGGCCACTGACTGCTTTGACGGTCGGTGGTTAAGGATCCAAGAAGATATGTTAGTATAAACATAACTGCCACACAAATGACAGCATCTTATATGTAATTTGTTACACAGAGAATAGACAAAGATTATAAGCATAAATGCAACCAGCAATAACTAGATTGCACTGGGACAAATGTCCCTACAAGATGTAATCAAGCACATATCTTGGCAGCATTATAGACAAAGTTGGATGAACAGGCAGTGATTTCAAAGTAAGATTACAAAAGGCAAGAGGAGCTTTCATTGCATTGGAAATCAACATTAGAATCTTCTACTCACATCACATTGGAAAGTATATGGAAATCAACATTAGAATCTTCTACTCACATCACATTGGAAAGTATATGAAAATCAACATTAGAATCTTCTACTCACATCACATTGGAAAGTATATGGAAATCAACATTAGAATCTTCTACTCATATTTTAAGTCAGTCTCATATGGCTTTGAAACATGGAGAACAACAAAAGTTGATGAGAAAGATTCAGGTATTCATAAATGGAATGGCAAGATCACTATAAGGAACTAATGGAAAGAACTAGACAAACATTAGGGGAACAAGAGGCATTAGGTAGGACACACATTAAGAAAAACCAGTTAATAGCATTACAAGGCAGTCCTCATTCTGGAATTCTCATAGTAAGACAAATGAAGGGAGACCACAAAAACACATGTCAAAGAGAACTGGAGATAAGAAATGAAAGGGATATGGAATACACAAGACAGGAAGACTTGGCGTGTGTTTGTTGAAGACTTGTGCTCACTGAAAGATGATGATGAATGTAATTTGTAAACATTTTTGCTTGTTTGCTATAGATAACAGATTACATATGAGTTAAAAGTTAGTTGCTTATCCTTTACAGGACATGGCAATCAACCCCAGCTTTTATTGGCTGTTTGTGATTTTTCTAGGCAATTTTTTTCATTCAGTAGTTTGCCATTGCTTTCTGAACGGTACAGCGCTAATACCATTGTTAAAAATCCACACAAAGCGATCTGCTACCAAACCGCCTGCAGCAGGTTTCGAACCTGGTATATCTGGATTATGAAACTGCGTTCACATCCATTAGGCCACAGGTGCCGACTACATATGAGTGTATATAGTAAATTTAAAAAATGCTTAAAATGTCCATTTGATTAGTACAAATTCAGTTGTTTTAATATATTTAACTTAGTCTTAAGACTCACACCATAAAAACAAATAAATTCAGAAACAACCACTTGACTCAGTTATGATGACATAATGCAATATCATAATTTTTTAAAATTATTATTCATGCCTGCTGTACATTAACAGATATCTATTTCTCTCTCCCTCACACACATATATTCTTTTCAACTTCACGTGTAGTAGTTCTTGCCCAAGCCTTCCTGTCCTGCACCAAATGTGTAAGCTCTTTCCATATCTTCTTACGTCTGCAACCAGTTTTCATCTCCTAATGTTTTGCATTTTTAACCTTGACAATTACAGAACAAGGATTATCTTGTGAAGCAGTCAGCTAATTTTTCTCAGTATGTTGTCTATATAGCTTAGACATTTTTTTTTTCCATCACTTTTTGTATTTGTTTAATTAAGTCCAACACACAAAAATCTTCAACTCAAATGTCAAGTCAGTCCTACTGTATGGCTGTGAAACATGGAAAACAACCAAAACGCTAGACTTTCATAAAGTCTAAAAAGTAAGTTGTCATTAATACATGTGATAAATTGAGTTTTTTATAGAAGAAGAAGTTACATTTTAGCAAGGACCATTTTGATGGAAAACTGCGCGGGGACGGAAAAAAAACGAGGAGCTACCATCATCACTTTCTTCCAGTGTAAGTAGCTTGAAGTGCTAAAGCACATGCCTAAGGAAGGGGGGGGGGGTAATTCCTCTGATGATCTGTGTAGTAGTGGTCCCCTTAACGCAGAGTATGAGAGAGTATCCTATATGCATAACAAGCTTGCATACTGCTAGCAGCTTAATTCCCCTCTCCTAATGTCATTCATACATGATGTCACACCCAATAAAATGTTCACACACACACAATAGAAACTTGTTAATTTTGCTGGGTTACTAGATCATTCAGTCTTGAAACCTTGTTTAACCCCCTCTGCCTCTCACATGTAACACACAAGTGTTGTCTGGTGTAACACACAAGCTAGTGTAAGACAATGGTGACAGAACAGTTATTTTAAGCTAACATATCATTTTCTTTGGTGCTCCTTATGGAGCACGGAGCCACCCTTATTTAGTGAGAGACATGTTCCCTGACATTTGTCAGCTATTGGTAGCCATTTTGGTGCAACAATTTCTCCATTTTAGCACTGTTTATGTTTAGACTGTGGCTTGCACATAACCTGATAAATCTTTATAAAATGTAAGTTGTGGTGGACAATATAAAATGTCCTACTTCACGATTTAAAAAAAAAAATGGCATGTCGGAGGAATGCCACATTCAAAGAATATATTTTAACCAACAGGACGTACTTCCCTCCCTCTGGTGCTGTGTAATTCACATAAGAGGGCCAGAAGTAATAATAAGCACACAGTAATGGAAGGGATCAGGACAACAAATACAACAGATGAAAGAGAAATTGGTGATGGATAGGGCATATCTCAGGAAACACACATTATAACCAAACATGGCCTCGACTGGAATCCACAAGAAAAATAATGAAGAGGTCAAAGGGAGAACAGAAGTAAAGGCAGTGCACAGCAAATGGAATCTCATGAGCACAGCTAAAGAAAAAATAAAAATGGGTGGACAGCAACAACTGCAGGGAATAAAAAAAGGACAGGATGATGATTGGTCCACTGCTACTCTCAGGCAACAGGCTGGGGTCTCATGACTAATTGGCTTGATGGTTAAAAGAGGTACATTATATCTAACAATTACACAAATCACATTTTTTCAATACCCTTTAGCTCCCCAAGGAGCATAGGCCTTCAACAAACGCATGCCAAGTTTTCCTGTCCTGTGCCATCCTCTCAAGATCTTTCCATGTTTTCCTCATCATTTTCACCTCTGTTTCCAGTTCTCTTCTCCATGTGTTTTTTGGTCTACCTCTGCCTCTCTTTCCCTGTGGATTCCAGAACAAGGATTGCCTTGTAATGCTATCAACAGGTTTCCTCAATGTGTGTTCAATCCATTGCCAGCGTCTTCTTCTCAACTCTTGTTCCACTGGTTCTTGTCCTCAATTCCACATATGTGACTTTGTCATACCATTTCAGTCCTCCTATTCTACACAAGCACCCGTTTATAAAAGTCTGTAGCTTTTTGGTTGTTTTTGTTGTTCTCCATGTCTCAGAGCCATACAATAGGACTGACTTGACATTTGAGTTGAAGATTCTTATTTTCGTGTTGGACTTGATTTCTCTTGTTCTCCATATGTTTCCCAATGCAATGAAAGCTTCTCTTGCTTTTTGTATTCTTATTTTGATATCACTGTCTGTCCCTCCAACTTTGTCTATATTACTTCCAAGATATGTGTACGATTCTACATCTTTTAGTGGTGTTTCTTCAAGTTCAACCTTGTTATCATTTCTTGCATTTATTCTCTATAATCTTTGTCTTTTCCCTGTGTATTTTTAGGCCCACTTGTGACCTCTCATTGAGAATTTTCATTTTCTCTTGCATCTGACTATGGTTATGGGACAGAACACAAATCACATACATGAAAAAAAAAATCAACCCCATAACTTCAGGTTTGCAGTCTGCAAACAAGATGTATTAACTGCAAGATTTTACACCTTAAAAAAGGTCACATCTGATGCTGGTTTTCTCATATCAACATAGCTAGCAAGGCATTTCAGTTTTTCATCATGCTAGCATAAAGGCTTAGAAGCTATCAATATTGCAATGGCTAGCAGTCCTTTTTATGACACATGAAGGTAAAAACCTAAAGAGAAAAATAAAACAAAAAGTAAACATATCTACTAACTTACTACATTCTACAGCATCCTAACTTCAATAAATTTCCATGGAGGCACTACTAATCATTCACTACAACAACTTTTAATCTACACTAGCATAACTCACAAAAGTGCCAAAATCTTAGCAAAAATATTGACTCGCTCATCTAACTACTGCACGTGGGTCTACACAAGAAATTACAGATGCAGCACATATCCTAGCATCTCAAATGCGAGCCTACAACCACCATCCTCACATCAAACAAATCAAGAACTCATTCACATTGTGAAGATTTGTCTCAAATGCATTCAGACTCACAATAAATATTGAATCACTACACCCTAGGTAAACTTCACATAAAGATATTTTCAAAATGAACCAAGTGTTCAACCACCTTACACATGTCAACGCAACATATCTCCCTATGGAGCATAGGTTTTCAACAACCATGATGATTGTCCTTAACAAAAACATTACATCAAAGTTTGACTAGAGCATCTGACTGACAGAGTGGCTACATCACTGATCTCTCGTGGGACAAGGGTGTCAGGTTCGATTCATGCTCCAGGCTACCAAGCTGTAAATGGGTACCTGATTTGCTTGAGTCAGGGAAAGAAAAGATGGCAAGGAAGGGAACTGGTCACCCCACCTCTTGATGCTGGACCTAGTATAATGAAGTCTCTAACACTTCATTCCCCTACAGCAGTATCTGCTATGGGACGACCTTTACCAAAGTGTGATCGACTATAGTGTCTTCTGTGACCTTGTCATTGCTCAAGTAAGGAGCATTAAGCTCCAAGGAAACGTGCAGGACCAGCACTTGTGCGGTGCAAGTTCTGGGGCTGCACCAGGCACCAACTTTGGTGAAGCACCAACATTTATTTTTTTAAATAAAATCATTAAAATATTAAAAGAACAAAAAATTTCAAGGTAAAAAAAATGTGCCTTCATGACACTTCCTTCACAGCACCTTAAAAAATCCCTTGTGCCAGCTCTGGAAATATGGATTTGTCAATGAAATAGATTAAAATGGGATCCTATTTGAATGATGCTTACTACCAGCTCCACAGAAGAGAACAAGTGGTAATCTTCAGACTCCGCATTGGCCACAACAGATTGAGATACCATCTATTCAACAACCTAAAGATAGGAACTACCGATCAGTGGCACTGATAAAATGACTGCTGAATATCTGGTTCAAAGTTGCCCCTTATATGTGGATCAGAGAAAGTGCATATGGCCGACACCAGCTCCTTTCGTGGAATAGCTTTACGGGGATTAAACTGACTACTGCTTTCTTTGAGAACATTCAAGCGGACATCTGAGAGTGTACGAAGAAGAAGAATCCTATTTACACTGTCCACTAACATGTTAATTCCGTCACCAGATACTCAGCTGTCAAAATGTTCATCTTTTTTATAAACAATAGTTTATGACGAAAACGAATATAAATTCAACACTTTACACTATTGTATAAAACTACACACTATAATACAAAACTATGAAGCCTTATCGTTTCTTTGCTCCAGGCTTGGCTTCTTTTAACTGTCTGATCTCATTCTCATGGAAGTGTGACACTGCATGCTGTTCTGCAAGCTGAAAAATGAAACAAAATATGCTAGATCGTTTTAACAGTGCACACAATAATTTATGGCAGTAAACTGTGACAATGCTCATGTATTACTGCAGTCTGAAGGAAAAGCAAAGAATAGCAGGCACTGTACCCTACTGGGCATGTCATAGGATGGGTGGACATGGGCAGGCTACCCCCATCCATAGCAGCAAAGCAAAAACACTTAAGAATAAAGAAAACATAGAAAGACCGTGAACAGATGGAATTATTTTTAAGTCGATTGATGATATGATTTTTCGTGATTTTTTTTAAAGCCAAAGCTCTCTAGGAGGTCGAATATTTGCTTTGGGATCCAAGAAATGACTTATTATTTGATCAGGATGCTAACTGTGTGGCCGAATCATGTGTTGAAATTGAATAAGGACATGATTTATTCTCTGACAGTGATGAAACTGAATCTAGTGAAACAGGAAATGGTATTGCTGAGAGATCAAACGAAGGAGGCTGGTCAACAAGGCGTACTCCAGTTGAAATTTGTGACTTAATAGTTAAAATGCTTATTAAATATATTTTGATAACAACATTTGATGAAGCAGCAAGTTTATATCTGAAGGATACCAGTATGCAGTGGTAAGAGCGGGGAGCAACACTGACCAGTTTCATAAATCTTTTTTTTTTGACGAATATAAGTCTGAGTACGTTCTTTAAAGTCCAAAAATGGAAAACAAATTTCTCAACTTATACTATTGTTGTTGATCAGAATCGACACAACTGCACTCTGGGCAAACCCATAAGTGCTCAGTTTCCCTGTCGAAGGATAAGAAGGCTAACTGTTCCAGTTGCACGCAGGTTGTATACATGATGGATGAATTCTCTCATACATCAACCCCTGCTAATCTTATGTTTGATGCCAAATAGCAGCAACCTTAGCCTTGTTGATTCATTGACTGCAGTGTCATTCTCTAATTGACGATCATTAATTCTCCAAAGTATCTCTCTCTTATCCATATCCAATGTTCTCACTATGGGTGCTCTCGGGGCTAGTCTTTCTCATGTACCCCTGCACGACCAGGACAGTAGATCCACATCAGTTCCCGAAGCTTCTATTGATGTTTTACATTCTTGCTGTAGCAATCCATTTTGGACCTTCCAAAGCATGGACTGAGAATTATGACACAATAAGTGCCCTGGTTAATGAAGCTTCAGTCAGCCACCTCAGGGCTGCAGTAGCTGCCCCAACCTCCATTCTTATGCTGGAGGTTGTTGTCATGTAAGCTCTGCTCTGTTCATACACGGTGAATAGCTTAACATCATGACATTGAAAAAATGAACAACACTGGGTAGGAAGTTGTGGAAAGACACAGTCACCTAGTTCAGTCACCATGGCACTTGAGCAAGGCATCCATCAATAGTTTAATGAAAGCATAATCCAGTGTTCTTGGCACATGGCCATATAATTGGTATTCGTTTCTTCTTCATCCCCACCGATGTTTGGTAGGTTTTATTATGGTCCTACAGATTGTACTGTTTCACATGCTGTCACTTGTGAAGTGATCCATGTATGTTGTAAGGATCTTTCTGCTGCATCCTGATACCAATATTTGTATTTTTTTTCTTCTAATTTTACATTTAATAACAAAATGCTTTCTGGTAAACGTTTGTAAAAAAAAATTATTGTTAAGTATAAACTGATCACTTACCATGTCAAGCAGAATATCAATTTTAAGTTTCAGCAAATTGTTTTCTTCATGCAGTGTCTGATTTTGTTTCCTTAATCGTGTCACTTCCTTATGACCAGTTCCACCTCCTGTTTCTACAGAAAGAAATTTTACACATCAAAGCATTTGCATTAATAAGATGTATTACATTATGTTACCCCCAGTTTTCAAACTCCCCCAACCCTCAACATAAGTATGAAGTACCATTTGCCACATCAAATAAAACAAAAAACAAGGTTTCAAAATAGGAAGTTTCTCAGCTGTCGGAAAATACTCCTAAATCTCAGTGACTGAAGAACCCTTGAGATGAACTTCAGAGTGCGCGTGCAACTTGAGCATGTCAGCTTCAAATACACACTTTTCCAAGCACAGCAAAGTGACAAGTTCTTGTGTTGAATTTTCACTGTTGAAGTTTAACATCTTGGGGAAGGCAGGGGTAAAAATATTAAATGTAAATGAACTTCTTAAAAACATGAATATGTTGAATAGATGACTCAATGTGGCTTACTTTGTATTTCATATTTCCTATGTGCGTTCAATTTGAAAGATGGATGGTCCTTCAAATTAAGAGGTTACAAGCCAATGGGGGGGGGGGGGGGGGGCTTGCAAACTTCATAATATAAGCTTTATCATAAGGAGAGATGCTAAGGGTCAATTGCTGATTACCTGTTAGGGAATGACACTGCAATGAAATTGATAGGCTAAAACCACTGGAATATGGCATCACATGTAAGACTAGCAGGGTTGGACCTATGAGAGGCTGTATCAAGCATGTATACAGGGAGCGCGCTACTGTATCAGTCAGCATTCATACCATCTGCCGTTTGTGGGGGGTAATTGAGCACCTGTGGGTTTGCCCAGAGAGCAATGATGTCAATTCTGAACAACATTAATTTGTACTTCAAACTAAAACTATTTTTAGTATATACAAATAGAATTCATGCAAGGGCATGTTCGAAGCTTTGAATTAAGTCCCACTTCAAAATATCACTCTTCGAATTTAGTGTACTTATTTTCATGTGTGTGTGTCTATATACAGTGCAGTCCAGATAAGTAGAAGTCACTGGGACCAGCTAAAATACTTCTTATCCAAAATTCTGCTTATCCGGAATTTGCTCAAAGATGGATATTTACATCAGAATAAGAGGTAAGGCATGAGGCAATTAATTTAGCCATCCAAAACAAGTATTTTAAATTTTCATTTCTGCATCAATTTAGCGAATCTTAAAATGTAGTATCAAGTTAATTGATAGTAGCAAGTGTAAAAATGTTAGAATCACGTGCTTGGCCTAGTATTTTTGTGTGCTCTGTTAGTGGTTCCTATGCGGATTACAGAGTGATGATAACTATTGCAGGACAAGTAAGCCGATGTAAGAGTTACCTGTTGTCTAGTGTTTTCCTTTCTTCTTTCTTACGAGTGCCCACCAAATACTGGTTTATGTTTATTATTTACTATTCACTGGCCTGGGGTTTCACTCTTTGTTAATCCTCATCTCAAACGTGTAGTACCGTTGCTTCAGAGTTTAATGTTATGCACTTGTTGGTTTAATAAATGTTAGCGTTGTAATGTATTGCTGGATGCTCAGATGTTTATTAACCTGTTATCGCCTGTTGACCAAAAAAAATTATGTACGGCCATGTTGTACTGTAACATAAGCGATGAAGGCAGAACATCTACTTAGCCGAGTCCAAATTTGAGTTGGGACAGACAAATTACCTCGACGTATCCAAAAATGATTAGAATTCGACTTAACCGGAATTTTTTAACAAAACAAAGACGACATTTAGCCAGGACCTTCAGAAATGCTTCTACATAAACGAAATTTGACTTAAGTGAGTTCCACTTAAGTGGACTGCACTGTGTACAAGGCCGGATTAAGCCAAGAAGGGGCTCTAGGCTTTTTGGTGTTTGGGCCCGCCTTCACCTAATAGGCAATAATTTTTCATATTTTTTTTCAAACCCCTTAGCATAGTGATGGTTTATAGTATTATTAACACATTAACTACCGAATTAAAAAACACACTGTGGCCGAATTAAATTTTTCCCATTTTCATCCTGTAGGTGTTTGCACAAAGTAAGCTGTAGTTTTCGTAATTGTTTACAGATTTGTATGAATTACACGTCATTTTAAAGATAAATGAATTTACTATTACAATAAACATTGGTTGCAACTCTAATAGAGGTTGTTGCTATTTAACGGCCCTCCGATGGCCGAGGACTTCAATATTTTCACAATTATAACTGCTTGCGCCCCATCTCTATCAAAATCACAATTTCAATCAATGTGCACACCGTTTTCACTCTTGTCCTCGTCGCTAGATCTTTCAGTCAATTGTTGAAACACGTTTCTATCCTATTCAGCCGTTAGACGAGATTTACACGCATTTTTTGTAGTCCTAGCACTAGTTGCCACGGTAAACAGTTTTACACGATTTGGTAACTAACCCAAAACGCTGAAAAATATGAACATAATATCAATTTTTCAGTGTTCTACAACAACCATGCTTTGGGAATTTGTTTTCCGGTGGCAACTTAAAATCTCGAACAAGATCAGAGAGTGTTTCAGTACATTTTTCATTCGTTTTATTACAAAATTAGATTGGCGCCCTGAGCGGCTTGCGGTCCAAATGTGATTATGTTGTGAGCCGCTGACAGCGGCTTGCGGTAGTTAATGAGTTAAAAGACTGGTATGTGCGTTTGTTGGCATTCTTATCTCTTTTATTAGTAATTATTTTTTATTAATATTTATTATTATTAAGGTAAACACAATATACACATTTTATCAAAAAATATTTCTTGTTTTTCTTTCAACAATTTCTTCAATAACTGATTTTGCCGGAGTGCATTATGTCTTTTAAGGTAATTTTGCTTTTACGGTCTTTTTAGAATGTTATGAATGTGGTTCAAAGTGCAAACGTTTTCTTTTTGTACATTATTGTTAATCAGAATCGATGTCATTGCACTCCGGGCAAACCCATAGGTGCTCAGTCTCCCTCAGCAAATGTCAAAGGGTATGAATGTTAATTGTTCCTGTTGCGCACTGGTTGTATACACGGCGGATGAGTCCTCTCAAACATCCATCCCTGCTGGTCTTATGCTTGATGCCAAACGCCAGCAGTCTCAGCCTTGATGATTCATCGATTGCAGTGTCATTCTCTAATAGACGAACATGAATTCCCCTCAGTATTTCTTCCTTATCCATGGCCAATGCACCTTTTATGGGTGCTCTTAAAGCTAGTCTGTCAGCTCTTTCATTGCCACTTACCCCGGCATGACCAGGACAGTAGATCCATATCAGTTCTTGAAGATTTGATGCTTCTATGGAGTTTTTGTACATAAATCTATGTTTGATGCTTCTATGGAGTTTTTGTACATAAATCTATGCATCAAAAAAAATTTGTTTAAAACTTATACATGGGCCCCCAAGAGCTCCGGGCCCCTAGGTTTCAGCCTACTTAGCCTAATGGATATATATATATATATATATATATATATATATATACAGTCATGCGCCACATAACCTCCGTTCGGACAACGTCCGACCGCATATACGTCCGTGGTCCCGTAAGGTTATAATGAGTTCAGAAATCCCGATCGGAGAACAGGACAAAGCGTAACCGGACGTAGCAAAAGCAACAGCTTCCCGCACGCAACACGTGTATCTCATATCTCTTGTATACAGTACAAAGCGATTGTGATGCCAGGCGCATAATGGTACAGTACATATATAACCTATAATACAGTACATATATCTTGATAGTCATAATAAACGCCTATGTTACTGGCCTATGTATGTACTGTACTGTACTTACTATCGTTATTTTAATGTGAACTTTCGAAAATACATTACCGTATGTGTACAGTATCTTGACTATTTAGTCAATACAGGTACACTACAGTATCCCATATAACTTTGCTAAGTATAAAGTATGGTGTTCGTACAACATCCAAATCACATAACATCCTATTTCACAGAACGTATTGTGGATGTTAAGCGGTGCATGACTGTGTGTGTGTATATATATATATATATATATATATATATATATATATATACACACACACACACACACACACACACACACACACAGATACATATATTCATACAGTACATAAATACAGCATATATATAAATATATATAAATGAATATTAACAAACTCACCATTGACCCAGAGACCATTTTCAAATGCAACTTCATTACCACCAAGACTGACTTTCAATGCACCATAGTCCAGGCCAAACTCAGCTTTAGATTCTGTAGCATCAAGGTGTAGATTGGACAGAGAATGTGCTCGTCTTGGTGGAGTTTTCTTGGGTGAAAACTTATTGCCAAATAAACCAAGAGGCATAGTGGTCACCTGATTGATTCATAACATTATGTGGTGAAATTACCCAACCAAAAATGTACATATTGTCTCTACTGCTAATAAATTATCGTTTAGGAATTAAGTTCATGTATGCACACAAATCATAATGGAAAGAACAAGAAATAGAATACAACCAGAAATTTCTGAAACTCAGTTCGGTTTCGTTGCTGATAAAGGTACCAGAAATGCAATTTTCACACTATCAATGCTCATGGAGAGATGTATTGAGGAACAAAGAGACCTTTATCTATGCTTTATAGAATACTCAAAAGCTTTTGACAAAGTGAAACATCAAGACCTTTTAGATATTTTACATGAACTAAATATAGACGGGAAAGATCTTCGGATAATAAGGAACATATATTGGGAGCAGGAATCCGCGATCAGATTTGAAGAACTAAGTGAATTCAGAGCAATTAAAAGAGGAGTTAGACAGGGATGTGTGTTATCACCTGATCTTTTTAACATATACAGTGAGACGATACTTCGAAACATTGAACACCTCGAGGGAATTAAAGTCATAGGACAAAATATCAACAATCTGAGATATGCAGATGACACAGTTTTAATAGCAGAGTCAGAGGAAAATCTGCAAATCATTCTAGACAAAGTAGTGGAAGAGAGCGAGTTGAAAGGATTATCTTTGAATGTCAGCAAAACTGTATGCATGGTAGTTTCTAAGAAAATACAAATAGCAGTATGCTCTTTGAAAAGCAAAAGAGAAAATATCAAACAAGTCAATCTCTTTAAATATTTAGGCTACACATTGACATCAGATGGCAGATGCGACACACAGTTAAAGAAAAGGATCACCATGTCCATAGAAGCCTTTACTGGGATGAGCAACGTAATGAAAAACAGAAACATCACCATAAGCACAAACATTTGCTTACTAAGGGCCTACGTGTGGTCCGTTCTTTTATATGGGTGCGAATGCTGGACAATGAGTAACCAAATGGTGAAAAAACTGGAGGCAGCGGAAATGTGGTTTTTGAGAAGGATACTGAGAATATCGTGGACAGAGAGAAAACAAATGCTGAGGTATTGACAGTTGCGAGTGTTAATAGATCGCTCATCAAAACCATCAGGAAAAGACAAATGAAATTTATGGGACATATTAACAGAAGAGGAGGAGTGGAGGAATTAGTCTTACGTGGGAAAATACCAGGTAGGAGAGGAAGAGGAAGGCAGAGAAAGATGTATGTGGAAAGCTTAAAGAACTGGGCAACAAACAACAGCAGGGGCAACAATAACCTCATTAGACTATCAAAAGACAGAGAAGATTGGAGGGTCATGATCTCCAATGTCTGTTCCAGACCAGGCACCTGAAGAAGAAGATGCACACAAAAATAAATAAATGTGTGTTTGTGTATATATATTTACATTAAATGTGGAACTGATGACAAGAACCAGTGGAACAAGAGATGAAATGTGGATGAAAATGGCAATAGATAGGATACACATTAAGGAAACATGGTGATAGCATTATCCTTAAGGTAAGTGAAGTAATCCTTGCTCTGGAATCCTTAAGGTAAGTGAAGTAATGGTAGACTGATTTGATTTACTTTATTTGGACTAAGTGCAGATGATGCCATATTTAGGTATCAGAAATTTTATCTTGAATTAACCATACTATATATCCCAATTATAAGCCAACAAGGGTTGAACAGGATATTTTTATATAAAATAAATAAATAAGGTACACCAAAAGGCAGATGGGGAGGACAACTGGAGACAGAAATGAAAATGGTGATAAAGACCTTGTGCTGATGGAACACAACAGATGGTCTAGGCATACATTTGTTGAAGGCCTATGCTCCTATGGCGCTGATAGGTAAAGAAGACATTTACACTCTTTCCACTAGTGCCTTTAAGTGTCATGGGAAGAAGTAATTTTCGTTCCCGTCTGAAGTGTATCGCTTTGGTCAGCGACGTGCCGTATATCGTCAGGAGTTAATTCAACTGACCCTTATCTAAACGTCATCATCATCAGTTGCCATCTCCACAACGGAGGTTGGCTGTAATGGATCTCCAACGTCTTCTGTCTCTTGTCTTGGTGGTACACTCTGATAGACTCTTTCCCGTCCATCTCTTGATGTTATCTTCCCACTTATAGCGCTGTCTTCCCCTTGCACGTTTACCTTCAACTCTCCCTTCTGTTATGGTCTTCTGCAAGGTGTTATGCCTTTTTATGTGGCCAAAGTATTTTAGCTGCCGAACTTTGACCTCTCTCATTAGTTCTCTTTTCATACCTAGATTTTCTAGGACCTCCTTATTTGTTTTCATCTCTTTCCATGAGATACGCCCCATTCTTCTATATATCCACATTTCAAGAGCCTCAATTCTTTCTTCCAAATGCTTATTCATCGTCCATGTTTCTGCACCATACAGAAATGCAGAATATATATAACACTTTATGATTCTCAGTTTTAATTTATGAGATAACTGTTTGGATGTCAGTATATGTTTCATGTTGTTGAATGTAGCTTTGGCCATTCCTATTCTCTTCTTGATTTCTGTTTCACATCTGCCATCTTCTGTTATTATATGACCAAGATATACGTAGCTCTTGACTTGTTCCAGGATTTTCCCATTTACGCTTATCTTTAATGTGGGTTTATCATCTGTTTTGCTAATTATCATAGTTTTAGTTTTCTCAATATTAATGTCGAGTCCATATTCATGACTTATACTGTTCACTTGCTTCACTAGTTCTTGTAACTCCTGTTCGCTTTCAGCTAACAACACGGTATCATCTGCATATCTAAGGTTGTTTATTGATCTTCCACTGATGTTCAGTCCTGGTATTTCCTGTATCTGTTTGAAAATTTTTTCGGTGTATAAATTAAATAGGCAGGGGGACAGCACACAACCTTGTCTGACACCTCTTTTTATGTCTATGTATGGTGAATAATTCCTTCCCGATCTTACTGTGGCAGTTTGCTCCCAATAAAGGTTACTGAGTATTCTTATATCTTTTCCATCAATACCTATGTCTTTGAGGCATTCAATTATTTTCTCATGATGGATTCTGTCAAAAGACGTAGTGCCTACATAACCAGAAAAATAGAATAATCAAACGATACTTTATTTTATTTTCTTCTCGTAACTACATTTAGCTCTTTAAAGTGCAGTCAAGTTAAGAATTCATAATCTTAACTGTCTAGGTATACGCAAGTCCGTTAAAATTTTCAATAAAATACCAGTCCTCGGACAAGTATGAGCACGCAAAGTTGGACAACAAGCAACAAATATTTTAAGGCAAAATGCACCATGAACATTTTTTTTTTTACTGTTGCCGAGTTTGTTTTTAAGTCGAAAGAAATTACTTTTGCTTACCAAACTAAAGCGACACCACTTTCATTAAAATATTATAAATCTTTTGGTAAACGTTTGAAATCCCCCTGCAGTCATAACAAGAATGTTATTTCCAAGTTATTGCCCTTAGTCAAAACATTTACTTCCTGTAATAATGAGAGTGATGTACCTTATTTATATTGTACACATGACTGGTTGTGATACGAATGGTTATTTTATTGTCAGTTTCTAGAGATTTGTTTCGACATAAAAGCTTAAATGTTACAATTATTTGATGCAGACATTTGTTGTGGTTTTAGTTTGTGAGGCAAAGTAAGTTAATAAGCAAATTAAGATCATGTGACTCGACTACACATAAACGAAGTAGGCTAGTTAGGCAACTGTTCATTCAGATAGCCTAAGGTCTTCATTTTTTAAAAAGTAGCCTAACTTACCGGTAATTGTAAAATTTTTACTCAAGCGAAGGTCACGACAGATTATTCAGGTTTAGACCTGTTGAGGAATAAAGTTAATAATAATAATAATAAATTCTTTAAGCGCCAAACACGGCGCATAAGGCAGAAACCAGTGCTCTCCAGGTTGTTCGTTGTGACGCCACTCCTCTTAGCTCTTGCACATTATTTAGGCCCAACGTTCTTCCTTCTCTTATTATTGTTCTTCTGAGTGTTTCTTTTGGTCTTCCTTTTTTCCGCTTACCCTCAGGAACCCAAGTGAGCGCCTGTAGTGGTATTCTGTTGTTTTGCATTCGTAGGACATGACCGATATATGACCATCGTCTTTTCCTTATATAGTCGGAGACATATTTCTGCCTAGAGTCTTCTCTTATTTGTCGATTAGTCTTGAATTCTTTCCAACTGATGTTCATGAGTTTTCTAAGACATTTAAATAAAGTTAATATGTCATGGTATATTGCCACACATAGGCATATAGCCATATTTATTCTAACGGCTAATATTCTGGGCCTTTCGTATACTTCTGTCGTTCAAGCAAGACGTATTTTTCGAGCTCCCGGAGCTGTGGAGGAATTTGGTTCCTTTTTATGTGGCATTAATATTTTTCGAAGGCCGCGACTTATTTTTCAACGATCGTTAAGATGGTCCCGAACTCATGAAGAAGTTCCGCACCTTATAGAGAAGTATTTTATTCAAGAAATATAACATTCACGTTTCGGGTCCACATTACTTAGGTATCCGTGGTTGACACGCACCTTCTAGTACAGCGGCCAGAACTGAATAGATGAGATGAATATATTGATGACATATCACTATGCATGCTTACATACTTATGGACTGACCATGCATTTTATTTGAGGAGACAGATGTTTCAAGATGCTCCATTTTTTTGCCATTGCTTGAATTTTTGTGAAGAACTAAATAAATATTGTATGACGTGTATCGTGGACCCACTACCAGACAACTTGTGTTCTTCTGCCAGTTTTCATGTCCTGTGTAGGGGGGTTTGGGATGTCAGGTATTGGTAGTACCTCTGGTGAAGGAGCTGTCATGCCCTTTTCAGGGCAGCTCGGCCACCTTTGGTCCAAACCTGGCATCCAGCTCTCACCTGTGGCTCCTCGTAGCTGTCAGCATGCGACAGCGGCCACCCCTGGGAAATGGCTTTGACAGGTCGGCTAAACTAGGTGAGGGTAGCCAACTGGTTATAAACCTTCGGTGAGTTAGGGTCTGCCTACCCATGCATGAGAAGACTGGATTCGATAGACTGCACTCCGCGGAAGAAACCATCTTTTGGTTCAACGGGCATGACGGTGATTACCAGCAACATACTGTGGAGCGTAAGGAGCATGGCGAGGCGCGTGAAAAGCCCTGGTCATCCACTGCACCTGACTTCATCTCCAGTCGTCTTGACTTGTCTTGCCACTGGATTCAGATGGACCCAGCAAGAGAGTGAGGTCGACGAAATGCGCTACTCTTCCTCACTTTAAACCAAATCACTGCGCAGGTCACTCTTTCATCCACTCATCCATCCACTCACAAGTATCTCCAAAACCAGCAGTACATTTGGCAGACTAAACACCAACGTTTGGCATCAAAGTGGCATTAGTCTACAAGCGCCACGTAAAGAAGCTAAACCACTTCCATACAGTGGTGGACTGGTTTGTGGCACAGATGTTGTAGAGACGGGAATCTTGGACTTAGAATTAGTTACATCAACAAATTTAAGACAAACATTTAGTTGCTAATGACAGTGCTATACTTAAGATAGAGAGCATTTAAATCTAATGTGGACATATTAAGAAAAGCAGTAGGCTATTAGAAAAGATTACTTCTACAAAAATAAAACAAAGACTAGTGAATTTTATTTACATACAGTTTTAAAGTAGAGTATTATACTCAACAAGTGGTGACAATAAGAAAGATTGTGGGTATAAGATGCAGAGGCAGACAGAGAACAAATTAGCAACGTTTATTTTCAATTAGTTGAGCACTGGGCATGCAGTGACATCTGACATTCTGCTCTTTGTCACAACTTTCATACTGCTATCTTCTAACGTTCATACATGTCATCAGAGTCTCTTGGCTTCCATGACAAGATGGCAGGATAAAATGCATTATAAAAAGCACTGGAATACCCTAAAGACAGTTGCAGAGAGAAATGATTCTCAACCCTTGATGGCATGTAATGTGATGGTGTTTCTTCTTCTTCGTACACTCTCAGACGTCTACTTGAATGTTTTCAAAGAAAGCAGTAGTCAATTTGAGGCTGTTGAATCTCCGTAGAGCTTTTCCATGAATCGTACTGGTGTCGACCATATGCGCTTTCTCTGTTCCGCATATGTTGTTTGACTCCTTATAAACATTATCTACAGCCATGTTTTTCTCTCATGATTACTGCATTTTTTTTCCATTTTTAAAATGTTAAATTGACATATGGAAAACAGTTTCATTTTCATATTTAAAAAATAAATGTACATTAGATACTTAGATGTCTTCGACATCCAGGAAACTAATATTTCCTCTAACCAGACAATAACATGTTTTTTATATAATTACTCCATTCTACAGAAATAGTGTTGAAATTGAATGGTCAAGTTCACACCATTTTGTCAAGTTCAAAGATCTGGTACTAAGTTCAGGATATTATGTCCCTGAATTAAAGCTCAGGAAAGGTGTACAGTTTACTGGAGTTTCACAGTAGTGCTGTGATTATTGATAAGCACAAGGAAAATGGCATCAGGACCCGGTGGTGACAGTCCTCAGAGTAACAGCTCAGATATTCCCAGGGGACTCATAAATAGAACAGGAAATCCTATAGGAAGAGGCTCAAGGTGAATCTTGTTTTAAGACTGATTATGTGACCAGAACATACAGATTCTGAATGTAATATTTATCTGTCTGTCTATCTAATCTAATCTATCTGTCACTCCTTTTAAATTCATGTGGAATATATGGCTAGACCTGTTTCAATTTTGAGTCATTTTTGGCAGCTCTGCCCATGATATCCCAGTCACCCTGGCTTTATCTTCTGCTATTCTCCTCCTAGTTCTATTTGACCCAGCTTCTGTCTTCTGTGGGTTCCAGTCGAGGGTGTATCAGATTATATTGGGTGGTTGCTTTAAGAAGGCATAGGGCATGCTCTATTAGTCTCCACTTTTCTCCTTAACTTACACCTCTGTTTGTTGTTTGGTTCTGTTTTACATATCTATATTTGTTAATACATCTGGCTATTTAATAGGGAGGCATCTATTAGTCTTAGAATATGAAAGAATAGGACTACTACACACTCAGGCATATCACACAAGGCAACTAATATGAGGTTGTTCATGAGTCTGTTAAACTCATCATGTAAAATTAGTTGCCACATAAACCACCACTGTAAGAGCATGTGACTGCTTGGTGCAGGCTTCCTACTAGGGGAACAGCGGTGGTGGTGGCTCCGTGAGGGGTGCAAAGTTAAAATGATGATGATCTGTTAGTGAATGTCTAGGCCTTGGACATGATTCTAGTTTGAATAATGCCAACTATTTTATGCAGCTACTTAAAGCTTTGATCTTTCATGGTCGCCAGACCTCATTACATTTGGAAGTGTCTATAGCAGACTCAAAAATCTGGCCTTGTGCCTCAGTTTTTGTCACATTTTGTGTTTCTTTTCTTTAGGCATTCTGCCTCAAATGTATGTCTCCATTGACCACTAGGTCTGTCTGTGTCAATACAGACTCCATCTGTTGCTTGTCTTGGCCATCTGTCTGTCACAGTTTCTGTGGCAGATAGATTTCTTTTTAAATATTATAATACTGCCAACCTAGCACTCAACTGTCCCTAGTCTAAATATAGTATCTTTCCCCCCTCCATGCAGTCCAAATATAGTAAATCGAAACTGTAAAATTGTGTTAATGAATGTGTGACCTACACCCGTGTGTTACCGGGGCCCGAAAGGGGAGCAAAGAATAGTAACACTGTACCCTACCATGCATATCATAAAAAGTGACTAAGGAGGGTTGGGCATGGGGCTGGTTACCCCATCCCATAAAAAACTTTTTACCACAAAAACTTCAACAAACATGGACAAGTCAAATAAAGAATATAAATCAACTCAGCAACCCAAGACGGAAGAAGGTCCTCTGGAAAGGAGGCGCATGAAGCAACCTAGAGAAAGCTGAAAGGAGTTTGGGTTGCCGACTAACCTTTTTTCATCTAGGAAAATCTCCAGGATTGGCACCTGGAATGTTTGCACTCTGTGTGAAATAGGGAAAACTGCACAGGTAGCAGCAGAAATGACAAATTACAGGATTGATATCCTGGGTCTCTGCGAGACAAGGTGGAAAGGCATAGAGAAGAGGAGATTGATCACAGGAGAAATGGTGTTGTCCTCAGGACATGAGGAGGAAAGAGCCCACCACAGTGAAGGGGTGGCTCTAATGCTGTCCAAGGAAGCACAGAAGGCACTTATAGAATGGGAAGCAATGGGACCCCGAATTATAACAGCAAGGTTTAAATCGGCCATAAAGAAAGTAAATATAAACATCATCCAGTGTTATGCACCAACAAACGATAAAGAAGAGTCTGTGAAAGAAGACTTTTACACCAGACAACTATTTTATGCAGCTACTTAAAGATTTGATCTTTCATGGTCGCCAGACCTCATTACATTTGGAAGTGTCTATAGCAGACTCAGAAATCTGGCCTTGTGCCTCTCTCAGTTTTTGTCACATTTTGTGTATCTTTTCTTTAGTCATTCTGCCTCAAATGTATGTCTCCATTTACCACTAGGTCTGTCTGTCTCTTTGTATCAATACAGAGTCCATCTGTTGCTTGTCTTGGCCATCTGTCTGTCACAGTTTCTGTGGCAGATAGATTTCTTTTTAAATATTATAATACTGCCAACCTAGCACTCAACTGTCCCTAGTCACAATTTGTGACATATATATCAGGAGAACAAAGGCAAGAAGAGCTTTCATTGCATTGAGAAATATGTAGAAATCCGAAAAAGTCAAATGCAACATAAAAATAAGACTCTTCAACTCAAATGTCAAAGCTGCCCTATTGTATGGCTCTGAAACATGGAGAACAAGAAGTTACAGACTTTCAAAAATGTGTGCTGGCACAGAATAGAAGGATTTCATTGGTGCAATAATATCACCAATGGGAAATTGGTGGAGAGAACCAGACTCGTTTCAGTGGATCAAGAAGTGAGTGGAGGACACTAGCATTGAATATGAAACTTTGAGAAAACCAGTTGATAGCATTACAAGGCAGTCCTAGTTCTGAGATCACCCAGAGTAAGATAAATAGAGTAAAGAAAAACACATGGAGAAGAGAATTCACTATAGACATGAAGTGGATACAAAAAATACATGGAAAGACCTGACACGGATAGCACAGGACAAGAAGTTTTGGTATGTATTTGTTAAAGGCTTGTACTCAACAGGGAGCTGAAAGATAATGATTGAGTGATATCAGAACAGTGGTCCTCTTCTTTGCATCCTCATTTGTAACATGTTACAGACTGCCATCTGTGAGGGGTCATCGGGACTTGACTCTTGGTGGCATCCAAAAGAAAGTCTTCAAGCCTAATTTGGCAGCTGTTAAAAAAGCACCAAGCAAAGAGGAGTAAGTACATATATATTTTGTCTAAAATAATACCTAGTTCACCACTCGGCATGAAAGATAGTATACCTTTCTTTCCTACTCATGAAGCTTTCTAAAGCTTTATGGGTTTGGCGATTTCATTTTCTGTTTTTCTTATTTGTTGAATTGTTTCTGTTATTTCTTTCTTGTTCCATATTTTTACTTCCTTATTTATTGTATTTTTTTCCTAGTCTACTTCTTCTTGGATCCTTAGCTGCTGACTGGCAAAGCAATCGGTGGCCATCATGTAAGGCAGCAACAACAAACTGTCTCCACATTTCTCAGTCGGTGGCCATCACATAAGGCAGCAACAACAAACTGTCTCCACATTTCTCAGTTGGTGACCATAACGTAAGGCAGCAACAACAAACTGTCTCCACATTTCTCAGTCGGTGGCCATCAAGTAAAGCAGCAACAACAAACTGTCTCCACATTTCTCAGTCGGTGGCCATCACGTAAGGCAGCAATAACAAACTGTCTCCACATTTCTCAGTCGGTGGCCATCACGTAAGGCAGCAACAACAAACTGTCTCCACATTTCTTAGTTGGTGACCATAACGTAAGGCAGCAACAACAAACTGTCTCCAGATTTCTCAGTCGGCCATCGCGTAAGGCAGCAACAACAAACTCTCCAGATTTCTCAGTCGGTGGCCATCACGTAAGGCAGCAACAACAAACTGTCCACATTTCTCAGTTGGTGACCATAACGTAAGGCAGCAACAACAAACTGTCTCCAGATTTCTCAGTCGGTGGCCATCACGTAAGGCAGCAACAACAAACTGTCTCCACATTTCTCAGTTAGTGACCATAACGTAAGGCAGCAACAACAAACTGTCTCCAGATTTCTCAGTCGGTGGCCATCACGTAAGGCAGCAACAACAAACTGTCCACATTTCTCAGTTGGTGACCATAACGTAAGGCAGCAACAACAAACTGTCTCCAGATTTCTCAGTCGGTGGCCATCACGTAAGGCAGCAACAACAAACTGTCTCCACATTTCTCAGTTGGTGACCATAACGTAAGGCAGCAACAAACGGTCTCCACACGTTTCTCAATCAGTGACCATCATTCGTGCAGTGCCCTAGGTCTGGTTTGTGCATTGCAGCTTGACCTGCATGTGATCTTACCTGGTTTGTATATTTCTTTTCTTCATTTTTCTGTGTTTCTCATCTAATCTTTATTTTAGTTGTTCATCCTGTTTTTCTATGTGTTTGCAGTGTCCATTGTTTTTTTTTCTCATTACCTGTCAGTATTTCTTGTCCTTAGAGTTATCTACCCTTCCAAGATGGAGGTGAAATTCGTTTCTCACCTTAGACGCCGAAAGAAAAACATCAGGAATGTGTGTATTTCGATGGATAGTACCATGTTATGTTAAATTATAGAATAAAAGATACACCAGAGTATCTAGTGGTGTAGATATTTTCCTATAACTGACCTCGAAACCCTCGAATCGGTCGGTTGGATCGGAGGGTTGATCAGTGAGTTAACAATTCACTATCGTAAAACAAGCTATTGTTACCGAAACAGAACCAGGCTCGACAGTAAACATGACTCACTCTAATATCTTGGGGGCTAAGGAGATTTTTAAAATTGGATACTGGAATGTAAGGACTATGTATCAAGACGGAAAATTGGAAGAAGTAATTAAAGAAATGGATAATTATAAGTTGGACTTATTGGGTGTCAGCGAGTGTAGATGGACGGGGAAGGGCATAAAATATATTTCAGAAGAAAAAAAGCAAATTATATACTCTGGTAGTAATGATAATCGTCACACAGAGGGAGTAGCCATCCTAATGACACAGAAAGCAGCAGCATCGCTTATCAGCTGGGTACCTATCAATGAGAGGCTAATATTAGCTAGATTTCAGACACGATTTTTCAAGCTCTCAATTGTACAATGTTATGCACCAACTAACGACGCTCTTGATACCACAAAAGATGACTTCTATGAAGCACTTCTAAGTACCATCAACACAATACCCAAGCATGACATAATAGCAGTCATGGGTGATTTTAACGCCAAAGTAGGTGACAACAACGATGGAGTACAAAGATATCTCGGTACTCATGGAATAGGCTGTATGAATCAAAATGGCGAAAGACTTCTAGAACTTTGTGAAATATCAAACCTCGTTGTGGCAGACACCATCTTTCCACATAAGAATATCCACAAGATAACATGGAATTCACCTGATGGCAGAACTAAGAACCAGATAGATCACTTCTGCATAAGCGCTAAATTTCGCTCATCAGTTCAAGACGTCAGAGCATACAGAGGTGCAGAGATCGGAAGCGATCATAACCTCTGCATAGCTAAACTGAGAATTAAACTGAAGAAGTTATACCAACAGAATAAAAATAGAAGAATAGATGTACACAGACTGCAATCAAATGATATAAAGGAGGAATATAATGTCAAAATGAACAACTATTTCGATGCTTTAGGCAAAATTGACAACGATATCACCACCAAGACAATCGATACTAAATGGGAACAACTGAGAACAGCAATGACAGAAGCAGCAGTAGCGACCACCGGATACCTAGTACATAAAAAGAAAAAATGGATGAGAGAAGATACTTGGGATAAAATACAAGAAAGGAAAACAGCAAAACTTAAACTACTAGCGGCAAGTACACATAATGCAGTTGAATCTTGCAAACTAACTTATAACTTGTTAAATAAAGAAGTGAAGACAAAAACTCGAAGAGATAAAAGACATTTCATCAATGAACTGGCCGTAGAAGCTGAAAATGCTGCAAGAACTGGTAATAGTAGGTGCCTTTATCAAATTACAAAACAACTATGTCACCAGCCTACTGCTATGGAAACACCTGTTAAAGGTAAATTAGGGAATTCAATACCAACAGAAAAAGAACAAATGAAGAGATGGGCTGAGCACTTCATGGAGGTGCTAAACAGACCACCACCAACAGTAACACCTGATTTTAATAATGAAACACTCACAACCACCTTGCCAATAACTTGCGATGAATTCACGCTGGACGAGATCAAACAAGCCGTTAAAAGATTAAAAAATTTTAAAGCTGCTGGAGTTGACGAAATTTCAGGGGAAATGATTAAAGCAGTTAATGACAACAACCTCTTGAGAATTTTAGATATTATAAATGAAGTATGGAGAGAAGAACAACCACCACAACAATGGAAAGACAGTATTATTGTAAAGTTACCGAAGAAAGGTGATCTATCAGACTGTAATAACTGGCGTGGTATATCTCTATTATCAGTACCTGGAAAATTATTATGTTGCATGATGTTAGAAAGACTTAAATTGCATGCTGACGAAAAGATCAGAGAAGAACAAGCGGGTTTCAGGCCGAAACGATCATGTATTGATCAAATATTCACACTAAGAACAATTATAGAAGAATCAGTGGAAAGGCAATCGCCACTTATTATCACCTTCGTCGATTTTCAAAAAGCCTTTGATAGTCTACACCGCCCATCATTGTGGAAGATACTTACAATCTATGGTTTTCCAACAAAATATGTGAATATAATCAAAGCGCTATATGACAATGCAAGATGTTGTGTTAGAACAAATAAAGGGAATACAGAATGGTTTACAGTAGAAACAGGGGTGAAACAAGGCTGTATTATGTCACCACTACTTTTTGGAATAGCTATTGATTGGGTTATGAGAAACTATACCCACAATGAACAATTGGGTATAAAATGGACAAATGGAAAATTCCTGGGGGACCTGGATTTCGCAGATGATGTAGCATTCTTAAGTTCAACACCAAGACAATCCCAAGAAGCAATAAATAATTTGTGTCATCTCTCGGTTAAAATAGGTCTCCAAATAAATGCCTCTAAAACTAAAGCTATGAACTTTTCTAACGAGACCTTTGATATCATCTTGAACGGGGAAAAACTACAGAAAGTTGAAAGTTTCAATTATTTAGGCAGTAAAATGACTCAGGATGGTGACACAACAAGAGAAATCCATACTAGAATTGCTTTGGCAGCTAGCGCCTTCAATAGATTATCTAACATTTGGAAATTACGATCATTGAATATACATACCAAGCTTCGTCTGTTTAATTCAAATGTTATCTCAGTGTTAACATACGGCTGTGAGAGTTGGAAAATAACAAAATCATTGGAGAACAAGCTGAATACATTCGAGAACAAATGTCTTAGAAAACTCATGAACATCAGTTGGAAAGAATTCAAGACTAATCGACAAATAAGAGAAGACTCTAGGCAGAAATATGTCTCCGACTATATAAGGAAAAGACGATGGTCATATATCGGTCATGTCCTACGAATGCAAAACAACAGAATACCACTACAGGCGCTCACTTGGGTTCCTGAGGGTAAGAGGAAAAAAGGAAGACCAAAAGAAACACTCAGAAGAACAATAATAAGAGAAGGAAGAACGTTGGGCCTAAATAATGTGCAAGAGCTAAGAGGAGTGGCGTCACAACGAACAACCTGGAGAGCACTGGTTTCTGCCTTATGCGCCGTGTTTGGTGCTTAAAGAATTTATTATTATTATTATTATTTCTTGTCCTTGTCTCCTGTTTTGTAACTGTGGTTGGTGAATCCCAAAATGTCCTATGTTTCTGGTGTATTGCCCATTCGTAGTCCTGATTCCATATAATTTAAAAAAAAAAAGAGTATATCAATGTACAGTATAATGTTTACTTCATCCACTGCTGTAGTTAGGTCATCAGTGACCATGTGCAAATTAATGCTTATTTTTTTTAATGGCTGTCTGCACACAAAACAATGTTTAGTTGAGTAGTGGGTGTCAGTTGATACAAAACATACAGTTTAGAATAATATATGGTTCACTGGAGCATGTCAAGAGAGAGTATACAATATAATGTTTAGAGCAGGCTTTCTCAACCGAGGTTCAATAGAACCCTAGGGTTCCGTGAGAGATCGTTATTGAAAAAAAAAGATAAATAAACATCGGTTTTTGAACTATGTGTGCCGGGTGATGTTAGCGTTAGCGCTGTCATTGACTGAGCAGACCCATCTGGCATTGCTTAATAGGACCGATTTCACCCTTGCATATATGATACTTTGTTAGCATCTTGTGGAGTAGAAATTTCTCATCAGACTTTAAGACCTACTTGGTTACAGTAAAAAAAAGAAAAAAATCTAATAGGAAATTTAAAAAAAAAACAGGAAAAACTTGAAGTTTCTTCCACCTACACTGCTGATTTGCATATCCTTTGTTGGTAGGGGGAATCCCACAAAAAGAGTAGGCTAATAAGTTGACCAGAATAAACAGATCCACAGAATAAATATTTCTCTATTTAAAATAGCATTGACAGTTTTTATTGGATTATTATATTTACAACTTACTGATCACGCCAAGGTACCATGAGCTGTAGATATAACAACTTACTGATCACGCTAAGGTACCATGAGCTGTAGATACAATTTTTATGCAGGGGCTCTCTGAGACCTAAAAATTATTTCAAGGGTTCCTGCAGGATAAAAAGGTTGAGAACCGCTGGTTTAGAGTAACAGTGTTTAATTCAGTAGTGGGTGTCAGCAACTCCGCCAATGCCGGTCCCAAGCCCGGATGAAAAAGGAGGAGGGCGGCCTGCATGGAGGCCGTAAGGAGGCAGCCCCTCCACCATGCAAAGGCACAACAGGCCAATCACCTGTTTGCTTTAAATCATGATTACGCGAACTACAAGAGAGAAAACCGGACTGATTCTAAAGGCGACGAACTGGAACGGACTACGGACTACGACTTATGGAACTTGGAACACAAGAAGTATAAATGGGAAGGAAGAGGAGCTGGTGGAAGAGATGAGGAAAGCAAAACTAGAAATCCTGGCTATAACGGAAACGAAGAAAAAAGGACAAGGAGTCATGGATCTCGATGGCAACACGTTGCTCTACAGTGGTGTACCCATATCTGAAAGAGCTAAAGGGGGCGTGGGTTGCATTGTGGCCCAAAATCAAAAAGATAGTATCAAGGGATGGAACTTTGTCTCGGAGCGCATTATGGTTGTAAAACTAAAAGAAGGAGAAACCATAGTCAACCTGGTCATAGTGTATGGGCCAAATGAGGATGAGAGAGCAGAGGTCAAGGAGGAATTCTTCGAGCTGCTTCAAAGGACAGTGGATGACTGCCTAGATGAAGTTATTATGCTCGGAGATTTTAATGCCAGAGTTGGAAATGACCATGCTAGATGGGGTGGAGTTATCGGAAGATATGGAGAAGATACTCTCAATGACAATGGAAAGCGACTCCTTCTGCAGTGAGCAGAATCTGATCATTACAAACACAAAGTTCCCCCATAAGCGCATACATGCATACACTAGATGTGAACCAACCAAGAATGAGAAGTCAGTGATCGACTATGCCATTGTTCGGAGAAGCTCATTCAGATATGTCCGAGATGCAAGAGTCTGGAGGGGGCCAGAGATTGGAAGTGATCACTACCTGCTAACAATCAAACGAACAACTGAAAGAGTTGCTCAGCCTAGGAACTGCCCAACATCATGCAAGAAACCAAGTAAACGAGCAGGAGAAATGAGCATTAGGACCTACAAGCTGAGAGAGCCAGAAATTAAGACCAGATATCAGGGGCTTATTGCTACAGCAGTGAGCAACACAGAAGAACGACCTGATGACTTGGAAACCCTCTGGAATAAATTCAAGGATATCATAAAGACAGCTGCTGCAGAAGCATGCGGTGAAGTCCGACTTGGGAACCAGAGAAAGAGGACACCTTGGTGGACAGAGGAAGTCAAAGAGAAAATAAGAGAGAAGAAAATGGCATGGAAACAATACTTAGGAGCTAAAAACACAACAGGACAAATGGAAAAATATAGAGAATATGTGACACTCATAACAGAAGCAAAGAACAAAGTGCTAGCAGCAAAACAGAAGTCCTGGGAAGAATTTGGAGAAAAGCTAGAAAAAGATGCACAAGAAAACCAGAAATTGTTCTATAAGACCCTAAAGAACATGAGGAAAGAAAAACAATGCCCTCTCAAATTTATAAAGGACAAGCAAGGCAAATTGCTTACTGCCCCGAAGGAAGTAATGGAAAGATGGAAAGAATATTTCTCAGAACTCCTGGATGGTGAGCATGGTGAAGCATCAGAGATGATAACCACTAACACAGAAGAGGAAACCAATGATGGTGAAGATGACATAAAGATGGAAGAACTGAGGGCAGCACTAGAGAAAATCAAGATGGGCAAAGCAGCAGGGCATGATGGTATAACACCAGAAATGGTTAAGTACATGGGAGCATCAGGCGACCTATTACTCTTAAAGGTCCTACAGGCAGCATGGTGCAACAAGACCATACCAAAGGATTGGGAGATTGCCATCATAACACCAATTTTCAAAAAGGGTGACAATCGACAATGTGGAAACCATAGAGGCATATCCCTTCTCAGTGTCCCTGGTAAAATCTACTCTAGAATCCTAGAGCAGAGACTCCGACGCCTAGCTGAGCCACAATTGGATGAGGTCCAGTGCGGATTCCGAGCAAACCGAAGTACTCAAGACCTAATCTTCACACTCAGACAGCTGAGTGAAAAGGCCCTTGAGTATAAGAGTGAGATCCATCTTTGTTTCATAGATCTGGAAAAGGCGTTTGACAGGGTCCCCTGGAGCAAACTTTGGGACTGTTTGGCAAGGAAGAATATTCCAGCACCTCTGATTCATGCTATACAGAGCTTCTACAAGTCTTGCAGAAATTATGTGAGGACAGCAAACCATAAGTCAGAAGAGTTCAGGACCACCACTGGTGTAAGACAAGGTGATATCCTATCACCTTACCTCTTCATACTCCTTATGGACGATGTCATCAAGGCATGTAAGGAGAGAACAAGAAAGTATTCAGTGGGGTACTGGAAGATGAGACAGGTCTATATTTCGGAGCTGGCATTTGCTGATGATGTTGCCCTGATTGCTAAATCAGAGGCACATCTCCAATCCAACCTGCAAGTCTGGAAGGAAGAGCTGGAGAAGAGAGGGATGGTCATAAGCAGCTCTAAAACAAAATCCATGGTGATATCACGAGAAGAAAGAAAACATCAGATTAAGTTGGGAGAACAGGTCCTGGAGCAGGTCGACCACTTTAAATATCTCGGAGCTATTATAGACCGAAAGGGAGGCATCAAAGAAGAGTTGGCCACTCGAAAAGCAGCGGCTGGGAGACTTTTTCAGGCCATAAATCGTGGATTCCTCAGCAAGAAAGAGGTTGGTAAGAAAACGAAGATGGCTGTATACCGCTCCACCTATGTCCCAGTCTTGACATATGGATGCGAGTCGTGGGCAATGACTACAACCCACAAAAGCCAGATCCAAACCTCAGAAATGAGGTATCTGAGGAAAGTGGTTGAAGTAACAAGAAGAGACATGGTCCGCAACCAGACGATCCGTCAAGGCCTAAAATCCCATCCGCTGCAGACCCAAATAGAACAGTCCCAACTAAGATGGTTTGGCCATGTCTGCAGAATGGGAGAAGATCGGCTACCACGACAAGCATGGGAAACAAAGAGCCAGGGATCCAGACCTCCAGGACGACCCAGAGTCCGCTGGGAGGACAACATTAGACAATCTTTGAAGGACCGAGGACTAGAATGGAACCAGGCCAGGAAGAAGACAGCTGATAGAATGGTCTGGCGCTCTCTCTTCCAAACCTCTACACCTCACGGTAGAAGGGGAACGACTAAGTAAGTAAGTGGGTGTCAGCTATTAAAATCATTCAGTGTAGAGCACCATTTATCAATTGGCGTTCCGCGAGAGGTTGCTATGGGTTCCGCAAGAATTCATGATTGAAAAAAAAATAAACTGGTTTTTTTTTAAGTTTCATATAAAACTGTGTCCTAGGCTATATTTTTATTCATATTGCTGGGCCTACAATTTTTAGTAGCTTTACTATACAACATAGTCAATAAAATTTCATATTGTAAATAACATTAATTAAAATTAGATATAATAATTATTATGCAGGAGTTCCGTGAGACATAAAAAATTATTTCAAGGGTTCCGCCAGGGTAAAAAGGTTGAGAAACGCTGGTGTAGAATAATGCACAGTTCCCTGTTGTGTCAAAAAGTGTATACAATATACTGTTTAGAGTTTCAGTTTGCTTGCATGAAGTAATGTTTATCTTTATGATAGATATCAGTGGCTTTGTACAAATTAACATTTTGATGGCTGTTTGCACACAGTCCAGTATTGGATGTCAGTTGATACAAGACATACAGTTAAGGATAAATGTTTAGTTCCCTTGTGCATGTGTTTAGTGTGTAAATTTGCTTACATGACATAATTTTTAGCTTATTGATTGATATTGGTGGCCTTGTGCAACGTTAGTGGTTATCTTCTTTGTATGCTCTCATGCGGCTACTTGAATATTTATAAGAGGCGATGTGCATGTTGTTGGCAACAAATTGCTGCTATAGAATCTACCAATACCTGAATGCTTAGAAGTCCAGGCTTGCTGCAAAGGGACAGCAGCAGTTCTGGTTCCATGCCTCATAAAGAGCTAAAAGGGAAATGATGATTACATTTATTTCATGTTAAAAATAAAACGGGACATTTAAATAAAACATTACATGCACACTGTTATGATTTGCTTGTTTTTCTGTTAGGATTTCAAAACAAAATGTACCAGCAGATACACCATCCAGTTCAGAAAAATACGAAGACCGTGCGGATGGTGGAAAATCTGCAAGAGGAAGAGGTCGCGGTAGAGGAAGAGGACAGTTTGAGGATAGAACCATACAGCTTCAATCTGAGTTTGCATATGGACCCATGGGTAAAACACCATCAACCTCAGGTAAAAAATGCATGTTTTTAAAGCATTTATTAAAGTTGTTTTAATAATAAGTCAGTTCCATAACTATTGGCCACTGGGACACCACATTAGTCTGTCTATTGTCAGTTTGTTTACTTCCATGATGGGTTATGTCCATTTTGTTATATTGTCTGTCCATTTCTTTTTCTGTCTGCTCTGTCTTCTTATGTCTGTTCTTTATTCATTCATCACCCTCCAGCGCCTTGTGATGGAAGCACAGGCCTTCAGCAAGTTCACCACAAGTCTTTTTTGTCCTGTGCGATCCACTCAGTGTCTTTCCACATCTACTTTATTCCCATCATGTCTGCCTTCAATTATATTCCATTGTTTGTCAGTCTTCATCTATTCCTCTTACCGCAGGAATTTCAGAACAATGACTACCTTGTTATACTATCAGCAAGTTAACTCGGTGTGTATCCTATCCAATTATATCCAATTGTTCCATTTGGTATTTGTCAGTGTGGGGATGTGTCAGAATCAGGGTAGACAAATCGAGAAGAGCTTGGCATGTCAGCCTCGGGGAGTTTCAGAAAACATTTCAGCTGGTTTAGTCCAGCTGGAATTGATTTGTACATACCATTCTGTTTCCAGTGCCTTTGATGACTTTCACAGATACTTCATGAAGTCTTGTGTTTGTTTATCTTATAGAAAATGATGGCCTGATGTTTGTCAAAGTCTCTGTGGATCCTGTAGCTGAGTAGTGGCTCAGTGGGAAGAATAGTTGCCTTTCTCCCACTTCAGACAGTTTCAGAAACATTGATCTAGTAATGAACAAATATTTGTGTACGAATGTACAATTTGATATGTCATTTAATCATCAAATTAATCTTTCTTCATTGGTTTAATTTGTGTGTGTGTGTAATAATTAGTGTATGTCATCTTTTTTAAATACAGGCTGGAGTAGAGGAAGTGGTGGAGGGGGAGGAGGAGGAGGTGGTGGTGGTGGTTCAGGCGGTAGCAGAAGTAATGAAGCTGATTCAACAATTATAAAATCAGCCATGAAGTACTCAAAGGATACGGAGGAGGACAGTAAATTATTCAGTGATCTTATGAGAGATGACGTAAGTACTGATGTAATCGAGCAGAAATTTCCATCTGGTTTTTTTTTTGTGTGCAAAATTTAATAATCTCAGAATATTTGACTGATAGTTTACAGCAGGTGTAAATCACCTATGGTGAAGTCTGGAGCCTGTGATTTGTGTAGGAATACTGTCTGTCTGCACTAGTAGTGTAACTACTGTTGAAGTCTGCTGCCCTGTGATTTGTGTAGGAATACTGTCTGTCTGTACTAGTAATGTGACTACTGTTGAAGTCTGCCGCCCTGTGATTTGTGTAGGAATACTATCTGACTGCACTAGCAGCAGTATGACTACTGTTGAGGTATAGCTATATTTAAAAAAACAAAAACAAGGTGTTAGTGAAGAGGACATTTTTCTTGTTACGATGGTTTCACAACTAGCTCTAATGCTAAGGGTTATAAGGCTCTGCAGAGATATAACTATGACAACAGCTGTTTAACTTTTGGTTGCACTTGGAGTGGAGATAGTGACCAGTGCAGATGTATCTGTATTGTTGATGGAAAAATCCATATCAACTAAGCAGTGGTCCCAGGCAAGATAAATAACATCTATAGTGCGTTTCACAATGTTTGCCGCTGTTTAATATTCAATATCTCTGCAACCACTTGATCGTAATTGTTGCAACTTTGCATATGACCTAATGATCGCTATGTCCCGAGGGGGACATTTTTTCCCCGTTAACAAACTTATGGTTTTAAATTTTCTTTATTTAAAGTATACAAAATCGACCACCTCCTAGTCCAACCGTGTATTGAGAGGGCTTACCCCTTCATATTTGTGAGCTATTTCGATTTAACATCTTGAATGTATTTCACGTGATTTTCCCGGTGTTTCAGCTCAATTCTGCACTGTTTTGAACATTACATTGATCCTTCCGGTGTGTTCAGTGCATAGGCGTATCTTGCGGTACTCTAGGTCTGTAATACAATGGGAAATGCATATGTGGATGAAACTTGGATCAATGCTCACCACACAAGTGAAAAGGAATGGCAGTTATCAGATGGAACGATTAAAAGATGTGTACCCAGTGGAAAAGGACAACGTCTGATAATGGCACATGCAGGCAGCAGACATAATGGGCTAGTGAAAAATGCTGAACTTATTTTCACTTCCAATTATACGGACAACCGGGACTATCATACCGAGATGAACGGTAACATATTTAGAGAGTGGATTGAAAATACTCTTCTTCCGTCCCTAGACAGACCATCCTGTCTGATAATGGACAACGCATCATACCACAACGCTGTGGCAGAAGAAGACAAAATCCTGACATCTTCGAGTACAAAAGATGCTATAAAGATTTGGCTCAGAAAAGAAGACATTCCATTTAACGAGTGGTTTCTGAAACCCGAGTTACTGTCCCTTGTTAAGAAATCACAAAAGGCCAAGATATTCCATATAGACAAGTTGATTCAACTGCATGGTCATATGTGTTTGAGATGCCACCTTATCATTCACATTTAAACCCAATTGAACTCATTTGGGCAAAAGTTAAAGGACAGGTGGCAGCTGAAAATAAAACTTTCAAACTATGCAATATGAAAGAACTAACATATGCCGCCCTCTCGCAGATAGACAAAGATTATTGGTGTAAATGTGAAGACCATGTCTTAAAAGAGGAAAATGACTATTGGAAAAAAGATGGACTGTCGTTCGTTCAGCCGAGAATAGTCATCAATATGTTAGACACGTCTGACTCAGAATAAGTGTGTAAATACCTTATATGTTTTCTCCTCCATCTATGTGTATATGTAAACCAATTCATTTCCTTTTTATCTCCGCGATTTCATTACTATTTTTAACATACACAGTACTTTCACCTCTTCATGCATCCATTCACATTTTAGTATAAAAAGTAACATTTACAACGAATAGGCGTTATTATTCTCTCAAATATTTCGAAGAAATAAAAAAGGACCTCATGTAGTAATCAGTTAACAAACCCCTCTAACATTCAAATTGTACAGACGCCTATGCCAAAAATATGCAACTTCCTTCATTTACGGTAGATTATTTTCTTCCACGACAAAATTATTACTTCGTTAAAAAAGATCAAAGGAATTAGCCGTTGCAAGAAAAGAACACTACCTGCAACATTGAATTTTATAAAAGCTTTGGGACATTGAAAATATAAGACCACATGCAAAAAATCATGTTTATCAGTGCAAGAAATATGGAGATATTTGAAGTCAATCGTCGACCAATCTTTTTGAAACACACTATAGCACAGGTTGTAAAAATTATTGAAGGAATTTTGCCATGGTAAAAAGTTTGGAAAATGTTGATATATGCAATGAAATACTGCAATTTTGCATTGTAAAACATACAGTGCTGCCTAAACTCGCTTACGTTGATTTCTGCTCACCTCGAAACAACTCTGGTAGTTCCACCAGTTGTCTTTATTCCTTTGTTTAAAAAAGCCAATTAACTCTAATTGTGTTAACAAGAATTACAGATTTTGCACCACAACAAAATGTTAGCTGGTGTGGAGATTTGCTCGACTTATTTTGTCACTTAAAACACCAAATTAATTAATACAATCAAATTTCATTTTTCTATATTAGTTTCAACATGAACTTTCAAATAAGAAATCTTGTGGATATCATCCGTAACACATAGAGCATATATGCAAATACTATCTCAGTATATCTTAGCTTATGTGAGAATCATTGCATGTTAAGAAATTTGCATAACTCCAGGGCTAAACCACCACCTAAGACCCTTTTAAGCACTCCCACATGCATTCCGGAAATGGTCAACCTTTGTGTCCATGGATAATCCTGGCCAGCACTCCCAACACTTCATTTACTTGCACAGACTTCAGACATCACTTTCAGGCAGAAATAGATAGTCTGAAATCCACAATACCACCTTCCTCTAGTGACTTAGACAAACTTTCAGCATTCTATGAGAAAAAATGTGCAAACTCAGTTCCACCTGACATTCCCTTGATGACAGTTAATGAAGTGTATAATTATCTTTTTAGCCTTACAGATAATAGCTCATCAGGGCTTGATGGAATTAGCAATCTAATACTGTGTTATGCTGCACCAGCTATTGGTGAATCACTAACTTATATATATAATCAATGTATCGCTAAGAGTTATTTTCTTTCGGCCTTTAAAATCGCCAAAGTATATCCCCTTTTCAAACCTGGTTCATCAGATAATAGTAACCTTGGTAACTATAGACCAATTTCTCTTTTATCATCGCTATCTAAACCACTAGAAAAACACATACATAAAACAACACTACAGTATCTAGTTAGCAATGACTTGCTAATTGACAGTCAGTCAGGATTTAGACACAGCATTCTTAACTAAAATGATAGACAATTGGCACCTCAATATCAATAACGATAACATATGTGGAGCAATCTTTGTAGACTTTAGAAAAGCATTCTATATGACAGATCACGTTATTTTAATAAGAAAATTAGAAACAATGAAAGTTAACTTTAAACTAGTGTCATTAATTAAATCATTCCTATCCGACAGACAGCAAGTAGTGTGTTAAAATAATTCCTTGTCAAGCCCAACCATGATCAATACTGGAGTTCCTCAGGGTTCAATTCTAGGTCCCTTACTTTTTGCTGTATACATAAATTACCTGCCACTACACATCAAGCACTCATCCTGCGACCTATTTGCCGATGACTGTACCATTTACACAAGTGATAAAAGCTGCCACAAGCTAGAAGCATTATTACAAAGTGATGTAGACAATCTTATCAAATTGAGTAACATAAATCGTATGCAAATAAATATTAAAACAAAATGTATGATAATATCAGTTAGGCAAAAATTACAAAACTCACAGAAAACAACACTTAGCTCTATATTGGCACCTCACTAATTTATAATGTAAATGAACACAAAACATTAGGACTCATAGTTTGACCAACATTTAAGTTGGAATTCACATGTACTAGCACTCACCAAACAAACGGCACAGAAAGTTTATCAGTTAGCTAAGATCAAACATTTTCTAGATGAGAAGACAAGGAAAATGTTCTATATATCCCAAATACAAACACGCCTAGACTATTGCTCCACAATCTGGGATGGCTGCTCCATGTCCAACACAAAGAGACTCCATTCATTACAAAAACGTGCAGTGCGCCTAGTTTCTGACAAACACCTAACACACTTAGTAGATCTACATAAACATCTTAACATATTACCTCTAAGAAAGCGCTTCCTCTTCAACAAAGCCAAATTCATCCACAAAATCCTATCACAGAATGCTCCAACGTACCTGTGGCCTATTTTCAAATACAACGGAAGACACAGCCAATGCTTAAACATATTACACGTGCCCAAGCCAAGGCTTGACGTATTCAAGAAAAGTTTAGCATTTTCTGCTGCTCATCTGTGGAACAATCTTCCACACGACCTAAAATGCGTGCTTAGTCCATATTCATACAATCACAGACTTTTCAAATACATCATGAGGGCAGATTATATGCCACCCAAGTTTAGTTATGTTCCCAAATCATTTTCTAATGTCGTGTATTTTTTAAGGATTATTCATGCCCTGTTCATTATTAATTATGGTAAAGTCCTGTCAATGTGTGTAACTGTTATACCTTTACAATGTTGGGATTTTACTTTGTTTTATTGCATTGATTATGTTTATTTTTATTTATTTATTTTAAAAAAAATAATATTGAAAATGCATGTGTAGGATAAATGAATTGAGTATGGGAGACGAGAGAAAGGATGGGCAGAATGTTAGACAGGCCTGCATGCCCAATTCTAAACAATTTGAAGATAAAGTTCGTACGTTCATTCGTTCTATCTGATTCTGCTCTTGAGTTAGAGAGAGCAAAGAAAAACACGGAGTTCCTACTCACTCAATAGCAGACTGTTCAAATATTTCAGAGGGACCTCAAGAAGCAGCAATAGTGAATGCAGTCAGCGACTCATAGCTTGACTGCCTGCGTCAGGACCAGCGAACCAGAGCTGGTCAAGACCGCGCTCCACCTCCACGTGGTGGTCCTGGAAACAGTCTGCAGCAGTGCAGGCTGGCTGAGCGAGCACGGATCGAAATGGGAAGGCAAACCCGGTCCTTAAAAAATGCCGTGCAGAAGTCGGATGTGTTGACCGAAAGGTGCAGATATCACAGCTTAGGCGCAAACAGACACAACGCAACCACCGTCCTTTTCAGGACGAACGAGGAAGAAGAAGAAATATTTCAGAAGTTCCGATTCTATACTACCCTAAGGTGATCATACTCGAATTATTATCTGATTTACCGTACAGATGTTTTGGATTTATTCTTTGTGTGTGTTATTTTTTTTTTTTTTCATCGCGTTCTTGTTTGCTTAAAAAAAAATACTTTATTTTGATTATGATTGAGTAATGTCATTGTATGCTGTTATATAACCTTTATAACGTTGTATGCCTTTTATTTAATGCTTAAAGTAATATGTGGGAATGAAAGGGTATAGTATGCAAGATAAGTGAGAATGGAAGAGCAAAATGTTAGACGGACATGCAATTCTTAACCCTTTGAAAATAAAGTTCGTTCGTTCAGTAGTTACATCAGAACTGCCCAGTATCATTTTTCCCACTTGTGGTACAACATGTTGAGAACCCAGCACTGCACACTAAGCTGGGGGGGGGGGGGATTTTCTCAAGTTCCTGATGTATCTCCAATTTTTACCTGGATAACTGCCCAAATTCAGAGCACAGTATTTTAGCTCTGCATATGAAGGATGCACAGTATGTCACTCTCTCTTCTTCTCTCTCCCCCCCAACACCTTAAAATCAGAAGTAAGATCCTGTGAATGCACACCAAGACAATATAAAATACTTGAGAAAGAAACTGGAGCTCATGTTCAGTAAGTTGTGGGATGTGGGTAGAGCCTAGATTTATAACTTAGATAATGTCACTTGGCACTGGCTGTGAAAGAGTGACAAACTAGGTAACTGTAGTTTACAGCAATGTAGATATTGTTTCAGTATATCTAAGTTTGTGTAAATATAATCTGTCAGGGTGTGTAAAGCAAATATCATTTCTCGGCATGAAATTTTCATAAAACGGTTAATCTGTTTTTAATTAATAATTTTCGGCATATCTGATCTAAAGTGAATATGCTGTTTCAGTTTATCTCAGATCTATCATCAGGGGATCCAAACATGACTCCCATTCGGCTGCCCCTGAACTTAAACAGAACTGGAGTAAAGTTGGAAGTCAAGCCTGAAGTTAAAGGTACCACAATAATGGTGGTAATTCTAAACATTTCATTCATTGGCAGATTAAAATTTAGCTACTCTGTACATTACATTAGAAAAGAGCTTGGAATTGAATTTATTACTTTATACTGGATTTATAGGCTGTGAATAGACCTTGAACAGTTTATACAGAGAATCACTATGGACACTGATTAGGCATTCTGGAGTCCCCCATAAGTTTAACCTAAAAAGGTGAATGTATGAAGACATGAAGTGCAGGGTTCTTAATGCAGGACAACTTACAGAACCCTTCGATGTGGAGAATATGAAATAATAGGGGATATTAAAGGCACGTAAAGATAGAATTAATATTGTTTTTGGCTATGAGCTGATTATTATTTTAACAGCATGACTGGACTCATATGTGCATCAAACTTAATATGCATAGTTACTTGGCATGGAATTTTATTTTAATGTGCCATTAAAGATGATAAAACAACAGAATTTTGTTTTGAGGCAAAAGTTACTTGGTGTGCGTAATCTGTGGATAAACTTTATAGTACATTTTTTTTGTTTTCAAGAGGAAGAGGTAGCCATGGATGAGACTGATTTTAAAACAGAAACAAAGCCTGTGCCGGGACAAGCCACTTACTCTCAGCATCGTTCATCCCCTCCTCCAGCAACTGTCAAAGACATCTTCAGTGTTCCCACAAAGTCAGGTACAGCAATATGTTTTTCTTTGTCAGTTTAATGTCTCTTTCCCATAAAGGCCTTTGTTTTTTTTTACTCTAATGTTGAGCCTCCTGCTTTTAGAAGAAAGAAAATTATAATTGTTACGGCCTGTCTTACAACCATAACACACCTTTGCTCCGCTGGTAGCAAAGTCTGGATATCTGTTTTATTGACAGGTTTTATGTTAAAACTCAACAGTAGTGTGCAAGACTATGTTTTGACTTGTGAATATGTCTTATCAGGTCAGATGACTGGGGAACTGAATGCCAAATTCTTCACGGATTGCCTGGGCACGAAAAGATCTTAAATTTGGTGTGAGTCGATGCATGGCTCTTGCCCAGTTCAGTTTTCAGTCTTGAGTTCATGGATACCAGTCCATTGCAACATACCAGGCAATGAGGATGCAGACAAACTTGCTAAGAAGGAGAAGCGCTACAGCAGTATGATATAGGGACAACTTATGAAATGGCAAAAACCACTACAAAAGCCACATTCAAGTACACATAGGAAAGAGAACACCCTGGCCATTAACAAAATTATGCATAACATCAGCTATCTAGGCGAGACCAGGTCACCATGTTTTGGCTACGCACTGGACACAACAGATTGAGATACCATCTATACCACAAGTACAGAATTGGTGCTACAAATCTCTACACCTGCGGCACCAGCTGAACACCTGCTGCAGTCCTGCCCAACATACAGCAAGGAACAGAGTAGCAAATGGCAACAACCTACTTCACTCCACGAAAAACTGTTTGGAGATGTCAGGAGCCTTGAGCTGACTATTGCCTTTATTAGAGTCATTAATGTGGAAGTCTGAAGGCTAACGAGGAAGAAGAAGACTTGAGTTCTGTATGTTTAGCTAGAAAGGTTCCTGTATTATGGCTGTATGATTTTGTCTGTGGTCAGTGGAGCGTTATTTTGGGCATCAGTAAGTTATGCTGTATTTATGTTCGAAGTACTTTATAATGGAGTTTCTGAGCTGCTGCACATAGATGTTGTGGTTTTTTATGGAGATGAAAAAATGTGATTGTGGGATCCTTGATTTATATGTCCCTTAGTACATATAAGAGTCGTAGTTCTATTCATTTATATCTACAAATAATATAACTTTAATTTTGCAGATAATAAATACATTGACGGTTTCTGAGATATAACCATGTTGATTTCTGAGATATAATTATGATAGTTTCTAAAGATGTAACCATAATGGTTTGTGAGATATAACCATACAAAATAGTTTGCAACTTTCATAGCATGTTTTGTGCAGAACAGAAGGATTAAAATGAAATGACAAGATCACCGGTGTGGCATTATGAGACAGAAACACGTGTTACAGTAACAACAAGATGCGAGGAAAAGATGTTAGTGATGGATAGGACACGCATTGAGAAAACCAGATAATAGCATCACAAGGTTGTTCTTGTTCTGGATTACACAGGGTTAGAAATAAACAGAGGAGGGAGACACACATAAGAAGGATAAAATAAGTAATGGTAGGATGGCATAGAATCATTGAAGGTCACTGCTTCATCCTGAACTGAAAAGCAAAGAAGAAGGTTACAGTTATGACATAGATTGTTTCAGGAAAGAATCCTTCATAAGTAGGTGATGAAGGGGTTTTCCTAAAACATGCCGTGTCTTTACTGTCTTGTTCCATTGTTAAACTGGGATATCATGTACTTTGTACAAATATGTTGCCTCTGTTCATTGTGAAAATTAAATAATTTTCACAAAACACCCCATGATATATTTATAGAGCTACTCTTTACAACTCACATGCTGCTTGCATGCTGTTTTTCCTTATACTTGTATGATCATTAATTGGGTTGTTGCTTTGTCTGCAGAGAAAGGTGAGCTCTTGTTTCTTCAGTTTCCAGACACCCTTCCTGGTCTTCCAGCTTCTGCCCTTACAGATGACAGATCCAGGTCTTCAACAACAAGCAGTGCTGAGGATGAGGTATGAAGCTAGAGCAATTGGCTACATTTGTTACTGATTTAGAGAAATATATACAATTACAGTGAAGTTAAAACACAGTCAGAATTTATTCTGGCTAACTAGGTTAACTCACATGAGCATGTGACTTGAGATTTTAAGAATCATACAAATTATGGAGGTCTTTCCTAAATGGAAACTTTCTGGAAGTAAATGAAAGTAGAGAAAAGAAGAAGGGTAACACAAAGAAGATATGTACAGGTCACATGGTAATGTGTCGCACCATTGGTATTGACAAATAGCCTAAAGATGAATCTAGAGGTTTTATTATGAGAGATGCTGAATGCCTGGACTAGCCATTATCTGGTCAGGAAACCAATCTTTTTTCACCAGTGTGTTATCAAGGCTTGAAAAAAGAGCACAGAATAGTAACAGTGTAACCTATCAGGCATGGCGTAGGAGGTGACTAGGATGATTAGACCTGGGGCGAAGCTACCTCATACTGTATACAATTAAAGCCATATCAATCTTCAACACGAAAATCATTCAGGTTAACAAGACGACTTGACATGAATTAGGAAGGCCTGTGCTCCACATGGTGCCAAAGGATGATGATGATGATCGATTTCTTTGGACACGCAGAAATCTAGTCTAATTCACTGCTGCACTGTAGCAATGCAGTTTTTCCTCATGTGCTCCAGACTCCAACAAATGTGTATGCCACACCACGATGTCTTATGTAGGACAAAACTACAGTATGTCAGTCACAGGCAAGGGGTTCAAGTTGTAAAGATGCTGTTGGTTATTGTGTAGTAAGTTATTCTGTCTTTGTAGTTAAAAAAAATATACAACATTGGTGTTCTAGGCTGCACTCTGTGTGTACCAAACCTGATAAAGTTTGATTTGATCTACAACAAAATAATGTAAGGTTCAAAGACGTAAATGCCATATTACCCTTTAGATCAGTGGTTAGCAACCCAGGAGGTCTAAAGACTTCTATTTTGGGCCATCTTTTTCAGCTCTGCTTATGAGATCCTGGTTGACTTAACTTCCTCTTCTACTCCATTCTTGTCAAAGTTCTCTTTGACCTTCCCAGTCTTCTTTTCTCCTGTGGGTTCCACTCAGTTGCTTGTTAGGTTATACTGGAGCCCCAGCTTTAGACCTAGTCAGGAAATAGGAAGCATGAAAGCAACACAAGTGGACAACAAACAAATAATGGAAACAGAATAATTGATGCAACCAAAATAATGAGGCAGTTATTTTTGTAAATTAATTTGTAAAAGCTACTTGAAAACATGGGAGAATTAGCTTTCAGATCAACAGTCATTTGTTATGGTCTTCCCTCTGTGTTGTGATGACAGATTTCATGATTTATATTTTATACACCCCGTATAATTCAATGTGGTCTCTGAGATGGTGGTGAAAGAATTCATGATTTATACGAGGGACGGTCAAAAAGTAATGCCTCGTAATTTTTAATTTCATTCAATAGGCAAGAAAACAGATAAAATTCACATTGAAATGTAGCCCCAAGTCTAAACTTCAAAAATTTATTTCTCAATGTAGTCTCCGTTATTTGTTACAGTTTTTGTCCATCTTCTCACAAGAGCATGTATCCCCGCATGGTAACAATTTGAGTCCTTTTTCCTAAACCACTGGTGTACGGCGCGTTTAATGGTCTTGGTGTCCTCAAAGTGATGTCCGCGAAGATCTTCTTTCAGTGGTCCGAACAGATGGAAGTCAGAAGGTGCAAGATCGGGACTGTAAGGGGGATGTGGTAATAATGTCCAGCCAAATTCTGCAATCGCATCAATGGTGCGTTTAGCGGTGTGTGGCATGGCATTATCGTGCAACAGTAGTGCAGTTCTCTGATCTTTTAATGGGTAAAGTCGCAGAAGACGACCTCTAAGCTTCTTCAAAGTTTCAATGTAACGGTCTGCATTCACCGTGTTTCCCTGTTCCAAGAAGTCGAGAAGAATCACACCCTTCTCATCCCAAAACACGGAGGCCATAACTTTCCCTACAGATGGTGAACTTTTGAACTTCTTTCTTGTCAGCGATGTTGTGTGATGCCATTCCATTGACTGCCTCTTGGATTCTGGTTAAAAAAAATGAACCCAAGTCTCATCACCTGTCACAATATTTGATAAAAACTCTTCTCCTTCAGTTTCGTAACGGTGCAGGAGGTTGATGGCTATGGTTTTCCTTGTTTCTTTATGTCTGTCTGTCAATATTCTGGGTACCCACCGTGTACAAACTTTTGAATAACCCAGGTCTTTAATGATGTTCTGGACACTGCCTTTACTAATGGACAACATGGAAGAAAGTTCATCCAGTGTTACCTGACGGTCACCATGAATGATGCCATCAACTCGATGAATGTTGTGTGGAGTCACTGCGGTAGATGGACGGCCAGTCCGCTTTGCGTCAGCCATTGAGGATTGACCTACTTCAGCTTCGTCACAACGATGTACCCAACGTCGGACAGTGCTAAGATCCACTGTTGAATCTCCATAAACATTCTTCAAACGTTCGTGGATGCGAATTGGGGTCTCGCCTTCAGCATTGAGGAATTCTGTGACATAACGTTGTTTTAACCGAATGTCTTTGGCAGCCATTTTTAAACTGTTACAGTGGTGCCACCTGTTACTGAAACAGGTTGGTAATGCTATACAGTGCAGAAGAGTGTTTGAGGAATCCTGCTAAATTTACAAATTGCACACCGATGCAGTATTTACATACATAAAAAATAGGAGGCATTACTTTTTGACCTTCCCTCGTATTACCATGTAATTCCTAGTGGTCTCTAAGAAGGTAATGAAAAAATTCCTGATTTATATTTTATACACCCGTGTAATTCAGTGTGGTCTCTGAGATGGTGATGAAAGAATTCATGATTTATATTTTATACACCCATGTAATTCAGTGTGGTCTCTGAGATGGTGATGAAAGAATTCATGATTTATATTTTATACACCTGTGTAATTCAGTGTGGTCTCTGAGATGGTGATGAAAGAATTCATGATTTATATTTTATACACCCGTGTAATTCAGTGTGGTCTCTGAGATGGTGATGAAAGAATTCCTGATTTATATTTTATACACCCGTGTAATTCCTGGTGGTCTCTGATATGGTGATGGAAGAATTCATGATTTATATTTTATACACCTGTGTAATTCAGTGTCATCTCTGAGATGGTGATGAAAGAATTCATGATTTATATTTTATACACCCGTGTAATTCAGTGTGGTCTCTGAGATGGTGATGAAAGAATTCATGATTTATATTTTATACACCCGTGTAATTCAGTGTGGTCTCTGAGATGGTGATGAAAGAATTCATGATTTATATTTTATACACCCATGTAATTCAGTTTGGTCTCTGAGATGGTGATGAAAGAATTCCTGATTTATATTGTATACACCCGTGTAATTCAGTGTGGTCTCTGAGATGGTGATGAAAGAATTCATGATTTATATTTTATACACCCGTGTAATTCAGTGTGGTCTCTGAGATGGTGATGAAAGAATTCCTGATTTATATTTTAAACACCTGTGTAATTCAGTGTGGTCTCAGAGATGGTGATGAAAGAATTCATGATTTATATTTTATGCACGCGTGTAATTTCTGGTGGTCTCTGAGATGGTGATGAAAGAAAAAGACTACTGCTCTGTGAGGCGTGTCATAGAAGTTAACTAATGTGAGGTTGGGCGTGGGGCTGGCAATCTGATGATGTAATATAAATTGCTATAGAAACCATCACTCATGAAGGGATTTGTGTGAACATCCTATCAGTGATGGTATAAGTGGACCAGCTACAGTGGTGGTGCCATGATTTGTGTTAACATCCTATCAGTGATGGTATAAGTGGACCAGCTACAGTGGTGGTGCCATGATTTGTGTGAACATCCTATCAGTGATGGTATAAGTGGACCAGCTACAGTGGTGGTGCCATGATTTGTGTGAACATCCTATCAGTGATGGTATAAGTGGACCAGCTACAGTGGTGGTGCCATGATTTGTGTGAACATCCTATCAGTGATGGTATAAGTGGACCAGCTACAGTGGTGGTGCCATGATTTGTGTGAACATCCTATCAGTGATGGTATAAGTGGACCAGCTACAGTGGTGGTGCCATGATTTGTGTGAACATCCTATCAGTGATGGTAAAAGTGGACCAGCTACAGTGGTGGTGCCATGATTTGTGTGAACATACTATCAGTGATGGTATAAGTGGACCAGCTACAGTGGTGGTCCCATGATTTGTGTGAACATCCTATCAGTGATGGTATAAGTGGACCAGCTACAGTGGTGGTCCCATGATTTGTGTGAACATCCTATCAGTGATGGTATAAGTGGACCAGCTACAGTGGTGGTGCCATGATTTGTGTGAACATCCTATCAGTGATGGTATAAGTGGACCAGCTACAGTGGTGGTGCCATGATTTGTGTGAACATCCTATCAGTGATGGTATAAGTGGACCAGCTACAGTGGTGGTGCCATGATTTGTGTGAACATCCTATCAGTGATGGTATAAGTGGACCAGCTACAGTGGTGGTGCCATGATTTGTGTGAACATCCTATCAGTGATGGTATAAGTGGACCAGATACAGTGGTGGTGCCATGATTTGTGTGAACATCCTATCAGTGATGGTATAAGTGGACCAGCTGTAGTGGTGGTGCCATGATTTGTGTGAACATCCTATCAGTGATGGTATAAGTGGACCAGCTACAGTGGTGGTGCCATGATTTGTGTGAACATCCTATCAGTGATGGTATAAGGAGACCAGCTACAGTGGTGGTGCCATGATTTGTGTGAACATCCTATCAGTGATGGTATAAGTGGACCAGCTGTAGTGGTGGTGCCATGATGTATAAGGAGCTAAATGAGAACTGATGATGATATATTATACAGTTTGACTGACGTTATCTTTTTTATTGTAATAATACTAAGTATAGTAGTAAGATTAAATACAGTAATAAAATCTGATATCCAAGATACTGTTATTTTATCTGTTAACAATAGTTAACGAAGCAGTTCAGTTCCTGCCAGTTGAAAGATTGCAGTGAAGGTTACATGGGCAAACTTAGAATTTACAAGTCTGGCAAAGCTGAGTTGGTTCTTGGAGAAAACATCATGGAGGTTTTGCCTGGCATTCCCGTCAATTTCCACCAGGTTTGACTTCATATTTGTTAATTATATTTGTGTTAATTAAAACTGTTAATATAAGTAAGGAAGATTCATAAACATCTAAGCAAAAGTATAAACCAGTACCTTGTTTTTACAGTTTTATCTAATGTTAAGGTGCTGGTGATGAATAGTACACCTATTGAGGAAACCTATTGATAGCATTAAAAGGTAGTCCTTGTTCTGACATCCTCAGGGGAAAAAGACCAGAAGTAAACCTAAAAACACAAGGCAAAGAGAACTGCAGGCAGAAATGAAAATGAAGAGAAAGAAGTGGAAAGACCTGGAGCTGAAGACACGGGACAGGAAGACTTGGCATAAGTTAGTTGAAGGCCTGTGCTCCTTGGGCAGTTAAAGGGTGATGATGTATTCATGTTAGTTTAGTCAAAATGAATGCAGTAACACAACAGTTGGCAGTTTGGTTTAATCACTTGTTATACTTCTGCATTGTTCCCATGGGTGTCTGAGGATATAAGGAAAGATAAGGACTACTGCTACTTCAGTAGTAGTGGCCACTTTCAGTCATAACTGACTATGGGAATGTGTCCCTGAGGTGATAGGCCTCAGTCATAACTGACTATGGGAATGTGCCCTTGGGGTGATAGGCATCAGTCATAACTGACAGAATGTGCCCCTGAGGTGATAGGTCTCAGTCATTACTGACTATGGGAATGTGCCCCTGGGGTGATAGGCCTCAGTCATAACTGACTATGGGAATGTGCCCCTGAGGTGATAGGCCTCAGTCATAACTGACTATGGGAATGTGCCCTTGGGGTGATAGGCCTCAGTCATAACTGACTATGGGAATGTGCCCCTGAGGTGATAGGCCTCAGTCATAACTGACTATGGGAATGTGCCCCTGAGCTGATAGGCCTCAGTTATTTTTTTGTCTGGTGTTCCTTTCAGCATGGTCTTTTCTCTTCTCCTTGTTGTGAGAGCTTCTTTTCACCCAATCTGAGGTGGTGCCATAGGGAGCTTCTCAGCTTCATCCTCTCAGGTTGCTGGATTTTATGTCTTGCACACATCTTTGAACCTCAGCTGCAGTCGCCCAACTGTTCTTTTGCCATCTGCCAGTTGGCCATAGAAAATTTCTTTGGGGGTGCGACGATCTTCCGTGCGGCAGACATGGCTATGCCATGGTAAGGCATCCTGTTTGAGGGGACTGTTTATGAAGTTGTGCATATGGTTTGGCAACTACGTCTTATAAAACATATTGCTACAGAAACCACTGCCCTACGTAGGAGCACATAAATGCTTGATGGAGGTTGCCTGCTAGGGGGCCAGCTGCCTAGGTGGCTCCATGCTCTATATGGAGCAAACGAGGAAGTGATGATGTTGATGATTATTTACACTTGTTTGTATATGAATTTTTTACATGTTATTTCACATGCAGTTTTAAAAAAAAAAATACATTCAGAATAATTTATTCACAATGTAGATTTTATTTGACTAACTTTTTGAAATGTTATCCCCAGGAGCTGGTGTCCATACACACTGATGACAGCCCTGGTCAGATGATTGTCTTAGGTCCAGTCAGTCACAAATTAGTGGTCACACCAGATTATAATGACCTCCTCAGTCATGTTAACAAGTTTTCATGATGTTTTCCTGAACTGTAGTATTATTCATTAACAAAAATACTGGTAGTTTGCTGGACAAGAGATCACACTCTGCTAAAGACAACATAAATATTTTAAATTGTGCTTGTCCTCAGCCTGACATTAAAGTGGACACTGAGTTATTTAAAAATTCCAATAGAGAGAAATATCACCATTGATAAGACCTAACTGAAACAAGGTAGAGTTCAAACTTCTTAGCATTACTTTCACCACAGGCAAGAAGATTAGACTTCTTCTTCTTCAAGTACCATGCCTGTGGCATAGGTGATCATGTTTCTCCACAACTTTTTGTCTCCAGTACTGTTTATCAGTTCTGTTTGTCAGTTCTGTTTATCAGTACTGTTTATCAGTTCTGTTTGTCAGTTCTGTTTTGACTTCTGTCCATGTCACAGTGTAAAACTGCCCAATATCTTCTCTCTTTGTTGTCCTCTGTTTTCCATCAGTCTTTCCTTATGTCATAATGTACGTGGAGGCCAATTGCTTTTTTTTTAAGGATGACTAATAAGCTTCTTTGTGCATTGGCCTCTTTCATGACATCCTAATTACTCTTTTTTAGCTGTCCGTGGTATTTTAACATTCTTCTGTAAAACTACATCTCTGTGGCCTCTAGTGCTTTGCCTAACTTAGGCAGAAGATTAGGCAGAGAAATCAAAATAAGAATCCACCAGATTGGTAAAGTGACCTTTTACCTCACCCCAGTTTTGAAGCATCCAAAGATCCATATGGCTACAGAGAAGAAGTAACTGATAAATGCAATACTTACACCAAGTAATATTTTGTCAGTGTCTTATGAGAACATTAAAATAAGTGCAAGAAAGAAGAATCACCACTTGTGAAATTAGACGTGTTAGAAAAACAACAAGTACGACGGAAGAAATACCAAATAAGAAATAAGGGAAATCTTATAAATGAACTGAACCAGCTAAGATGTATGTTGAGGCACAGGGGGTCCCTTGATTTAGGCACATTGTGATGACTCCCAAATAATCATTAACCTGGGCACACTCCTAAACCAATTGATAGCAATACACGGCAAAGGTGTGCTGCCAATTGGGGTAATGGTTTAAAATAAAGTTATGTCATTTCAAATGTTTTGATATTCTGCAATGTATTTAATTTTCCAGCTTTGAAATATCTGTACATTCTCCAACAGTGGTAGTAGTTAGTTATGGTTGTTCTTGTTTCATACTGAAGGAATCATTGAGGCAGATGTGAAATTGAATGTTTATATTGGAATGTTGAATATGATTTGTGTTTTTCACATTTATGAATTAATTTTCAGTGAGTTACGTTTTTTTTTTCAATCTTTCACTTTTCTGCCTCATTTACTGCTAACTGTTGTGGGTAGACTGTGACAAGACATAACAGTGGTAGCATATCAGCTTATGAGTTTACTGCTAACTGTTGTGGGTAGACTGTGACAAGACATAACAGTGGTAGCATATCAGCTTATGAGTTTACTGCTAACTGTTGTGGGTAGACTGTGACAAGACATAACAGTGGTAGCATATCAGCTTATGAGTTTACTGCTAACTGTTGTGGGTAGACTGTGACAAGACATATCAGCTTATGAGTTTACTGAATTAACATCATCATTGTCATTGATGCTCCTTGTAGACCATGAAGCCACCATTGCTCAAGCTTATCAAACACTACAGTATTTCAGTGTGCCAAAAAGCTACAGACTTTCATAAATGGGCATTTGCATAGAAAAGGATTGAAATGGTATGGTATGGTCACCAATGTGGAACTGGTGATAAGAACCAGACAAGTGCCATTGGAACAAGAAGAAGACGCTGGCAATGGATAAGACACACATTGAGAAACCTGTTGATAGCATTACAAGACAGTCCTTGTTCTGGAATCCCCAAAGTAAGAGAGATAGAGGCAGACACACAAAAAACCCATGGAGAAGAGAACTGGAGAAGTGAAAATATGGAAAGAACTTGAGTTGATGGCTCATGACAGGAGAACTTGGCATGTGTTTGTTGAAGGCCTATGCTCCTTGGGGAGCTAAAGGATATTGATTGGTGGATTTCAGTGTGCAGGGTGAAAACTTAGCACATCGCTAAAACTTCTGAAGTACAAAAAGTATATACTGACCATAGAGAAAACCTCTAACAAACATCTTCACTCTGTCAAAAACCATCTGGGCCCTACAACATTCAATCACCATCTGCCCTCTCTAGGTACCCTCTCGATCACCTAAACTATGCTCTCACTCCAGTTTTTTCTCCCCAAGCTTATACAAACATTGTTCCCCACAGAGCACAATAACCCACTCTAAATGCACCTAAAATTCTTTACAAACACCCCAGACTATTCAATACTAATCAGACATTTCTACATGTGGATAAAGTTTGAACTAACTTAACCCAAACTACATGTTGTAACAATCTCAGTGGCATTCAACAGCCTCTCCATCCTTCACCCACATTCTCACTTCCAGGGACTTACAAGTATAGATTTTCAGAGTGTTATATTTTATGAAACTTCAGGTTGTTTAATGGGATTACGTGTTTGAACAATGATTTAAAATAAAACTTTTGCTGACTTTATTTCAGAATGGTGACATTAAGAAATATCCATATGACACAGAATGGTGACATTAAGAAATATCCATATGACACAGAATGTTAAGCTTGATTTTCTCAGTGTGATGTTTCTGACTGTCTTCAAACTGGCATAACCATTCACCAAATTCTCTTCCAGTTGTTTTTGTTGTAATCATTGAAGAGAGATTTTTGAAAGATGATTCCTTTGATATCAGTATCTCATAATGCTGACATGCTGTAAATTTTGTTGTTTTTCTTTTCATGGTGTTCTTAGAAAAGTCAAATGACCTTGATAGCAGGCCATCGAAAATGAATCCATTTCACTTATGGTAGCAACTTTAATCCACAACTCTGCCAGCCGTGGAGGCAATTGTGAAAGTAACAAAGAGAAGACAAAAAAAAAAAAAAAAAACGAACGGAATAATTTGTCTTCTCTTTGTTACTTTCACAATTGCCTCCACGGCTGGCGGAGTTGTGGATTAAAGTTGCTACCATAAGTGAAATGGGTTCATTTTCGATACAAGACAACAGGAGGCTGAGACGCTTGGGAGTCATGACCCAAGTGGGCCCGCGCCCCCCCCCCCCCCTAAAGTGTTAAGGAGTATATCAGGCCGAAACACTTGTCAGACGGGGGGACTTCTTCTGATGATCAGATTGCTTCCTGTTGTATCGCTCTGTGAAGAGTTTCCTATCATCATATTTCAAGCCATCTTTTATTTCAACAGGCCTTTTCTCCTTCATATTTCAAACCATCTTTTATTTCAGCAAGGTATTTCTCCTGCATATTTCAAACCATCTTTCTATTTCAGCAAGGTATTTCTCCTGCATATTTCAAACCATCTTTTATTTCAGCAAGGTATTTCTCTTGCATATTTCAAACCATATTTTATTGCAGCAAAGTATTTCTCGTGCATATTTCAAACCATCTCTCATTTCAGCAAGGTATTTCTCTTGCATATTTTGAAACCATCTCTCATTTCAGCACAGTATTTCTCTTGCATATTTGAAACCATCTTTTATTTCAGCTGAGCATTTCTCTTGCATATTTGAAACCATCTTTTATTTCAGCAGGGTATTTTTCTTGCATATTTGAATCCGTCTCTCATTTCAGCAGAGTATTTCTCTTGCATATTTGAAATTATCTCTCATTTCAGCAGAATATTTCTCTTACATATTTGAAACTATCTCTCATTTCAGCAGAGTATTTCTCTTGCATATTTGAATCCATCTTTTATTTCAGCAGAGTATTTCTCTTGCATATTTGAAACCAGCCCTCATTTCAACAGGGTATTTCTCTTACACATTTCAAGCCATCTCTTATTTCAGCAAGGTATTTCTCTCGCATATTTCAAGCCATCTCTCATTTCAGTAAGGTATTTCTCTTGCATATTTGAAACCTCATTTCAGCACAGTATTTCTCTCGCATATTTGAATCTATCTCTCATTTCAGCAGAGTATTTCTCTTGCATATTTGAAATTATCTCTCATTTTATCAGAATATTTCTTTTACATATTTGAAACTATCTCTCATTTCAGCAGAATATTTCTCTTGCATATTTGAAATTCACCCGTGTGTTACCGGGGCCCGAAAGGGGAGCAAAGAATAGTAACACTGTTCCCTGCCAAGCATGTCGTAGAAAGCAACTAAGGAGGGTTGGGCATGGGGCCGGTTACCCCATCCTGTAAAAAATTTAAACCACAAAAAACTTCAACAAATATGGACAAGTCAATTAAGGAAAATAAAACACAGCCATCCAAGACAGGGGAAGGTCCTCTCGCAGGGAGGCATATGATGCAACACAGAGAAAGCCGAAAGGAGTCTGTGTTACTGACTAACCTTCTTTCTTCTAGGAGAACTTCCAGATTTGGCACCTGGAATGTTCGGACATTAAACGAACAAGGGAAAGTGGCACAAGTAGCAGCAGAGATGAGGGAATATAAAATCGAGGTTCTGGGACTGTGTGAAACAAAGTGGAAGGGGGTAGACAGAAAGAAACTCATCACAGGTGAATTGGTGCTGTCCTCAGGACATGAAGACGAAAGTTCACACCACAGTGAAGGGGTAGCTCTTTTGTTATCTAAAGAAGCACAGAAAGCACTCATTGAATGGGAAGCCGTTGGATCCAGAATAATAACAGCTACTTTTAAAACAGCTTAAGAAAATAAATGTAAATGTCATCCAATGTTATGCACCAACTAATGACAAAGAAGAGTCTGTGAAAGAAGCATTTTATACTAGACTACAGGAAATTATGGAAAAAGTAAAAAGAAGAGACATCACAATTTTGATGGGTGACATGAATGCAAAGATAGGTACAGTCAACACCGGCTTTGAAGAAGTCATGGGAAAACAGGGGCTAGGAATAATGAATGAAAATGGGGAACGATTCTCAAACTTCTGTGCTTCAAATCAACTAGCTATAGGAGGAAGCATGTTTCCACATAAGAGAATACACAAGGCAACATGGATATCACCAGACCACAGAACAGAAAATCAGATTGATCATATATGCATAAACAAGAAGTTTAGATCATCTTTGCAGGATGTAAAGGTATATAGAGGAGCAGATGTGGCATCAGATCACCACCTTCTGATAGCCAAAGTAAAAATGAAACTCAAGAGATATGCAACAGTCAAAATTATAGACAACAATTTCCAACCAATTCCAAGTGCCCCAACAGCTGGAAGATGTAGAGAATACAGAAGACTATTGGCAGCAAATCAAAACTATATGGAATGAGACATGTGTAGAAATACTGGGAAATAGGGAACGACAACAAAAAGTATGGATAACAACAGAAACCATCAATAAGATAAAAGACAGAAAAAACAAGAAAGATTTAAACACAAGCAAAACCAGAAGTTCCAAAGCCAAGGCTCAAGAAGTGTACACAGAAGCAAACAAAGAAGTATCAAAAGAGACAAGAGGAAGTATATTGAGGAGTTGGCAAGAGAGGCAGAAGATGCTGCAGCCAAAGGAAATATGAGAGAACTGTATAACAGCACAAAGAAGCTGCCTCATAAAAGACAAGAATGGAAAACTGCTCAGCAATATACAAGAGCAAATGAAGAAGTGGACAGAATATTTTGAGGACCTTCTCAATAGACCAGCTCCACAAAACCCCCCGGACATCCAGCCAGCAGAAGAAGAGCTACAAATTAACGGTGAAAGACCAAATAAAGAAAGCCATAAAGCTTCTAAGAGATGGAAAAGCGTCTGGACCTGATGGCATTCCAGCAGAGGCCATCAAAGCAGATATCGACACGGCTATAGAGATGCTATATAAATTACTTGGTAAAGTCTGGGAAAAGGAAGAGATACCAGCAGAATGGAAGGAAGGATATCTGGTTAAGTTGCCTAAGAAAGGAAATTTACAAGAGTGCACAAATTATAGAGGAATAATGTACTATCAGTGCCAGGAAAAGTATTAAATAGGATTATCCTTGAGAGATTAAAAGAGTCCATAGACAAGAAACTGAGAGATGAACAAGCAGGTTTTCGACAAAACAGATCCTATACAGACCAGATAGCCACTTTGAGAATAATAGTTGAACAAAGTCTGGAATGGAATTCACCATTATACATCAGATTTGTGGACTACGAAAAGGCATTTGACAGTGTAGACAGAGAATCACTTTGGAAATTGATGAGGCATTATGGAGTTCCCCTGAAGATCATTAATTTAATAAAGAAAACATATGAAGACATGACATGCAGAGTTCTTCATGAAGGACAGCTTACAGAACCATTTGGGATAAGAACAGGAGTGCGACAGGGATGCCTCTTGTCTCCATTTCTTTTCTTATTAGCAATAGACTGGGTTATGAGAACATCAACAACATACAACAGAAATGGAATCCAGTGGACTCTGACTAAGCAGTTGGATGATCTGGATTTTGCTGATGACTTGGCTCTTCTGTCCCATAACCGTAATCAGATGCAGGACAAATTGAAAACACTCGATGAGAGGTCACAGCAATTGGGTCTGAAAATACACAGGGAAATGACAAAGATAATGAGAATAAATGCAGATAATGAAAACAGGGTTGAACTTGAAGAAGCACCAATACAAGATGTAGAATCGTACACATATCTTGGCAGCAATTAGACAAAGTTGGAGGGACAGACAGTGATATCAAAATAAGAATACAAAAAGCAAGAGGAGCTTTCATTGCATTGAGAAATATATGGAGATCAAGAGAAATCGGATCCAACACGAAAATAAGAATCTTCAACTCAAATGTGAAGTCAGTCCTATTGTATGGCTCTGAGATATGGAGAACAACCAAAAAGCTACAGACTTTCATAAATGGGTGCTTGCGTAGAATAGAGGGATTAAAATGGTATGACAAGGTAACCAACGTGGAACTGAGGACAAGAACTAGACAAGTGCCAGTTGAACAAGAGATGAGAAGATGGCGATGGATAGAACACACACTGAGAAAACCTGTTGATAGCATTACAAGGCAGTCATTGTTCTGGAACCCCCAGGGCAAGAGAGGCAGAGGTAAACCAAGAAGCACATGGAGAAGAGAGCTGGAAACAGAGGTGAAAATGATAAGGAAAACGTGGAAGGAACTTGAGATGATGGCACGTGACAGGAGGACTTGGCATGTGTTTGTTGAAGGCCTATGCTCCTTTGGGAGTGAAGGGTTATGAAATGATATTTGAAATTATCTCTCATTTCAGCAGAATATTTCTCTTACATATTTGAATCTATCTCTCATTTCAGCACAGTACTTCTCTTGCATATTTGAATCTATCTCTCATTTCAGCAGAGTATTTCTCTTGCATATTTGAAATTATCTCTCATTTCAGCAGAATATTTCTCTTGCATATTTGAATCTATCTCTCATGTCAGCATAATATTTCTCTTACATATTTGAATCTATCTCGCATTTCAGCAGAGTATTTCTCTTGTATATTTGAAATTATCTCTCATTTCAACAGATAATTTCTCTTACATGTTTCAAGCCATCTCTCATTTCAGCAAGGTATTTCTCTTACATATTTCAAGCCATCTCTCATTTCAACAAGGTATTTCACTTGCATATTTCAAGCCATCTCTCATTTCTTGCATATTTGAAACCACATTTTATTTCAGCAGAGTATTTCTCTTGCATATTTCAAACCATCTTTTATTTCAGCAATTGTTTGAAAGCTGGATGTTTGCTGGGCATCTTCACATACTTATTTGACTGGACACACCTAGATAAAAAAATATCCAGGATAATTGAAAAATCACTTCCTATTTTTAAATGGTTTTTTTTTCCCACTCATATCCAAATAATAAATTGATGTGAAAGAGACATCATGGTAAAGATGTGAAACAGACATCATGGTCAACTGCCATTTTAGTACTTAAAGGGCATAAACTTTACAACTCAACGTGACATCTGGTTTGTTCAATACCTGATTTCGTGGTGGGCAGAAATGTTTGCTGTCACTTGTAATGTCAGTCTCTTGGTTTGCTGTCACTTGTAATGTCAGTCTTTTGGTTTGCTGTCACTTGTAACGTCAGTCTATTGGCCACTTTATATTTTATTTAATTTTGTTTCTGGGAATAATAAAATAAAACTTATTTGTCAAATGGCAGTTATTGCTCATTGTTCTAACATTTGTTTCATGTATATCCAATGGATACAAGTGAGGGTGTATACATTTAAAAAAGGAAGTGACTTTTCTGTCGCCCTGTGTATGCACCTTCGAATCTTGGTAGAGTGTAAATTTTTATTTTTAAAAAAAAACCCAAGACAACTTCAGTATGTATACAGTCAGAGGCATCCCTACACAGTTGGCACCCAGGGCGGATCCTACCTTTGGCACCCCTGCCCCCATAAAGAAACACTCTCGCATACATTTTTTTTTACAATAAGTACTATCATAATAGTGTCCTTTGATATCCTCTTCCTGGCTTTCACCCGGGACGGACCACCCCCCTCGCACCCCCCTTAGTACACCACTGGATACAGTCTCAGATCTGTGTAAGGATATATATACAACACAGGATACATACCACATGACCTGAAGACATCAGTCTTTATAGCGTTGCCCAAAAACACCAAATGCAACAGAATGTTCAGGCTTCAGAACAATCGGCCTGATGATGTTACATAATTAAAACATTGCTCGAGATCATACAGGAGAGAATAAAAAATAAGGCAGCTCAAGAAGAACATTTTGGTTTTCAGAAGAACAAGAGAAGCAATATTTTGTATAAGAATGTTAGCAGAAAAATATTTAGATTTTGAGAAAAGTATTTAGGTGAACTTCATTTGTTATAACATGCCCATCATGAGAAATAATTGGAGAAATGGGTACTGATGGAAAAGAATAGATAAAAGACATCAGAATACTCAATAATCTTCATTGGAAACAAACTGTGACAATAATATCTGGCAGGAATTACTCATTACAGAGACAAAAAGAGTTGTGAGACTAGGATGTGTACTGTCCCCCTGTCTGCCTATTTATTGTTATTGTTGAATTGTAGAAGAATGTGGTGCATTTCATGGAAAGAGAAGATCACAAATAAAGAGGTCTTAGGAACGAGAAAAGAATAAATGAATAAGATCAAAATTAGACAGCTAAAATATTTTGCCCATATAATAATACATAACACTTTGCTGAAGACCATAATGGAAGGACGAGTGGAAGGCAATCGTGGTAGAGGAACATAACATCATAGATTGTACCACCAAGACGTGAGACAGAAGACGGTGGAGATTCATTGCAGCAGACCTTTGGAGATGGCAGTTGATATCTTGGATAGATTTTCTCCAAGGAAACGGTTTTTTTTTAAAATTTTACGTAACAATACGCATCGTATCGATAATGACTTCCATAGCTATCATTAGTTAAACATCATCATAAAATGTCATCGATTATTGTGTAAGGCAGTCGGCGGCTTAGGATCAAAGAAGAAGATAGTAATGGAAAGTCTTTGTTGTTATACCACTCATTGATTATTGATTGTTTGGGCCATTCCCGGCACAACTGCAATACCGGGTCGACGAGAGCAGATCAAACCCCGGGCATCTCGACTAGTTGCAAAAATCAGTTTAATATCATAGTGACCCAATTGGCCATGTATCTGATAATAAGCTGATAAGAAGTGCAGAAGAGCTAGGCATCCTCAAGCCACTAAAATCAGAATACGAGGGAGGTATGAAGGAATTTGTGAGTGAAAACCAAGGCTGTTTTGCTGGAGTAGATCTTGGCCAAAAGACCGACAAGCGATAACTTAATTTTTTTTTTTTTTTTTTTTCACATCTTTATTCACATTCCGTGGAAATTTACAAAGACGTGCATTGAAACATTTACAATAATAGCATGAATATAAGTATAAAAATGAAAAAACAATGATCAGCTGTATAAAAAAAAACTCTCACTCCTTGCACACACTCATTTACACACTCTTTCTTGTACTCTAAAGTTATACATTGCACATTATTTTTGTAATGTTAGTGTTGATTAAGAAGAAAAGGAAAAAAAAAAAGATGAAGAAATCTTACACCCTCTTTTGGAATTATAGACATATGCATTTGACAAGAAAGGAAAAATTTTAATAGTGGGACAAACAAGGGAGACAACAAACAACACCTGAAAAGACACAATTTTCCGCTAAGAAGTTTCAGTGAAGATAACATGAAGACACTTTCTTTTTCGCTTTTTTCCGTTTTTGTTTTATAAAGTAACCCTGTGTTTCTTATGTCCTATTCCATTTTATTTTCCCCATCTTATTTGCTTTGCACTGGATGAATAAAACCTTGTTCTCTGTCGCAAGGGGGCATTTATTCAGAATAGATTTAGCGGTCGAGCCTGAAGCCATTTTATCTGACATCATAAATAAATCAGAGAAATTGGACTCCTGGGATGCGTAGAACTAAATTTGATGTCGACGTGTTGTCACGTGCTGGCCTTCTGTAACCGTCCAAATGTCGCAGTCTTCCTTAAACAACTGGGCACGGTACTTTTTAGGTAGTATGTAACAGTGGGAAATTCCGTTTGTATGTTACTAGAGAGTGAGTTGTATGACTGGCTTGAAGTCCGCCAGAGTTCTTGATTCCTCTCCTCTATTAGGGAAGCCAGGTTCTTTTACAGTCCTTCTTATTTAGGTGTTATAGTTAGAGCAAATAAAAGTCGTGATCATACTGCAACTAGCATACATCTCTTCATTTGTTCCAAGGCAAAGTAAGTTGGCAACCGCCTGATCAAACTTATTAGTTGAACTTTATTACAACATTTCCTTCAACAACATGTTACATAAAATCAGAGTTTCTTCACATTAGAAGCTTTCAATAAAGGTCGAGTAGCATATGTGTCTAGCATCAGGTAATTCTCTCTGAATTAACCTTTATTTAACTTTTCCTTCAATAATGGTGAACAATTTAACATATGCAATCTCTGGGACATTTTCCAGTTGGTTTTGCACCATAATTCCATCCTACACTGAAATGCCTGTGTTTCAATAAAACTGTTCTACCTCTCCTGAGATAAAAATACGTGCGTCAATTCTTTCCTCTTCAAGTAGACTATCAGTTTGGAATCTTAAAATTATAGAAAAATTTATGTTCATTCTACTTACGGCATTATCCCCAGCATTGATCAATAGAATAATCACTTGTATAAAACAGTATGTGGTCATAACTGTATGAACAATCTGTAATTCGTTGAAAATCCTCAACTAGTAGCTAAACGAATAGTACGTCTGGTAATCTCACAGATTTCTGCTTCAACTAACTTTTCCGGGGATTCTCGCTGGGGAAGAAGGCGTGCTTGGTTTAGTTAGCTCCAGCCTAATCATTGGACAAGAAGATCACATGTCCCAGCTAAACGCTATTTTCCATCATCGCCCCCTCCCTTGACTGTCTTTTAACTAAGTTACGATTATAGTCTGTTTTCATTAAAATAGTAGTTTATTTTTCTTATTTTATACTTGATTTTTTTATTACACAAACTATCCTCTGTTTCAGTCTAAATGGTGATTTACCAATAAGTTATTTTTTTCCTTGGCATAAATGCCAGAAATGATGAACGTACGGTCACATATAGATCCCAGGGCTCTGCAAATGTATCCTGCAGGGAGACATTTGAGTACTATCAATATCCCAAAAAAATATCCCAAAAATTTTCTAAGTCCAAAAACAAATTATTCAGAAAAATTTTTAAGTCCAAAAATATTTCAGAAAAATTTAACCTAATTCCTAAACCTGGGTTCCTATATGTATATATGGGACTGTCTTCCTTAAACAGGCCCTATTAATGGACATCCTTTCAAAAAATGTAAACTTTCTATCATATTAAGGCATATGCTAACCAAATTTTCCGAGTGGCAACACTGGCCAACAAAAATATTTTACCATCAATCTAATTTGTAAGGTCGCCACTCAAAAACTACACGAGTGGAACCTTTAACCATTTGAACGAATAACATTTTCCATACAACATCAAATTCTGTCTACATAAACAATATAGTTAACAACATTATTAACTAACTTGGGAAGGGGAGGAGAAAACTGTTAATATCATGTCTTTATGGCTCCTGTCTCAAAATATTTCAGGATCTACATGTTACAAATTCTTCCTGGTGCTCCAATATAGTAGGCTATGCATTCAAGTTATCCTCTAGTAGAAAGTATTCAAATTCTTTTCAAAATAATCCACGTTATCTTTGTAATGATGATCCAATTGCATAAAACAGTCAATTCATCTGTGGTTATTCATCATTTTTTCCTTTTTTCAGTGAATGATCTACTTACTAATTATTACGTGTGTAAAACATCTCTAGACATAGCCTATATGTGCAAACATTTTCAAACTATAATGTAACAATCATCATTTTGATATGCAATCATAATTTACACAATGAAAATATTCAAAACCTCATGGCTTATCCCTATTAATTCGTATCTGATTTTTCGTCATGTAGTTGATATTCTCCAAGTGATATGTGTAAAGGTTCGTTTCAAGTGTCCATCACTGTAGAAAACGTTCTATTTTTTTCTTCAGAATATGCGATGTTTTGCTCCAAAATATATATAAGTTATACGTTTGGTGGTGATCCTGTCCATAAATAACTCGGTTATTTCCAATCATTCATATATTTATCCTTATCTTCTGTCAACACAGTATTATCCATGTGAACCATTTTCTAGAAATATTTTTTGTTTTTCAAAAATTTTCCTTGAACTACAATTCAGTGATTATCAGACCAATATGTTACCAACATGTTACTACAAATGTATAAATTCTTCTTTTTTTTCTTTGATCCATAACCGCCAACCATCAAAGCAGTCAGCGGCCATCACGCCTGGTGGCGTCTTGTAGGGCAGCAATAAATTGATTCCACTTTGCTCGGTCGGCGGCCATCCTTCGTACAGTGCCCCAACTGTGGTTTATTCTTTGCATCTCAGCTTCCACAGTTCTCCACCAAGTTGTTTTTGGTCGGCCTCTCTTTCGCTTTCCCTCGGGGGTCCATAGCATATAAAATGTATAAAGTAAAAGGGGGGAAAAAAAACCTTTCAAAACACCGTGAATTTTCTACATTGGTTTCTGTATCACTTTATTCTCTCTGTTAAGACAACCTTCCTGGTACTCCAGACAATATGTGTCCATGTTATCTCAAGGCATCCCTGTATAAAGTCTTCAATTTTTTTTTCTTAACTCCAATTTATCATTTATGGTGCTCCAATATATTATACAGTTGAATCATTTCTAGTCCTATTATTTTAAAAATCCATCATTTAGTAACCCATTGCTTACGATATCTAGCAATCATCATCTCAACCCGTAACCCGTCATGGGTCGTAGGGGTGCCATGGTGGAAGCATCAGCAGACAGGGTCCTCCACTGCTCTCTATCCTCAGCAATGCGTACAAGTGTGGAAAAACCGTGTCCTGCCCATTCTTTGATGTTATCAGCCCAGGATTTTCTTTGCCTTCCTCTTCTCCGTTTACCTTCGACTGTTCCCTGGAGGATCATTTTCGAAAGAGAGTCATGACGAGTTACATGCCCAAACCAGGCAAGCTTTCGACGTTTCACTACTGACAAAAGTGGTTCTTGGTGGCCTGCATAGGTGTTTATCTTCTCTCTAACATAGACATTTGTTTTGTGCTCTTTATAGCAAATGCGCAAAATTCTTCTATAACATTTATGCTCGAAAGCCTGAATCCTTCGCTCCGTATCTGCAGTGAGTGTCTAGCTCTCACACCCATATAAGGGACCCCAAGATGCAGCAATAGTGAATGCAGTCAGCGACCCATAGCTGTACTGCTTGCATCAGGACCAGCGAACCAGAGCTGGTCAAGACCGCACTCCACCTCCATGTGGTGGTCCTGGAAACAGTCTGCAGCAGTGCAGTCTGGCTGAGCGAGTGCGGATCGCAATGGGAAGGCAAACCCGGTCCCTAAAAAATGCAGTGCTGAATCGGATGTGTCGACCGAAAGGTGCAGATATCACAGCTTAGGCGTAAACAGACACAACGCAACCACCGTCCTTTTCAGGGCGAACGAGGAAGAAGAAGAAGAAGACACCCATATAAGAGAATAGATAATACAAGTGATTTGTATAATTTGATCTTCACAGGAAAACTGATGTTACTTTTCCAGATCACATTCAGTCTTGTCATGGCAGCTGAGGCCATCTCAAGTCTTGTCTTGATTTCTTTACTTGATCTCCCATCACTACATATAGTGGACCCGAGATATTTAAAGGTGTTAACTTCTTCTAATGTTTGCCCATTTAACGTAATGTTGGTCGGAACATGTTTCTTATGGCTATTCACCAATATCTTGCTTTTTTCTATATTAATTTCCATCCCATATGTTCTTATTACTTTCTCCAGTCTAGAGGTAAGGTCTTGAAGTTCTGATTCTGTTCCAGCTATCAGATCGATATCATCAGCAAAACGTAGATTGCAAAGAGGTCGGCCTCCAATTGATATGGTTGTTTTATAATCATAAAGAGCCTCCTGCATAATATGTTCTAGATATATATTAAAGAGCACTGGGGACAGGATACATCCCTGGCGAACTCCTACAGTTGTTTTGAAAAATTCTCCAATGTCATTGCTTGCAAAAACAGCACTGCTTGCGTCCTTGTATAGTGCTTCAATGATATCTATGATGTTGGTATCTAGCAATACATTTATCAAAAACTCATCAAACAATCATTTATGTAACAATCAACGTGAATGTCATAACTTTTGGACAATATGAAAAACATTTTTATATTACATTATGTGCAGTACTTCAACACTAGCTCTGTCTTCGCAGGTCGAAAATTGTTCAGAGATTTGCAGTGTTTATAACATCTGCTGTCAGAACAGTATGTCTGATACAGCCAGATGGGCAGTCTATGATCCTTAAATTCAAAAACATTTTCAGTCATTTACTATGTAGGCATATGTCATTTGGGTATGTGTATCATATGTCATCAGCAACATGTATTTTCATCCTGGGTCTTTCCCAATACTTATATCTTTGGTAGGGGCATCTATTTTTTTCTTCTTATATCCATTTTGTGTATCCTCAGCACATGTAACCTTGGGGGGGGTATGACATTTATTCTATGTGTTTCTCTCTCATGAGAAATCATATTTCTGTATGTCAAAATGTGTCAGTCATTCTTGACTATCTGGTATATCATTTCATTTTGTGAACCCACTGAAATGTTAAAGTACTACAAACATCTGTTCAACATCATCTAATCCATAGTAAGCAATATAATCATTTGTTTATACATTATACAGTAATGTTCATATAACTCAGGCATTTGCTAAAAATCAGGGGAATATCCTCTCTTTTATGGAGGTATCTCTTTTCTATAATCTTCTGGGTGTAGCAATATTCTTCTATTATTTTCTTCGTGTGTCTCCGTAACACATATTAGGTCCTGTATGAATATCATATTTTTCTTTTTGTAAGTCATGTATCCGTAATATATATCCTTGTCATGTGTTATCCGAACACGTATGACTCTATTATGGGTATCATATTCAGAGAGTATCTTCTTCCTATAAGTTCAATCTTAGTGAACCTCAGACATTTTATCAAAGTACCAAATCATCTGTCACGTAACTACGTATAGAGAAAAGTCAAGTAATGTATAACATTATTCTCAATGGGCATCCTATCTCACGGGTGTGATTTCTTATGCACCATAAACAAACCCTATTATGTGGTATCAATGCATAGGCAGCATAAACAAAACATAGTTTCACTATCCTCTGTGGCATAGGCTTTAGGCCTGTCTGGCACAGTCATCATATGTAATTAGTGCAGTCAGCATATGTAAATGCTATCTAGGGTGTCAGTGCATAGGCAGTATATGCAAATAGTGGCGGTGTAGTCAATCTGGGGTCAGCATATACAAATGCTATCAAAGGGTGTTTTCATTTGCAAAGTCATCATGTGCAAATGTTATTGGGGCATGTGGCATAAACAGTATCATCAAATAGTGGCAAGGTGTATTCTATTTCACCTTGAAATACAAGTGGAGCAATGTGTACAAGCAGTCATTTGTTCTCATCAACATGTGTGGGGTGGCATATGAATATTACATACATGCCACACTTAAAGGTTTACCCATAATCTGTACGGGGTGTTTGCGTTTTCAGATGTGTACGGGCCGTACACGGGTCTGTACGGGTTTTTTCGCCTAATTATTAAATATACATATAAATCTTGTGCCACTACACAATTTGCGTCATGAGATTCGGCGAGATTTTAAGCCAAGTGGATAAAAAAAAAAATAACCAATGAAAATCAAGCTGCCTATTTTTCAATTGCCGCGGGATGTGCGTGGCGTGTTCATTCACAATTTTTCGCTAAAGCTAGCGCGAGGTTACTGATTATTTGAACGATTACACAGCACTGAAATCTTTTTTGAGTCGAGCCTATTGTTTAGGATTAATTTCCAGTTTAGTATTGGTAAGTAATTCATTTTTAAAAAAATATTACAATAACATTGTTTAGATGAAGTTAGATTTAACTGTCAGATAACTTAGGCCTATGCTTTCTTTTCCCCTAAGGTTTAGCATAATTGATTATTTACGGCTGGTAAAAAAAAAAAGGCTGATACCACTACATATTATTTGATTTCACTAAAACTTGTAGAAAGTGCGTAAGAAATGTAAATTTGAAAAATAATACAATAGCCTACAAATTATGGGTAGCCTAATAACGTAATGACGGTCGCCGAATGCTCCGCATGTATTTTCGTACCATTTAGAGTTATAATTAGGGTTACAGCTAGGGTTAACCCTAAATCTAAATGGTACGAAAATACACGCGGAGCATTCGGCGAACGTCATTCCGATATTACCAAATTATGAAACTGAAAAGAAAAAAAAAACCACAATAGCGTGGAAAATTTACATCTTAACTCGATCAGAGAAAAGTTTATTTGGAGTTAGCCTACTTCTCTTCTTAGTTTTAATTTCGTTTCTTTAAAAAACAATGTTATTTTGCCTTTGGTGGTCATCATTACGGTCATTCAATGATTTATAATTATTAAATAATTAATTAGCCTACTATCAATGTTTGATTGACACTAAAATTTGTATGGGAAGGTCTATTTAAAACTACCAGTTGGGCTTTAACGGCTATTCCAATTTTTGAAGTTCGGTAGAAAATATACAGGCTAATATTACGCCAGCGCTAGTTTATATTTTCATTACCAGCTTTAGCAAAAAATTTATTAGATTTTAAATTTAAGATTCCTAACCCATAAGGCTTATTACTGGTCTCTTTAGGCCTGTACTTTTATAAGGCACTATAGAAAACACAGCAACTGTTCTTCATTTCAACCATAAATTGTATTAATTTTTTTCCAAGATTCTATTTCATTATATAATATTAAAATTACAAATAATTATATTTTTCAAATTGATTATTAATATTTGTATTTACTTTTTCACATTAATATTTTTTTTTTCTGTCTAGCAGGAAATATTGCATCCATCTAACAGCATGGCTGAGCCTAACTTTAAAAAAAGGAGGTTAGAAGAAGATCAACGTCGTGGGAAGTTTCAATCTGACTGGACAACTACATTCCCTGGGATTATTGAGACATCCAAATTAGGCTCTTCACATGCATACTGTAGAATATGCAATAGAGATATTAAAGTGATGGCATCTGGCTTACACGATGTGAGGGAGCATTTCAAAACAAAACTGCATGAAAGGAACTATCAGCTGAAGAACGGAAGTTCTATCAAGGCCTTCTTTACTCAGCCTCAACAAGAAGATGATAAAATAACGAGGGCTGAAGTTTTATTTGCAAATTTTATTGCTCAACACAACATAGCTGCTTCTATAGCTGACCATTTTTCAGACTTATCAGCTGAGATGTTTCCGGACAGTGCTATTGCCAAACGTTTCAAATGCAAGCGAACCAAAACAACAGCCATTATTAAAAACTGCTTGGCTCCATCTGCAACGGAGCCAGTCATCAAATTATGCAGGAAGACACCTTTCTCCTTGATGATCGATGAGTCAAATGATAGAAAAACTGACAAGCGTTTAGCTATAATGGTGAGGGTATTTGAAGATGGCATAGGACCTAGAACCAGGTTGCTGGGCATGCCGGTCGGTACTGGTGGAACCAGTGAAGCTATTTTCAGTGATATTGATGCTGTGTTCAGCGACTTACAAATCCCATGGATTAACTGTATAGGTTTTGCAAGTGACAACTGCAATGTAATGGTTGGCAAATCAAACTCTGTACTAACGCGAATCAAGAGCAAGAACCCTGATGTGTTTAGTATAGGGTGTATTTGCCACCTTGCAAATCTTTGTGCCAAGGAGGGTATAAAGCAGCTGACTATTCCTGTTGATGACCTTTTGATAGATATCTTCTATCATTTTGAGCATAGCTCAAAACGGAAAAAATCATACAGAGAGTTTCAACTGTTTACAGGAGTGGATGCACTAGACATACTAAAGCACTGCCAGACTCGCTGGCTTTCTTTGCAGAAAGTAGTGGACAGAATTTTAAATCAATATTCTGCTCTATCTTCATACTTCGAGAGCCACGACGATATGGAAAAACCATGCCGTGTCAAAAACATTCATCAGTTACTAAAATCACCACTGACCCAGATGACTCTACGTTTTCTCCAATTTGTGCTACCTCTGTTGACTGAATTTAACAAATTGTTTCAGACAGATGAGTCCCAAATAGGTGGTATGATGGATGAAATGGATCGTCTGCTACGAAAATTTATTGTCAAATTTGTAGAGATGAAATATGTAAAAGAGGTGAAAGATATAAGATTGTTAAAGTATGCTGAACGTGATCTACAGCATGATGACCATACACTTGCTGTTGGTCTGTCCAACAGGACATTACTGGAAGAGTTAGATATAAGTTCTCAAGTGAGAAATTCATTTTTCAGAGATGTGAGGAACTTTTATGTTGCTGTTGTGAAAAAGATATTGGATAAATTTCCATTTGAGAATGAAGTCCTTAAGGATATCAAAATTCTTGATCCAGCCTTTAAAGACACAGTTCAATATACAGCAATCTGTAAGCTGGCCAACACTTTTGCACCACATTTAGACCAAGAGGTGTTAAAGGATGAATTTGAAGATTATTGTTTGCTGCCTGATGAATGTATTTCAAGATTTGACGCTGGACAAAAAAGAAGCTTTTCTAGGTACTGGCTTGACATAATCAACCTGAAAACTAGCACTGGTCGTACACGATTTCCCAGTCTGGCAGTCATAGTGAAACGCTTATTGACATTGCCTCACAGCAATGCTGACTGTGAGAGGTCTTTCTCTATGATGAAAAAGATTCACACGGACTGCAGAAATAGACTAAATGATGATACAGTCACAGCATTTCTACAATGCAAAATAAATTCTAACTCTTGTTGTTTAGGTTTTAAAGCAAGTGAAGACATGCTTAAAAAGGCAAAGGCCGCATGTCACTATGATGGTGCAGAACCATCTAATTGAATATACTTTTACATGAATAAACTCTTTTGTTACGTTTTTCAGTCTTTGTACAGGTTTTGCGGGTCTTTGTACAGGTTTTGCGGGTCTTTGTACAGGTTTTTTTAATTTTTTGTACAGGTTTTTCATCTCTGAGGTGTGGCATGTATGAATGTATATATAATATCCTGGAATCAATGACAATATTTCTACCACATGTGTTTTCTTTATCATTCTTCTCAGTTCTGTCTTTTCTCTCAGTTTTCTCTTTTCTGTTTTGCAAGTCTATTTCTTTTCTTTCTGTTTTCTCAATTCCATTTCTTTTCTGTCTGTTTTCTGTTTTCACAATGACAGTCAGTTAATAAACCAAAATTACCATAAAATGATAATAACCAGTTCTCTAAGTATTAGAAGTACTTCCTATGCTTCTAATCTCCGGGGTGCAGAAAATCCTAATCAATAGGGCTGCAGGAAATAGTTAAGTTCAGAAAACAAATGAGCACACAGTAGTATCAGCTGTTGTCAATAAGTAGTAAGGACAGGGTACTGTAGTTTCGTAATGGATAGAGAAAATACAAGATCTCCTGATTACAACAGTATTGTAATTCAAAAGGGATGGAGATGATTGGAATAGAAAAATTTACAAGTCCGGAATGTCTTCTCAAAATAGTGGAGAGGAAAACAGTAAGTTAAGGGGGTGTGAGAAGTGGAGTGGGGAAAATCTTATAATGGTGGATCAAGGGTTGGATATACAATCTCTTTTGGAAAATGTTAAAAGTTTTAACAGTATTATTTTACATCATAATCTTTAAAAAATTTAACAAGATGGTTTAAGTCAAAAAATTTTGGTGTACACTGGAAAATAAATAAACCTGTTGAGAAAAATAGCATAACAGGCAATAATAATTTTTGGTATGAATTTGTAATAATGTGACTTAATATGCTGTTAACAGATGTCATAGTAGGATCACTGTGATGGATAAAGGTGGTAGGTATAGATGAGTTTAACATCATTGAGATCATAGGGAAAAAGAGATATTAGTAACAGGTAAGAGAAGAACCACTAGTGCAAAATGCCTGCGTGAATATGCACTAAGATGCATGTAAAGGGAATCACTGGGCTCTGGAACTGCAAGGACAAGAAGTCGAGCTAAGGAAGTGTGTAAGGTGATCATTTTCAAGGTACAAATCAATATTATAACAAAATCTGTGTGACACATGTGTTATGACTGGGGTTGTATAAGTTAACATTCTAAAACTAATAAGTGTGATTGCAAATGATCAACACTCTTAACTGTGTGTCTCTTTTATTTGCACAATCAATAAAATGCCTAATTATAATCATCTGTTGGCTGCTCTTGAGGTACTCTGGTCATCAATAGTAGCATGTCCGGGGAACAACTTGTTGGGTGCGGCTTTGACATCTCATTCTGGAATTAAGTCATCTATAATAGTTCAATGTACAACACCGTCTGAAAATAGAGTACATGGAAAAGTTAAAACGTGTTTAAACTGCATTTTCACTTTCGCGTTGACCATGCTTGGAGTGGCAAGCATATGAAACACCTGGCTGTGTTTTTAGAATCCTTTCCAGTTCCAGTGAGACAGAACTGGTTTGCTCATAACCCTTTCCAGCTCTTTGAGTTTTTTCGCCAGTTCCAGCAGTGCTATGTGTTGGCCAGTCAAACTGGGATCATACTGTGTAGTGGTGGGTATAGTACTGGGCATGGCGTTGTTGACAGATTGGTGTGAATCTGAAGAAAACATTACTGACTGTGATGTAGCTGTAGGGGGCGTGACTGGTGAGTGTGGTAGTTCTACAGACGTGGCAACAGGAGGCGATTCCTCAGGTTCCGGAAAACACGGGCATTTGGCAATGGTGTGGACTCCTGAGGGTGGGGCGCTGTCTAAGGGTGGGTCGCTGTCTAAGAATCCCACACCGCTGTCTGAGTCTGATGAATCTATGTCCGTTTCTTGCTGACATAAATACAACATTTTGTTTCCATTATGTTCGTTTGAGTCCTGTAATGTTGTAGCAGGGTTGAAACGCGGGTCCGCTATTTTCGGCTCAGTTTCATCTCGATTAAAATTACTTGTAGATGCTTCAGTAAATTGCTTCGGGATGGTTTCGTCAGGATCTATCTGTTCGGAAGGGAGAACTGATTTTCTGTATTGTATTAACGGTCTGTTTTCACTGCTATTTCCTTCTGAACTGGGGGTGTGGAATATATCAGCTGACGAGTGATCGCTACGAGAGTATGTTTTCTTATGAATGAAGGCTGACCCAGTGTGGTGGGTTTTGATGTTAAAATAAAAGTAGTCAGTATGTGTCTACAGAATGAGGTCAGCTACGCAAGTCCCTGAGTCTAATAGTTGAAGTTGATGTTCTGAGGGTAACTGGCTGCTACCACCCTACGATCTCACTCTGCGATTTATTTTGGGTAACTAGTGTTTGTGATGTTAATTTATATGGCTTGGTGTCTAGGGTAATGGAAATGTAGTGATAATTGCGTGAAACAAATACACATGTAAATTATTAAAATTAAATAAACAAGACTGGGTTTAAAGTTAGGATATATATGTATATACAATTTAATTTCCTGTCCCTCAAATTTTTTAGGACAGGAATGTTTAACTTAAAATGAAAATATGGTTTTATCAATTTAAATACACAAGAAGGACATCTGTCCAATATATTTTAATATGTTAAAGTCTCTAAACTGTTATTCCCTGGTGGAAAAAACCCTGTTATACGAAGAGTCAATATTTAGAAAACTGGTTTTCACATCATATCACAAACTGTTACTGAATAGGGTGGAGATTAAATATATTTGAGTCTGCATAAGCCTGCAAGATATAGGCTTATCTTATATTCCTTGTAGACCCTGGATGACTGGTTCGAGAATACTGCACACTTCTCCACTGCAATGTATTCTGGAAACTGCGAAGACCTGTATGATTTGATAAAGAAGCAACCGGTAGGTTGCCTCAACTTCTGCAGCTCTGACTTCTGACCAACTTGAAACTGGGCGATGTAACCCTGAAACAAGAGGAACAGGCCTTCCTCAGTCCCTAGTTAATGGTCTCCACCACTACCAATTTAACATCATTAAACAAGTATTGTGATCAGATAAAATAGCTAACTAAATTAGCTACAGTCTTTAACTTTATTGTGACTTCTTCATAAACAGTGGGTATCTTCTTTTCCACCTAATCTCAACGCCCCTGTCAATATACATCATCATCTTCTTCAGCTGAAATACAATCTTTTCTTTTCTCCAAAGTTAATATACCAATAGGCCTGCCAGTGACTTTCTGGTCTTACAGTCAAAATATGTATGACAATATTCAACTCAAATTTAGTTTGATTTGCTTCCTAAGACATGCCTCTGCTCCTAGTATGTCGCAATCTTCCACAAAGGCAAAATGTCGTACACACACAATGTTATGGCGCCCTATCTGGTTCGCCTCTACATCAAATAATGTATTAAAAAGATTATTCATCTTACCGCAATCAATGAAATAATCACACACTTTGTTAAGGTTTAACAGGCTGTCAATGGTCACTTTTAGACAGCCGCTGCTTCAGACGCAAAGGCAATCTGCTTATTAATTGCTCTGAACCTTCCGTGTATGAAAAATTTCTCTCAAGTGGCACCCTGCATCGTAGAAGCGTTAGTTTTATTTCCCTCTATGTCTATTCTAACATTAACCAATCAGTTTAAACTACCCCGATTCGACAATTATTTTTGAAAATCCCAAACATTTATTTTTGAAAATAAGTTCGTCAGTCGCTTTAGGTGGGCAAAAATGCAAATTTACCTCTCCTCTTCCTCCTAATGTCTATCAAAAGAGGCAAGCCGATTTGCCTTGTTTCCAAGCAACGACTCGAAAAATGTTACTTTTAATTTGAGCGGAGACATCAGTGTGTTCGTTTGTCTGTTTGTCAAATGTTATTTTATGCGATAACTCAGTCACTTTTGAAGCGATTTAAAAGATGAAAAGTGATTTTTAATCAGGCTAATGTCCTCTATCTATCCAGTAGATTTTCATCTACGTCTTTATCTAAGTTTGCATCTTGGTACTTTTCTCTTTATTTATAAGTCTAGATACGTTTTAGGCGGAAATAGTCTAGTATTGAATAAACAACATTATTGCTTTTCCTTTTTATTCATCCTTCTATAAAATGCATAACATTATCTATGTTTTCTGTCTTTCTTTAGTCCCATCCTCTCCCCTGCACTCATGTGTTCGTTAGTTTCAATTTGGGAAAAAAAAATATCCAAGTGGGTTTAGACTTTTCCATACTAACCCCCTCTCGCGCTGTCTGTCTCCCGTCTTTTTTTCAAAGAAACACGTGTTTGCCTCTTGCCAAAACGGTTTCATGTTATATTTTAAAAAATTAGTACGGAGTAACGAAAAAGCCTTTTGTAAGGGGGTGGATACCCTAGCGTGGTGTTAATAGTTTCAAATCGCATGCCTCTCGTTGGCGTTTTTGAAAAGGCGACGTTCTTAAAAAAAAACGACGTCTAACGGCAACTGTCGCATGTTGTAACTAATAATAGATTCTTAGAATACGTCAGTTAAAAAAAAATTCAAGGAGTGTCCAATTTTTGCATTAGATTTTATCGTCCTTGACAATTTTCAAATCTTGTAGTAGCGGTTATAAACGGTAACTTTACGTCACTAGAATTGGACTTTTTGAAAAATATGCGCCGGGTAGGGCAATGGTAGCTATTCAAATATTGTATTATCCTTTTAATTTGAGAGGGAGGGTTAAAAATGGTGCATTTTATCACACCCAGTAACATCTGTCTGTGTTGCGACGCAGATCATTTTAGGTTCATTCATAAATGCGTCTTGATGCTGTTTGATTTGGGTTGGTCTATTTTGAATGGGGGTAAATGGCGTCGTTTTTGATTTTATGTTTGTAACACTGGCCTGCTTTCGTCTGTGAAATGGTTGTCGCCATGATTGAAGTGGTTGGATGTGCGCTCGAAAACCATCTTCTGATGCAATCATGCATGTGTGTTGGTCAGATGTGTCAACATTATTGACCTCCCAACTTTTCCCATGTTGTATACTGTGGATAAAGTTTCTGACTGCGATACGACTATTTCTCTTGTTGAGGCTGTTCCAGTGTTTTCTACCACCACTACTGTAGTGACATGGAGTATTCTCTGTTCTCTTGTTATAGTATGGTAGGTTACTCGCGTGTTGTGATGAGTTTCTTTCAGTATGTCCTTGATATCTGTGTGGGTGTCTTATCTGTACATATGAATGTACTTTACTGGGGTTTGAACTGTACGTGATCTGGGTCGGATATCTTTGGCTCTGCCATGTGTCACGTGGGTATTGTGGCAGATTTCTCACAGTGTTCATAGTGTAACGTTTCGCATCCGCATATGTTACTGTAGATTTCGTTGTATCATAGGTACGTTCATACCTGCCTGGACGGAAACAATTTTTATTTTCAGCAAAAGGACGTATCCTCAGTGTGCGTATGTCAGAGACGTGGGGGTAGCGAGGGGCGCAATTTGGGTATAACTGTAGGGAGAGGAATGGAGAGATACGCCTCTGACAATATTTCCGTTGTATCTGTCGTTGTTCCATTTCTATTGTATAGTGGTTTGATGATCTTCGCTTATATTTATTTGCTCTTAGTAGAAAGGACTGGTCATGGACACCATTTAGTAATATGTAACCGTCCAAATGTCGCAGTCTTCCTTAAACAACTGGGCACGGTACTTTTTAGGTATTATGTAACAGTGGGAAATTCCGTTTGTATGTTACTAGAGAGTGAGTTGTATGACTGGCTTGAAGTCCGCCGAAGTTCTTGATTCCTCTCATCTATTTGGGAAGCCAGGTTCTTTTACAGTCCTTCTTATTTAGGTGTTATAGTTAGAGCAAATAAAAGTCGTGATCGTACTGCAACTAGCATACATCTCTTCATTTGTTCCAAGGCAAAGTAAGTTGGCAATCGCCTGATCAAACTTATTAGTTGAACTTTATTACAACATTTCCTTCAACAACATGTTACATAAAATCAGAGTTTCTTCACATTAGAAGCTTTCAATAAAGGTCGAGTAGCATATGTGTCTAGCATCAGGTAATTCTCTCTGAATTAACCTTTATTTAACTTTTCCTTCAATAATGGTGAACAATTTAACATATGCAATCTCTGGGACATTTTCCAGTTGGTTTTGCACCATAATTCCATCCTACACTGAAATGCCTGTGTTTCAATAAAACTGTTCGGGACCCCAAGATGCAGCAATAGTGAATGCAGTCAGCGACTCATAGCTTGACTGCCTGCGTCAGGACCAGCGAACCAGAGCTGGTCAAGACCGTGCTCCACCTCCACGTGGGGGTCCTGGAAAAAGTCTGCAGCAGTGTAGGCTGGCTGAGCGAGCATGGATCGAAATGGGAAGGCAAACCCGGTCCTTAAAAAATGCCGTGCAGAAGTCGGATGTGTCGACCGAAAGGTGCAGATATCACAGCTTAGGCGCAAACAGACACAACGCAACCACCGTCCTTTTCAGGACGAACGAAGAAGAAGAAGAATAAAACTGTTCTACCTCTCCTGAGATAAAAATACGTGCGTCAATTGTTTCCTCTTCAAGTAGGCTATCAGTTTGGACATCTTAAAATTATAGGAAAATTTATGTTCATTCTACTTACGGCATTATCCCCAGCATTGATCAATAGAATAATTACTTGTATAAAACATTATGTGGTCATAACTGTATGAACAATCTGTAATTCGTTGAAAATCCTCAACTAACAGCTAAACGAATAGTACGTCTGGTAATCTCACAGATTTCTGCTTTAACTAACTTTTCCGGGGATTCTCGCTGGGGAAGAAGGCGTGCTTGGTTTAGTTAGCTCCAGCCTAATCATTGGACAAGAAGATCACATGTCCCAGCTAAACGCTATTTTCCATCATCGCCCCCTCCCTTGACTGTCTTTTAACTAAGTTACGATTATAGTCTGTTTTCATTAAAATAGCAGTTTATTTTTCTTATTTTATACTTGATTTTTTTATTACACAAACTATCCTCTGTTTCAGTCTAAATGGTGATTTACCAATAAGTTATTTTTTTCCTTGGCATAAATGCCAGAAATGACGAACGTACGGTCACACTTCAAAGCATGTATACACTGCTTAGACAGCGCAGACTAAGCTGTCTTTTATATGTCCGCCTTTACTGGCGCATTTTAAAAAAAAAATCTCTTTCGCTTTTATTTTCTTTCACATCTTTATTCACATTCCGTGGAAATTTACAAAGACATATGCACTAAAACATTGACAATAATAGCATGAATATAAGTATAACAATGAAAATACAATGAGCAGCTGTAATTTTCACTCCTTGCACACACTCATTTACACACTCTTTCTTGTACTCTAAATTTATACATTGCACATTTTTTTGTAATAATAGTGTTGATTAAAAAGAGGAGGAGAAAAAAAAAGGATAAATAAATCTTTTCCTTTCATATCTGTCGTAAGTTCTCTTCTCCATTTCGGCACCATATTTCCATGCCACGTCATAATCAGATTGCCTCCTGTTTTTTTTTTTTTGGGTTCGGTTTTTGCCTTCTTCTGGCGAGGCGCGTACCTTTCAACCTATTTGGTTATATCAGAACGCAATTACCATCCCCCAAAAAAGTGAACTCTGTTGACTGCTAACCCGATCAGCGTTGATAGATACTAAGTCCTGAAAAGGACTAACATTATCTGTCTGCTAGCATAAAGCCCTAAAAATGACTCAAATCACATATATAGCTCAGGAAATCGAAGGTGCCTTCCATGAAAAAAGACACGCTAGTGGTCTGGGTAGATTTAGAAAAAGCATTCGATAAAGTATGGAAAGAGGGATTGAAAGTCAAACTGCAGAGAAGTGGTGTATGTGGGCGAATTACAAATGGATTGGTCACTACCTTGAGAATAGAACCGCAAGAGTACAGCTGCAAGGACAGACTAGTAGTAAACAGTTTATATTAGAGCAGGGGGTCCCACAAGGCGGAGTCCTGTCACCTACACTGTTCCTTGCATACATAAATGACATAACTGAAAATATTTAACAAATAGCACACAAAGCATCCTTTGTAGATGACTTAGCATTGTGGATCTCTGAAAGAACGTATCACTACTGCAAACATTCTGATGCAGCAAGCACTAACATCACTGGAAGAATGGGCCAAAACATGGCTCATGAAGATAAATGAAGAGAAAACAACGTACACTGTATTTTCCCTCTCAACTAGACCTCGGAGCTCCAAACTAGTGCTAAACGGAGAAAATCTACGACCATCAGCAAAGGATATGTTGAATCTGCTCTCGTCTGTGAATAGGACAGCATTCCACTGCAGTCTAGTTCATCTGATATGTTGCTCTGCCCATTGCAAGCGCTGCTAACGATGTCTGTGAGTCAAGTTTGGCCCAACATAAGGTCGTCTTGCAGTAAGGCCTGTATCTCTGAGTCGTCGTATGACTGTCATTCGAGAGACTTGCCCACGTCTACCCACTATTGCTCTTGCTGTTTGACTTGCCGGGAGAGAACGATTCCTTAGGTGACTCAGCAAAATATGACGATCTTGCGCAGGGGTAGTAACAGTGGTTGGCCACTCCGAAGTCTATTCCAGTCACTGCCAGTGGTTCCGTAACGTTCATTGAGACGTACAATAGTGTTGTGGTGGCAATTCATTCTTCTGGCAATGGCCTGCGAGCTCGTTCCGGTCTCCAACATACCAATGGCTCGTTGGCGGTCGTTTTCAGATAGTCGTGGCATTTCAAGCACATGTACTGGTCGTTTTGTCTCAACGGCCTTTTTATACCGAGTGTGGTGGGTTTTGATGTTAAGAAGAATGGTGTGCATATAGTTGTACTTGAGTGAGATCAACTGTGAAGGTCTCTGAGGTAAACAATGGACAACTGTGTTACAGAGTACCTTTCTTGTTACTGTCGCGAGAGGTTTCTTAATTTATGAAGAATAAGACAACCAGGTGTATCAGGTGATACTAGGATAGTTGCCAGAGAAGAGTCTGGTCTTAAAAGAAATACCCCATTCTCAGAAAAGAGCAATGGTGTATAGAGTTCATAGGTATAAAGTCAGGCTGTAAAGAATTTCTGGCCAAGATAGTAATATTCAGTACCAGAATTCTATGGTGCCCCTCTCAGAATTATACCTATGGGCTGTTATAGTATCTAGGGGATTTAATTAAATTCAAAGTAATTCAAAGCTGACATAAAGTAATAAAAACAGTGAACTACAATTTCTTAATTTTATTTATGTACAGTCATCTGTTTAGATGTATCTACACCAAATAAAAGTCAAACACTACAAATAAAGTCTTTTCCTAGTTGTTAAGGCTCCCTTGTTATGAAAAGTCTTAGTGCAACTAATCCTTTGGAACCAATGTTAATGATGGTACTTGAATTTATCTTCAGTATTAGAGGAATGGATATTGACAACTGTCATAATGACTTCACTGTTACTGATATCACTTGACTTCACAATATTTCTAGGTTATGTATCTTTTGAAAATGTCACACTGACTACAATGTTACTGAGATCACTGTTTACATCACTACTACTATAACCGGGTGTGGTACGCCAATGCTCTGCGAGTCAGTCTTGTTTAATATGACTTAACTTCTTCGCTTCCGCCTTTTCCTTGAAGCCAGAATATAAGATGGAGAAGCCCAACACTGAGGGTCCCCACTCTTCCAACTGATGTAGGTACAGGGTGCTTGTTCAATCTTACACCGCTAGGTACAACACCAATGTTCTTCTCTGCTAACAAGATGAGTGACAGGATACCTCTGACCTGAAATGTAATAGGTCTTACATAGCATCTGGCTCTAAAATCCTCCTACCCAGATGGTAGATTAGTGAGGCAGTTCAGAATAAGTGATGGTAACACAGAAAAGGTCGACTCAGTCAGTGACAAATAGGTTTATGCAATAATATAACAAATGATTACAACACACAGGAAAGGTAGACTCAGTCAGTGACAAATAGGTTTATGCAATAATATAACAACATTACAACACACACTTTCCTAATATGTCCATGACTGACATCACCAAAACTGCATAGGCCTTATGGTGAGTGTTGAGTGTCTAAACAAGTTTTATGCAATAATATAACACAGCATTACAACACACACACTTTCCTAATATGTCCATAATTGACATCATTAACTGCATAGGCCTTATGGTGAGTGTTGAGTGTCTAGGCCTACTCAAACAATACATTAAATTACAATCTTTCCTCTTTTACTAGTTCCTGATAGTATAGTCTAGTCCAGCAATCAGAAAAGGCTTTAAAAGCTTCTGAAACTAACACCCCTCATTCTGTCCGGCCTTAGTTTTAAAGTCGAACATAATTTGTACAGCACAAAGTAGCTTTCCTTCTACGAATCACACAATGAGATTTACACACAATATCACTTCCATTAACCACTAGTAATTAATATTATACATATTATGACTTAATTCTCTTACCCACAATCTCAGATTCAACAGGCTTTTAATTAAACCCATGCAGTCTGCTTCACTGGCAATTGGCGAAGGAGCTGGGTTCTGGCGGTTCAAGAGAAATATTCCAGATTTGTTTCCCCTTTTTATTACAGGTAGCGGGCAAAAGGAAGACAAGCGATTCTATTGGCTGGCTGGGTCAGTTTATGTTTACAAAAATTTCTGTAAAACCACCCTTTCTGCCCGATCTGTCGATCATACAAAACTTCGATAATTTATTCTTCCAGTGTTTCCCAACCGATTCTTTCCATCCATGTCTTGTTTAAACCGGCCATTTGGGCGCTACCATTTAAACACGCTAACCTTTTTCTGCCTCCCTTGTAGCGTTTGCAATCACAGTTGAAACCGGGGAAAACAGTCTTCGCTCTAAGTTATACTGCATGTAATCACTCAAAACTCCTGTGTCCATGCTTCTACAACTAAATCCATGTATCTAATGAAAGTTTAAGATTCCTGGTATTTTACTGTGCTCACTGTTCTGAGGGACATAACTTATCTTTTGGCCTGAAGTCACAAGTGCACATTCACGTTTGCACAGATTCCATCTAGCAATCCTGCCGCCTACGGTTACTGAGACCGGTTTACAGCTCGTGCAGCGATTGGTAGAAAACATTTGTTGACATATTTTGATATATGTAGGCAAGGTAGGCTCTCGTTAATTGCCCTTAGATATTGGTTCAGGACTACGCTACAATCAACTGTGAAGGTCTCTGAGGTAAACAATGGACAACTGTGTTACAGAGTACCTTTCTTGTTACCACCCTACGATCTCACTCTAAGTTATATTCTTTATTGACTAGCGTGACTGAAAGCTACATAAAGTGTCTAGGGTATTGTAAGAGTGTTGTTAAAGAATCTCAATACAAAAACATATACAAACATATACTAATTACTATGATAAACTCAACTAACTCCAGCTGTTAAATTTTATATTTAAAATTTCGTTTGTTAAACTTTATTGGTCCTGAGCCTAAAGTTGTTTTGGTCAGGACTACAGTTCAATGAGAATCAATTTAGATGGATAGATATATTTACAAATATATATAAAGATATTTACATACAACAGACAATATGTCCAAAGTACATTGTTACAAATTTTCAAGTTGATGTTAATTACTCTATTTACTACTGGTACTGGAAGGCAGGTTGGGGATTATCATCATCCCAATGTTCTTTTGTTTCACTAGGATTGTTTATGTTAGTCTTTTGGAGGAACGTTTTTGTCTATACATGAGATTTTTCTTTATTCGTGATAAGTTGTCCCAGGCCAGATATTGCACTTATCTGAATCCTGGAATCACAGCAGTTGTTGTTGGTTTGGCCAAACACTTCAGTCTCCTCGGGTCTTGAACTTCTTTAATACAAGCAGGTACCAGAGACTCTTAGAAATCGTGCTGAATTTCTCTATCATCGAGTACCAGCACCAGACAAGTGCCAGCAGGAACCCCTGTCAATGCAAGTTATGGTTCTGTCTTAATATCAAACTAATTCCTCCTAATTTACATGTAAACATACATTCAATACAAAAGAACATGGTCAGCTCTCTCTGACAACCCTGCTTCTCCACTTTAGTTTGATGGAACAATTCGTACCAGTTTTCTTTTCTCTTCCCTAATGGATGCTACACCTCTGTCATTCCTGCAGTAATCTTTTCCATGCAATAAGATAGGTGTAATGTTCCTGTATGACCATCATATATATAGTCCTGTCACGTAGGGTTTATATTCATTTAATTTCCTACATCTTCTTCCTATTCGTTCACCCAAATTCTCTCTTTTATTATCTCTGTATTTCATTTTTCCTGTATATTTTTCATCCATTCGTTTTGCGAATATTATTTTCATATAATTCGCAAACTTTACCTGTTTCTTTCTCAAAACTGAGAATCGCGCTAGGACGATATTACGTAGATGTCAGGGCTGCAGGGCGTCAGAAGGCGTGATAAGTCGGTTCGCTGAACACAGGACGTAGCAAATCGTCTACATTCTCACCGAGCGCGCGAGCTTTTTCTCGGCATAAGTCCCGGTGAGGTGTGATACTTTACATCTGCACCGGTCAGTATCCAGACATTTGTCTGGAAAATCCCAAACTGACACGGCGCTCACGGTGGGCCATGGTCAGCTGTAGTGTGAAAACTGCCCTGCAATGGAGTCAGGCTGTCTGGGATTTGAAACTGACACGCGTACATCGTGGTCAGTAGGTGACAGTTACGACACGCGTTAAGCGGACGTAAATGTTGGGAGTAGGGGAGATAATTTCGCTTGGCGAAATAAGTTTGGGCCCTTTGTCTGATTTTAAGATATTGGCCAAGTTTGAAACTTTAATTTCATTCTCGCTCATAGACTCCACAGTAGATAGGTCGCTCGAAAACAGAATAGCTGTTAGCGAAGATCTCAGTTTGTTTCGGCAATTTGTCGAACTTCTAGACTTCCAGAAATATTTTCAGCATTTTTATTCTTAAGTTGTGCGACTACCTGTAATTCTGTGGTTGAGGTAATTAATATGATAGATATATAGATTTTGTGAGTGTTAAAGTGTTAAATCGCTTAATTCATTTTAATCTATTTCTTTAGCGCAGAAGAGAAATAAAGTGGTAGGCTATTATATTTTCTAGGGAAGCATTCAGTGGAAAGCAGAATAAAATTAAAATTTCTAGCTTATAACGGCAATTGTAGCTATTTATAAATTTAATTTAACTGCTAATACTCAGTCGAGTGTATTTTTCTAACGTATAAACTCTAGAATCCAGCCTCATGAATGGTGACGGAATACGCACGTGTTCTTAATTTATGAGGATTGCTGATTTTTAAATATAACTTACGTCACGGGAAGTTTAAATGATAAGCAAAGCTCTCTGCTTGCAAGTTTAAATGTAAGTTTTAACCAGTACAGATTCTGTTTATTATATTATATGTGTTATTTTTCCTCCACACAGTGAAAGTTTTGGGGTGACCCTAACTTTACCAGCACCTAGTAGTAGTTTCCATACTTGTGAAGAAATAGACAGTCCTTATTTTGAACCACGTGGGTTTTCTCAAGTAACACTGATCTGACGGTGCAAGTTAGACAGAAATACTAATATCCCTATAACGGGTTTTCAAAGACTGTAATGATAAATACTGGACCTTGGAGCCAGCACTTAATTTCTTCTAGAAACTCTATATAATTTTCTGCCTGGTGGCGTGAATATTAACAATCATTTCCCGACTAGATTATATCTTGTGGACAAATCTGTGGTGTGACTAAAGTGAATCCTATACTGAGGGAAGGCACCGACCTGACATTCATCATTTTTTAGAAACCTACGCTATTGACACTGTGCTCTGCTAACTCCCGCGCCTGGAATAATTGTTAGGTGACTTAATCAGACATTTGAACAAATTTGCATACCCAAGTAGTCGTTCCCGGAGACTCCAAGTTAAATACGTCTTTTGGAACTGGGGACTTCTTGGCAGAAGACTGCATTTTTTGAGTCTGTGTGAAAATCTAAAATCAATGTGTTCCAAGAGGCAGCAAGCAAAGTCGTGAGTACAAGTATGAGAAGCCATGGCGGAATGAATGAGTGTACGCTGGTTTGAGTGATATTTTTCACTATTTTATCTTTGACACCCTGTTGCTGTCCTAATTTTTTTTTCAATCTGCATAATTTGTTGCTAAGGCTAGAGTTCTTGTGTTTTTGTCTTAGGTTAAATCAGATTTTTTTCAAACTCTGTGCATATAATTACGAGATAAAACAAAGAAAACTCTTAGACTCAAACCCTATGTATCTGTGACTCGGGCGCCATCATCTGTTCTCTTAACGGGGCCGGGCTAAACCTAGAGTTAACACTATAACGGGGCTATCATCCTTGCAACATTTCCTTGATTTTTTATGACTATGTGTATATGTATTTTCCTTGATGTACTTTCTTTGATGTTGTGAGCCGATTTTTCCTGATAATAAAATCGCTCTTGAACTTAATAATCGTGTTTGGTCAGCTCGTTCTAGATAATATATATATCATTGTTATAGTTTTCCCACGTCTGTGTGTTTACCTGTCGTCACGTGTATGTGCGTGCCTGTGAGTGATAGAAATATACGTAATATGTATATTGGTGTAGTCTGTCTGACGCTGTAACAACTGTTGTAGAAGATAGGTGAGAGAGAGAAGAATTCTTTTCGCTTTCAGAGACAGCCACTATATCAAATCTATCATCTCACGTGTGTGGAAATTCTATTACCTTTCACTAACTCTCACTGAGTCTATCACCTATTCAAACCTATTCAGAAGGGACCAAACCTAGTCTTAATTCTCCTATCGGAAATCTACGACAAATTGGGACTCGTTTCCGGTCTTTGAACTTAGAATAGGAAGACGAGTACGACAAACGTGGACTCGTCTATCTGGATTTTGTATTTAAGATTCTTATTCTGTAATAGAGTAAGAGTGTGATGTCTTGTGAGTTGTGTATTTTTAAAAAAAAAATTACCCCCTAGACTAGCGATCTGTTTACGGGCGTGCTGACCACACAAACTAATAAGTTTTTTTTCCACAGCATCTTTGAATAATATACATTTTGGTTACAGGTTGATTTTGTCGGGATATATGTTAACTGCTGATTGTAATACTAAATGCTGGTAAAGTGGTGAGTGTATAACATTCACTGGGTACTGAGGCAGAACGGCGTTTGAACTAAGTTAAGGAGTGTGTTTCGGACTTTTTGTCCAGATTAATTCCCTCCCTTACCCGATCTGACTTCAGGGGCGAACTTATAGTGGATTTTTAAAAATTAAGGGATTATTTTTCTCTTTAATTTTTGCAATATTCTTTTGCTTTTCCACTGTAGCAACTTATTTTTCAGTTGTAATCTTAACTACCATTTATTTGGCGTAGTCGTGTTTTGCATTGAGTGCTTTATTGCCGATAATAGCAGCGATAGTTAGATTTTATTTTGGAGGAGGTATCCCAGGGTTAAGGATATCAGCTTTTGTATTTTTGGAATTTTTTTCTCGTAAGTGGTAGGAACCAGGTTATTCTTTTTCCTATTTTCTATCTCCACGTGTCTCAGTCACTGACATAATATGGCCGAGAGGGCAAAGCTTAGACAACTTCTCAGGGACGAAGCGAGAGAGGAGGGACTGGAAGGAGAGGAAGCGAAAGCATTAGTCAGAGACGAACTCGAGAGATATGATGCGGAGAGGAAAGCAGCTGAAGCTAAAGAGGAAAAAGAAGAAGCTAGGAGGAAAGAAGCGGAAGACCGGCTATTACAGCAGAAGAAGATGGACGAGGAAATGGAAATCCGCAGGGAGAGAGAAAAAGAGAAGGAGAGACAGCATGAGAAGGAGAGGGAGGAGAGACAGCATGAGAAGGAGAGAGAGGAGAGACAGCATGAGGAAAGAGAGAAACAGAGACAGCATGAGTTGGCTCTTAAAGCTCTAGAGTTCCAAAGTCGTGGGGCTGCCTCTACCTCCAGCAATGGAGAGTCTTCTCCTCATTCTTCCTTAACTGACCCTGCTAACACTCAATCTCTTCAACTAAATGCTATGTCTTTCACTCTTGAATCTTTTCCTTGTCCAAATGAGAAGATTGACACATGGTTAGAAAAATTTGAGAAAATTGCAACTCTGTACGGGTTAGAGAGGTCGCGTTGGAATATGAAACTTTCCCAGGCCCTAAAAGGTTCTGCTTATGATGTTTATTCTAAGCTGGAAAGTAGCCAACAAGACGACTACGATGTGTTGAAGAAAGCGTTACTGGAGCGCTTTGAAATGAACGCTCGCAAGTTTTTGCAACTGTTTCGCAACAGCCGGAAAGAGAATTCTGAAACTTTTCACCAGTTCTCATCTCGTCTTAAGGGATATCTAACAAAGTGCCTTGAGCTTTCGCAGCTCCCCTCTACCTATGAAGGTCTTGAGGAACTTGTTCTAACTGAACAAATAAAGAACACTTTGTCTGCTGATACCCGGAGATTTCTCGCTGAGCAGGGGGCAGAAAAACTTGAAGACATTTTGGAAAAGTCTGAGCGTTATCACAATGCGCTGGCTGAACTACCGGCCACAAAGCGGAAACCGACAGAGGAGCATTTTCGAAAACATAACCTAGAGCAATCTTCTCAGGCTTCTAACCAAAACAACCACAGAGAAACTGGACCTCAAAACCCCCCTCCTGAAAAATCCAAGTTCTACAAGAACAAGTACCCCAACCACCCCAAACAGTCTGATCAACCCGACCGCCCTACATGGCAGCGTAGCCAGAAAGGACAAGGTGGCAAAGGGAGAACCCCTGAGCACGGGACATATGATCAGACCGAGCACACCGAGCCGAAACGCATCGGATGCTTATTGACAGTCTCGCAAGGCGGAATTATTGACAGTGATTCCCAACCTGTTGGGGATAGACCCTCAACGCGAGGTACTGTTACTTTGAACGGTTCTCAAACTTCTTGCTTATTTGACACGGGGCTTTCTTATGATTGCATTGTTGCCAGAAACCTGGTTAAACCCGGTCAAGAGACAGCAGAGACCGTCAAACTTTGTGGAGTTCGTAAGAGTGATGCACCTACAGCGCTTCCCATCGCATTGGTGGAGATACACTCTGACTTTGTCAGAGGTGTGATCAAAGCGGCTGTTATGGATGATCCCATCTACCCAGTCATACTTGGCGGGAGATACGTGTTTATTGGGAAACCGGAAGAGCCGATTGTGGCAGCAGTAACTACAAGAGGGCAAACCAAGAAGGAACGGGAGCCTGCGCCTAATTTGTTACTTATGGAACTTAAAGAAGCGCAAAAAAGGACCCTACTTTGGCACCCTGCTTTAGGAAACTGCCCATGGCGAAGGAACCCAAACAGCACGGGGACATTTTTTCTGAGGATGGCGTACTTTATCGGAGAACGGGCAAGCCTGACCAAGGTTACAACCAGCTCCTAGTACCGAAACAGTACAGAAGCCAAATCCTAGAAATGGGGCACTCTCTTCCCTTTAGCGGACATATGGGACAGAACGCCACAAACCAACGTATAACCACTCATTATTGGTGGCCAGGAGTAAATACTGATATTATCAGATATGTCAAATCCTGTGCCCAGTGCCAACGTGTGCCACCCAAGCAACGGGCACCCCCAGTCCACATGGGTGAAATGCCAATAATGGGAACACCATTCGAACGGGTTGTGATCGACATTTTAGGGCCTTTCGAAAGGACTAAAAGAAGGAACAGGTTCATCCTGACCTTAGTCGATACATGCACTTTATGGGCAGAAGCTATCCCGCTAACATGCGCAGATGCCAAGCATGTCGCAGAAGCCCTCGTGCAGATTTTCACTCGGTTGGGATTCCCTCAGCAAGTGTTGACGGATAATGGATCTCCATACCGAAACCTGTTGATGGATGAGATCGTTAAGATCTTGAGGACCCAGCACATCCACACTAAGCCATATACTCCGGCCGGAAATGGGCTCGTGGAACGTGCTAATGGAAACCTCACCATGATGCTAAGTAAGCTGGCACAAGTGAAACCTGAAGATTGGGATCTCTGTATTCCTGCAGCATTATTTGGCTACAGAGAATCTCCTCATACTTCCACAGGATTTCCGCCAGCTACACTCTTATTTGGCAGACCCATTAAGGGCCCGCTTGAAGCCTTACTTCAGTCTCTGACAGACGAGAAGGCGGATGAGACAGTCGTCTCAGCAAGTAAATATGTGTCGGTTTTAAAGGAAAGGTTGAAACTAGGGTGGGACCTAGCAACGACTAACTTTAAGCGAGCTCGCACAAAGCACGCTAACCGATACAGGAAAGTCGCGGAAGAGAGAGAACTGGAAGCAGGAGAGAAAGTTTTGGTGTTACTCCCTACTGAGAACAACCAACTGAAGATCGGATGGCAAGGGCCGTTTACCGTCCTGAAAAAGATTTCTAAGGCTAACTACCAGATCTCTATTGAAGGAAAGGAGAAGGTTTTCCATTTAAATCTCTTAAAGAGATACTTGGAAAAACCAGTGCCAACCTCCGACCATCTCCTGACGATCGCCAAAACTGACGAAGATGATGATAGTGGCAGGGATATTCCACCGCTATCACAGGAAATCTTTCAAAAATGTCAGAAGCGGCGACGCTCTTTCAAGCGCGCATATGAGACATTCCAGGGGAAGGAAACTTTGAGGAGTGGACTTGAGTAGGAATTGGACAGAGATGGAGGGGGAAGATGAGAGGGAAGAGGACAGACACCCCGAAGCTACGGTTATAGGAAATTAAACTCCATAACGTAGACATGGAGTGCTTCCATATCTTAAAGGGGGGAGGCTCTGTCACGTAGGGTTTATATTCATTTAATTTCCTACATCTTCTTCCTATTCTTTCACCCCAATTCTCTCTTTTATTATCTCTGTATTTCATTTTTCCTGTATATTTTTCATCCATTCGTTTTGCGTATATTATTTTCATATAATTCGCAAACTTTACCTGTTTCTTTCTCAAAACTGAGGATCGCGCTAGGACGATATTACGTAGATGTCAGGGCTGCAGGGCGTCAGAAGGCGTGATAAGTCGGTTCGCTGAACACAGGACGTAGCAAATCGTCTACATTCTCACCGAGCGCGCGAGCTTCTTCTCGGCATAAGTCCCGGTGAGGTGTGATACTTTACATCTGCACCGGTCAGTATCCAGACATTTGTCTGGAAAATCCCAAACTGACACGGCGCTCACTTGGGCCATGGTCAGCTGTAGTGTGAAAACTGCCCTGCAATGGAGTCAGGCTGTCTGGGATTTGAAACTGACACGCGTACATCGTGGTCAGTAGGTGACAGTTACGACACGCGTTAAGCGGACGTAAATGTTGGGAGTAGGGGAGATAATTTCGCTTGGCGAAATAAGTTTGGGCCCTTTGTCTGATTTTAAGATATTGGCCAAGTTTGAAACTTTAATTTCATTCTCGCTCATAGACTCCACAGTAGATAGGTCGCTCGAAAACAGAATAGCTGTTAGCGAAGATCTCAGTTTGTTTCGGCAATTTGTCGAACTTCTAGACTTCCAGAAATATTTTCAGCATTTTTATTCTTAAGTTGTGCGACTACCTGTAATTCTGTGGTTGAGGTAATTAATATGATAGATATATAGATTTTGTGAGTGTTAAAGTGTTAAATCGCTTAATTCATTTTAATCTATTTCTTTAGCGCAGAAGAGAAATAAAGTGGTAGGCTATTATATTTTCTAGGGAAGCATTCAGTGGAAAGCAGAATAAAATTAAAATTTCTAGCTTATAACGGCAATTGTAGCTATTTATAAATTTAATTTAACTGCTAATACTCAGTCGAGTGTATTTTTCTAAACTAACGTATAAACTCTAGAATCCAGCCTCATGAATGGTGACGGAATACGCACGTGTTCTTAATTTATGAGGATTGCTGATTTTTAAATATAACTTACGTCACGGGAAGTTTAAATGATAAGCAAAGCTCTCTGCTTGCAAGTTTAAATGTAAGTTTTAACCAGTACAGATTCTGTTTATTATATTATATGTGTTATTTTTCCTCCACACAGTGAAAGTTTTGGGGTGACCCTAACTTTACCAGCACCTAGTAGTAGTTTCCATACTTGTGAAGAAATAGACAGTCCTTATTTTGAACCACGTGGGTTTTCTCAAGTAACACTGATCTGACGGTGCAAGTTAGACAGAAATACTAATATCCCTATAACGGGTTTTCAAAGACTGTAATGATAAATACTGGACCTTGGAGCCAGCACTTAATTTCTTCTAGAAACTCTATATAATTTGCTGCCTGGTGGCGTGAATATTAACAATCATTTCCCGACTAGATTATATCTTGTGGACAAATCTGTGGTGTGACTAAAGTGAATCCTATACTGAGGGAAGGCACCGACCTGACATTCATCATTTTTTAGAAACCTACGCTATTGACACTGTGCTCTGCTAACTCCCGCGCCTGGAATAATTGTTAGGTGACTTAATCAGACATTTGAACAAATTTGCATACCCAAGTAGTCGTTCCCGGAGACTCCAAGTTAAATACGTCTTTTGGAACTGGGGACTTCTTGGCAGAAGACTGCATTTTTTGAGTCTGTGTGAAAATCTAAAATCAATGTGTTCCAAGAGGCAGCAAGCAAAGTCGTGAGTACAAGTATGAGAAGCCATGGCGGAATGAATGAGTGTACGCTGGTTTGAGTGATATTTTTCACTATTTTATCTTTGACACCCTGTTGCTGTCCTAATTTTTTTTCAATCTGCATAATTTGTTGCTAAGGCTAGAGTTCTTGTGTTTTTGTCTTAGGTTAAATCAGATTTTTTTCAAACTCTGTGCATATAATTACGAGATAAAACAAAGAAAACTCTTAGACTCAAACCCTATGTATCTGTGACTCGGGCGCCATCATCTGTTCTCTTAACGGGGCCGGGCTAAACCTAGAGTTAACACTATAACGGGGCTATCATCCTTGCAACATTTCCTTGATTTTTTATGACTATGTGTATATGTATTTTCCTTGATGTACTTTCTTTGATGTTGTGAGCCGATTTTTCCTGATAATAAAATCGCTCTTGAACTTAATAATCGTGTTTGGTCAGCTCGTTCTAGATAATATATATATCATTGTTATAGTTTTCCCACGTCTGTGTGTTTACCTGTCGTCACGTGTATGTGCGTGCCTGTGAGTGATAGAAATATACGTAATATGTATATTGGTGTAGTCTGTCTGACGCTGTAACAACTGTTGTAGAAGATAGGTGAGAGAGAGAAGAATTCTTTTCGCTTTCAGAGACAGCCACTATATCAAATCTATCATCTCACGTGTGTGGAAATTCTATTACCTTTCACTAACTCTCACTGAGTCTATCACCTATTCAAACCTATTCAGAAGGGACCAAACCTAGTCTTAATTCTCCTATCGGAAATCTACGACAAGTCCTGTAGTTTTAAACTTCTTAGATAGTCCCTTATATGATGGATCAACATCTAGGCCATGCCTAAGTCTGCCATGGAACCATTTAATTATAATCTTTTACATGGCCTTTTCTTTTTTTCACACAACCCTTTTTTAATTAAAAAGTCAATAAAATCAATCTTACCACAGGGACCTCAAGACGCAGCAATAGAGACCGCAGTCAGCGACTCATAGCTTGACTGCCTGCGTCAGGACCAGCGAACCAGAGCTGGTCAAGACCGCACTCCACCTCCACGTGGTGGTCCTGGAAACAGTCTGCAGCTGTGCAGTCTGGCTGAGCGAGTGTGGATCGAAATGGGAAGGCAAACCCGGTCCTAAAAAATGCCGTGCAGAAGTCGGATGTGTCGACCGAAAGGTGCAGATATCACAGCTTAGGCGTAAACAGACACAACGCAACCACCGTCCTTTTCAGGACGAACGAAGAAGAAGAAGAAGAAGAATCTTACCACATATCAAGGAAATATAAACAAGTAACGATGAATTAGGCAATAGAATATGGCACACTTTCATCACTGCCTCTGTTCAGACTGCTTTCTGTTGTTAGTTAGTTTAAAACAAAGCACAAGTCTGCTCATCGCTGCTTGTTCCTCAGAATATTTTGAAAAAATGGCAGCGAGCAGCCTACTATTTCGTTAAAGTAAAAGGCTTTGGCCAATGAGACCAAGCATCTCTTTTTGAATGAAACTTTATTTTTTTAAAAATATCTCAAACCACTGTGTGTTACTATTACCAACTAGATTTGTATATTTAGGTTAGCCAATAATATTTCGGCTTCCTTCAAATTTCATCCAATCCACTTCATCGTACTATCTTAGCCTTTCTTTGACCTAATTTTTTCCCCCCAAAAAATATGCTATCCAATCTAAGCAGACATGACTTGACCTGACAGTATCTCCGATTCTCTATGTATTATTACCAATATTTGATTATTTAATGGACTATTTAGATAACTAACAACATATTCTTGGTCAACAAGTCTTCAGGTACACGAATATATGATTTGTATGGGGCTAAGTGGCTTGGTTCAAAATTCTATCTTTTTTTCTATGTTAGTTGTTTATTTTTAAACTACCTCCTGTTCAATTCTTTTTCCATGTACTTTCAAGCTAATTACGAGAGTCTCTCGTAATACACGAGAATTACGTCATTCGCAACAAGAGCTAAGCGTGTTTTCCTGACCGTAGTGTCCACATTTTCTAACGTTTACATCGTAATTTGAAAACCGCCTAAGGGCAAGGCTAGCAAGTTGGTTTTATTTTTAGAAACAATGTGAGGCGTGATTTGCGTTGGTTATCTATCCGTCTTCCTCCCCTCTACAATGTATTTTAGGCAAATACTTCTTTTGAACTTGGAAAAGTGGTACGTTTGTCTCAAGGACGAATTTGAAAAATAGGGTACCCTTTTTGGTTCGGCCAAAGCGTTATCAAATAATACGCTGAAGGCGTAGGCGACGACTACCATTCTCGCCGAAAATTTGTAGTACTATCCTATCTTTGACTTTATGCACTATACTGTTATATTCTAATTTAAATATTGTATTTAGGAGTTCACCACACCGAGTATACTGCCACAACGCGTACACATTTTCAGGGTCATAGCTGTTGGGAATCGTGTTGCACGTGTAACTTTCATTGTTTTCATGTAGTCTGTACACAAACCCGTGGGTTGAATCATACACTTTCCATTCCAGCAGCCATTCGCTCTCTACCTCATGACAAACACGGGGAAAATCCATTCCCACACTTTTTTTCCAGCTTCTCTGCATCAGTATATATAATAGTGGTGCTTTTTTAGTGTGCTTCAGTATATATCCTTAAAACAGCAATGTTAAGGTCAGCTAGCACGCATAGTCCACTACGACACACAGTTGAAATCTGGCTATCGGTCTAACCGGCACAATGCGGAGGCCAGGTAGCAGACGTGTTCCACGTTAGTAATGCGTTGGTTTCTGGTTCTTGAGACTCAATGCACCAACGGGGAAATTCTGTAACAACTATGATGCAGAAGTCCAGGCAATCAAGGTGGCAACTGAGAAACTATTGAACACCAATCTCGGTCCACAGCCTGTAGTATTTCTGACAGATGCAAGATCAGCACTCCAAGCACTTCAGTCCAGAAAATTGCCAGGCATACAAGCCCTACTTTCTGAACTGTGCAACCAGCGCAGGGTCACCATGCAGTGGATACCGTCTCATTGTGGAATACCAGGAAACGAGAGAGCAGATGGACTGGCTAAAGAAGGTGCTGCAGACGAGCAACCGGATGTACCAGTTACATACCATCAGAAGAAAAAGATGATCAAATCTATCAGAAAGCCACCAACACCAACGCAGGATGACTACCAAGCTATGAACAGATCAGAACAAATAGTCATTCTGCGCCTCAGAACAGGACACAACCGCCTCCGCAGCCGCATGTATACAAAATTCAAGATTGGCAATTCAGCCATGTGTACATGTGGACAGGCACCCCAGACTGCGGAGCACGTACTTCAAGATTGCCCCGAATATGATATATTGAGGCAAACCCACTGGCCCAGAGAAACAACACTGGAAGCAAAACTATATGGACCTCTGTATGAACTACAAAAGACAGTGAAGTTTTGTCGTGGTTGAGTTAGAGTGTAGAGTATTTGTCGAGTTGGACAACTGTAGTGAAATCGACAAGGGATAGTGGACTGACAGAGTTATAGATTACACTTTAGATAAGGTGTAAATAGGAGATGGACTTGAGACAACCTGGAAGAAGATTTATTCAAATGATCTCTCTCTCCAGGCCTCAACTCACTTTTACTGTCTAAGCATCTCCTGCTCTCACTCTTTTCTCTTATCCTACATAGAGATTATAGTAAAGAGCTAAAAACAAGTTACTTATGGATGAAAGGGTCGTGAACAGCGTATTAATAAAAGTGTAAACTTTATTAAATGAAGAAAAGCATGAAATTAATGCATATCATCATACACAGCATAAATTACATCAATAATCTAATAATCATCAGTAGTCATCAATAATCATATACACCAACAACCACACACACAGATCACCATTCATAAAACCTGTAGAACACAGAGAGATGAAATAACTGAGTGTCAGCCCGTCCGTTTTCGGGACCATATGAAATAGCTCCAGTAAGTGGTTTTTTCGTATATATCCTCCATCGGTGATGGAATTAACCTGAATAAAATCACTGTATAGGCGCTATCATTGGTGATTCCTCCTACTATTTGGCCTTCTTTTACTGGCAACTAAAACTTCAGTCCGACCAAATAGTCCAGAGATGTTATTGTAGAGACAGTGTGTTACTTGTAGATCCTTCGTGAGGGACTATGCCTACAAAACTGTCCTTGTTGGTACTATCATTGGTGACTCCCCCCTACTGGCGCGAGGTGGGCTGGGGGACGCTGTTTATCTCCTGCAGACCAACTGAATGAACTTAGCGACAGCCTGTCCGCTTTCGGGGACCAAGGGAAAAGCTCCAGTAAGTGGTTTTTTCGTATATATCCTCCATCGGTGATGGAATTAACCTGAATAAAATCACTGTATAGGCGCTATCGTTGGTGACTCCCCCTACTGGCGCGAGTGGGGCTGGAACTCTGTCCATAGACGGCTGCTCATACGTGCGAAGTTCTACATAGACCCAGAAATAAACCATGGGACGAAGTCACTTGAGGACAATTGATCCCAAGGCGTGCTTATCCGGCGCTAGAATTGGCTTTAAATCCGGTTTTGGCTGGTTGACTGTGGCTTGGCTGAGTGCCCCGTTTAGGCACAAAAAAGGCGGGTGATATGGAATTCTGCTATAGGCATGCTGGGCGGTTTTGATATTCTGGAAGCCGCAATGCTCTGGCTGGTAATCCAATAGGCGAGTAGAGAACTACTACTACATTTGATGATTCCAGATTTAGCGTTGGCTCCGTTGCACTGCGTGAGCTTAACTTGGCGTTGACAAAAAGGGGTTTTGATTCAGGAACGGGGTGTGACACTCGTGGGGCTAGATATCCTCAGAATCCCTCTAGACGAAGAGACGGTGACATTCTTCGTCTGACTGGAAACTAGACTAGCAATTCGGTATCCCCTGAAACTGAGACCGAAAAGAGACACCCTTTTACATCAAGCAAATAATAAATCACACTAACTTTATACAGAAAGTTTCGCTCCACTATGGGATTAAATTTATTGTAGTTATTGCTATGATAGTTTAGGGCTGTCTTTAACCATGTCTCCTGTTCCTTAAAAATATCAATTATCAACACGCGCCCGCATAGACTTAATATCTTTTGCACACCCAGGTACCTGTCAGTAACTGTTCTGACAGCAACAATCTACTCCTCTTCTCCCAATCTCAACATACAGCTGAATGGATATGATTATTCATCTTACAACATTAAGTGAATTTACATAAACAGATTACAGCATTTGAAATTACACAGATAAATCATATGTCCTTTTTGGGGAAACAAACTATTAATATCCCACAAATGAATACATAGAAAATGCAATGTTCTTGCTATAAAAATCCAGTTGTGGCTAGATCATACGATATAATTATATCTATGCCTGGTGACTGCTTTCGTTGAAAGTTATAGACTAGTGTCTAGCCACACAAGTAAGCATAAAATGATCCTCCCTTGCCACTAGAAATATCTATCAAAAAAGGAATAAGTGACTATCTCCTATAATCCAGAGTTATTGCCTGCATCTCACTATTCAGTTTTAAAGTGAACAATCCACACCTGACATTATCTTACAGAAATGACAGTTAATTTTGCTGACTCTTAACCCAATGGTAAGCATTCGTGGACTGATTCTACGCCTAATATCTGTTATTGTAAGTTTAACATTTAACCCATGATAAACCGTAACAGTTTAAGCACCCTTACTAGGCCGTAGACAGCGCTACCTTATCACTGAATAAAATTACTAGGAGAAGTCCTCAGAAATGAATTCACTTTCCTAACAGATATATATAAAAAGCTAACATGAATATATCATATAATAGTTATAAGAGTTGTTTACTCACCCCGAGAAAATGCCAAGAAATAGGCGAAAAACATTTAGTTCTGTGTTAATGTTTGCCTTATTTCCATAACGGTCTATCTCGGGCCAGGAAATTCACGAATGTCTTTGTCTATTAAAACCAGTCTACTCTTATAGATCACAAAGGACGCTCCCCCCGGACACCTGGCCTGCGTATCCCTACAGCTGTATCGGCGTAATCGTAATACCGGGTAAGACAAAAGTTTCTCTTAGAGACTACATCAAAGACAACAGAAATCGTGCGAAAGTTCCCCAGGTAGAGAAATGCATAATATTATGAGAGCTCTAACTGCGTTCCGAAGCCAAACACAGAGACTGACCGCGATTGTTATCTCCCCCTGAAACAGATCAAACTCGTTACCCAGGCCTCAAAGGGTACTAGCCGCTCGTGGCTAACACTTTAAGCGTAACAGACGTTCTTCTGATCAGGCCAGGTGTGCTGACGTAACATTATCGTTCGCTGACCGCTGCAGGCTCGAACGTAAACAACCTCGGGTGGGGTTTGAGAAGGAGAAAACAATTGGGCCACACAGGTAGCAAAGCAAAGAGAAACAAAATGTCTGGGAAAACAGAACATTAAAGAGTAATAACATTGAGACGAGATGGAAAAATAAATTAAGTCACTGTCTACGTGACAAGTTTATACAAGAAACAACATTGCAGATATAGACAATATAGTTCAAGCGAACGAAAGAAGAAGAAGAAGAAGAGACTCAATGCTTAAGCCCAGGTAAACGATGGATCCACTTCCAGATTGAACCTGTAACACGACAAGCGCAGTGTATGGTATTTGTCGGACAAATACCACGTGACCTACTGTCTTGTCTCTGTAAAGGTAGAAAAAGGATCCCGTTACACGCCTATTGGGGCATATTGGGATACGGTGTTAGGCCCGTATTTTCTTGACCATCGGCACACTAGGGTGATGTGGTCGGCATCACGCCGGTGTAGCAGGTAGGACGCACTGTACGGTAGGAAACACTGTACAGTGCCTTCTACCTAACGGTAGCGGACACAGTACAGTGAGCGGTACCTAGGTATCGCCCACTGTACAGTGAACCTTACCTGCTAGGTAGGAAGTAGTGCCCCTAGATCTATAGAGAGTTACGCCAACTATGTCAGAATCGAAAACGAGGCTGAATGACGTAGACGCCATTTTCGGCTGGACAATACCAGGGCTAGTAGCGAGAATAAGCATCGAGTAAGATTTTTTTTTCTTTTTTTTAATTAATGAAAATAAATATCCCGTTCAACCTCTGATGGGTAATAATTAGGATATATATTGTTTTCAATTCAAAATAATATGAACAACTGCCGATAAGAGAAAGTGGCATCACATTTGTCAAATCATTGTAAATAGGGACAATCACAATTATGCTTTTACGTTAAATAAATAAACAAACAAACAAAAAATTTAAAAAACAAATAAAGAAGAAACTCTGAACAAGAATAATATTAATATGGAGGGGTGTAAAGACCTGGTGGTTACAGTTATATAACTGACTTTAACAGATATTTAATTGACTTTCGCCTATTAAAAGTCATGTGTATTGTAAGAACAGCATCAGACCTTCACATTCTCAGCCACTATATATTAACATTTGTTCGTATTAAATATTGTTTGACTATATTATGCAGTTCCCTACGACTGTCTATTCTTAACACCTCTTCTATATTTATAAGGTTATATTTATTTATATTTATAAATATATTATATATATAAATTATATAATTTTATAATTATGTAATTGTAATATATAAAATATAAAATTATAAAAAATTATATAATAAAAATTATATAATATAATGAAATTTTATATTTGTCTCTATTTTGGCTTCCTTATCTTCTATGTTTTGTTTAATCTTTTCAGTAAGTGAGTAGTCTATGATCTCATATTTTATATATATATATATATATATATATATATATATATATATATATATATATAATATATATATATATATATATATATATATATATATATATATATATATATATATATAATAAAACTATAATAAAATTGTAATTAATTTTTATTATTTTTATTATATTATTTTATAAGGTAGTATGTTTTGCTAAGTGTTGCAATTCGTACGGAATATTTGTTGCTAAATAGTGAAATCCTAACGTAATTTAAAATTCAACGGAGTATGTGTTAAAAATTCACGCTACTGATTCTATTCAATAAAACGGTAAGTAAACTAGTTTTCTTCTGTTTGTTTTGTTAGTTGAAATACAAAGAATAGTACAAATATGTGCTACTGTATTTGCATCTAATTTTATTTCAAATTATTAGTTAACCTAAACGAAAATGCATATTAGGTCTGAAACTCGCGATTGGGTCCATTTTCCTGCTATTCGGGTACAGCTGACAATGGCGGCCAAATTTTAGTTGGCGTTACTCTTATATGATAAAGGGGCACTAGTAGGAAGCACTCAACATGGGTTGGAAGGACTTAACATTTTAAAGGTAAAGAAAATCGGAAACCTGTACATAAATATAATTAATGCTGTATCAAGAAATGGATGTGCCAGGAAAACCAAGGCCATAATGCATGATAATAGCGTTTATTTTTCTACTTGGCAGTGTATAAATAAAGAAAATTAATAAAGTAAACTGTATAGATGACATTCCTTCGACATATAGATCTAACCAACGAAAATCAGTATTTATGAGTTAAAAATCTGTTAAACGTATGCATATTGCTTATTTAGTATAATGCTGTGAAGACCCAACGCCCTAATATCCGGCCTTTGGCTAGGATCATGTGTCTAGACACAGGGACCGGTACAGTGACATTCATGTGTCATTAGGTCCCTTGTGTGAGAACACAGAGGATCACTACAGTGACACAGTTTGTCATTGGGTCTTCTTGTGTTGGGACATGTGGTCTTGACCAGGGCCGGGTGGGGATAATGCGACATCATGCGAGGAAAAAATATGCGACCTCAAGCGAGGAAAAAAAAAAAAAGACATTCATGTGTCATTAGGTCCCTTGTGTGAGAACACAGAGGATCACTACAGTGACACAGTTTGTCATTGGGTCCTTCTTGTGTTGGGACATGTGGTCTTGACCAGAGCCGGGTTTGTGGCGGGGACAATGCGACCTCATGCGAGGAAAAAATATGCGACCTCAAGCGAGGGGGAAAAAAAAAAAAAAAAAAAAAAGATTATTTAGTATAATGCTGTGAAGACCCAACGCCCTAATATCCGGCCTTTGGCTAGGATCATGTGTCTAGACACAGGGACCGGTACAGTGACATTCATGTGTCATTAGGTCCCTTGTGTGAGAACACAGAGGATCACTACAGTGACACAGTTTGTTATTGGGTCTTCTTGTGTTGGGACATGTGGTCTTCACCAGAGCCGGGGTGGGTGCCAATGCGACCTCATGCGAGGAAAAAATATGCGACCTCATGCGAGGAAAAAATGCTTATTTAGTAACTACTATTACCAAAAGAGCATTAAAAACAATTTTTTACCTTAATATAAAAAGTCAAATAATTTATAACCTCATCTGCTCGCATTATGAAATGTGTTGTTGTTGTTTGCGTTCGCTCGACCATATCTCACTCTTACATGCTGGCCTTTTCTGAGCGGTATGTAGGCTTACGTTGTGTCGTTGTTTACAGCGGACCTGCGATATTTTCGCCTTTCGGCCCGACACATCCGATTTCAGCACGAAATTGTTGCTTTATCTCATGTCCATACAATTGGTGCAGTGAAATGACTGCGCCAGGGCATTGTGAAATAAATCTTTTGTGTCCAGAACACTTACAGCGGAGCAAGCAACGAAGCTTATTTTATCGTCCGTAATAAGTTTAATTGTAATCGAGTTAAGTTGTTGTTGATAACTAGTATTTTGAATCACGAAAATCATTTTTCGTTTAATGTTGACAATTTTCACATTTGATTTTCAGTGATCTTCATTTTTATTTTTTTTTCATTACGTTTCACTTAAAAAAATTAGTTGAATTTACTTAAAGCTAATATACAATATAATAAAAAAATAATAATAATTTCTAAAATAAAATAACACCTCACCTTTCGATGCTGGACCCAGTATAGTGCAGTCTCTTACACTTCACTTCACTATGGCAGTATCTGCAATGGGACCATCTTTACCTTATATTTATTATTCATTGCCCAAATTATGATCCCACTACACGCACCATACCGCACTACACGCACCATACCGCACTACACGCACCATACCCCACTACACGCACCATACCCCACTACACGCACCATTCCGTTACCTGTTTGGAATAAACATTGGGGACCTAAGACGCGTCAACAGTGAGGAATGCAGTTAGTGACCCATAGCTAGACTGCTTGCGTCAGGGTCAGCGAACCAGAGCTGACCAAGACCCTACTCCACCTCCAAGTGGTCGTCCTGGACACAGGCTGCATCACTGCAGTCTGGCTGAGTGAGTAGGGATCGATGAGGGAAGGTTAACCCGGTCCCAAAAATGCTGTGCTGAAGTCGGATGTGTCGGCCGAAAGGCGCAAATATCACAGCTTCGCTGTAAACGGACACAACGCAACCAACGTCCTTTTCAGGACGAACGAAGAAGAAGAATAAACATTGAAATAATAATTTTCCACCATATGTTTTAGACGAAATTAGAAAAAAATTCATAAAATTTGTTTACACACTATAAATGAATAACATATGAAGCAAACATAAAAACATCTTTACTCTTTATCTCTCCAGTCTTTTGCACTATAAAGGAAGGAAAGGTGGAATTATCTGCCTAATGGATTATAATAACTGCAACGCAGTGCGATATACTAATTTATTTTTTTCAGACAAGAATTACTGTACAGTGCTTCCTGCCTGAGTTAAGTTCCTGCTACCTAGGCAGGAATCACTTGTCCAGTGTTTCTTACCTTACGGTAGGAAGCACTGTACAGTGCGTGTCGCCGGGTACGTCCTTGGTGCCTCCTACACCGGCCGCCTTAACTTTCTCAGAGTTGTTCTGGTACCCAATTCATGAGGCTGGGTCGACCCCGGAGCCGTTTGCGGTCTAATAATTCCCACCTCAACTGGGGATCGAACCATGGACCACCGAGCTAGGAAGCCAGTGCACTAACCACTGTGCTACCGCGGCTCCCACACGTCCTACTGTCTTGTCTCTGTCTTCATATGTTATGATTGCACAAAAATATATATCAAACCACATTATATACATAATAATCTAGTGCAAATTATATTAGTTTGCAAAGTATAAACGTAATCTACATACCCTCAGGTTCACACTACGTCGCTGAAAAAGATAGCTGTCTCACATTAGCAGTTTCTTTTCGTTCTAATGGGTCGAGACTTTGATGCAGTTCAGCTCTCATACAGGCTGTCAGCTTGTAGAGTGAAGTGTGTGTTTCGAATTTCTTGGGCCTTTTACTGTATGGAAATCGCGCTGACCTCTGAGAGACAACTTCATCAAAAGCCTTTTTGACTCTTAATTCGTGCTATCAAAAATGGCAGTTTGTGCATTATATGCAGCAATATTTCCTCACATATTCATACTGACAATAAGTAGTACTTAATCCCAAATATCCTTAGATTCAGCACAATCTCTGCTTTTTTGTGCATAATTATGACTTTATTCAGAGTTTTTTTTAAGTTAATCTTGTTAGACAATTAATTCTGCGCTAGTTGCAAGTCTGCATCTGGTTTCGATCTCTCAAAATTCAAATATCTCCACAATAACGTTACGTAGCAATATAAACAGTATTCCGTAGATTCTGCTCACTTGCTGCTTTAATGTTTTAAATTTTTAGTCAAATCCAAGCAGTATTTACTAAGATATGTGCTTAAATCTACCTATCAGATGCGACAAAATAATGTTGCCTATATGAATTATTTTCATATAACACATAAGGAAGGGAAGGGAAGGGAAACCCGAGGCCTGTAAACAGTAAATATGTATTTTGCACAGCTAGGCGGGGTTGTCGCACGGAAGGTCCTGGGTTCGAGTCCTGGGTAAGCCACTCACGTCTGTTGTTTTTCTGTTGTCTAGTTTTCTACTTCTTTATTTCTTACGAGTGCCTGAAAACATACCTTTATGTTTGTCTAATATTTATTTACTGTTTACAGGCCTCGGGTTTCCCTTCCTTATGTGTTATAAATGTTTATACAATACCAAAAACCTACCCTCTGTCCTGTACTTACTGTTCTTAGTCTTCTATCATTTACTAGACACAGTATTAAGGTCTTTGTCTTGTGTAGTCTGACCTAGACTGTATAATAGGGGAACAACAGAAGTGATTGCGTCATTAATAGGCTGGACTGCCCATGGTAAATTTCCGGTGTTATGTGTTGCGGGTCGCACTAGTGACCTGTCATCGAAGCATCATTTTTAGGTGATGCCTAGATGGCAGGGAGGATAGTGTTATTCGCTTGCATAGCCAGGCGGGGTTGTCGCACGGAAGGTCCTGGGTTCGAGTCCTGGGTAAGCCACTGACGTCTGTTGTTTTTCTGTTGTCTAGTTTTCTACTTCTTTATTTCTTACAAGTGCCTGAAAATATACCTTTATGTTTGTCTAAGAATTATTTTCATCCAACGTGTTTTCTCGCATTGAAGAGCCGAGTTAAATTTGGTTGCAGGTCGCTAGGCATCAGAAGGAAACAACTTCGCAAAGAACAGTTTACCGATTCCCTGACAATATATATATATATATATATATATATATATATATATATATATATATATATATCGGGTCCTAGGAAATACTGGTCTTCATGACTCCCGGGAAATTTAAAGTCGGGAAAAATCAGAAACACTAGTCTTCACTATTTTAAAATTCTAAAATTGTTTCCACACTTTGAGGAAAAGCTTCAAAATCAACACCCAATGTTGAAATATGTATTTGTATCTATATGACTAATGTATATATATTTTTAATGGTCCAGTTCTTAATATATAATTTTACCGAATAAGTCGACCTCAAGACTTTTAGCTCAAAATTTTGGTTTAGGCCTATACTGGCCATATAAGTTGACCCCCAGATGTACGGTACACTACTGTTAGCTAGAGCTGAAATGTTTGATATGGTAGCCTATACGGTAGTGAAGAGGAGGAAGATGACAACGAAAATACCGAAGATGAAGTCTGTACTTGCAGTGATTCGGGCCGTGTGCAGACTTCTTTATATCAAGACGATGAAGAGCATTTACAGCAAAACTTTGACGGATTGGAAAATGCCATCATGCGTGCTTTCATTGGACAATAAAATATAACTGGGAAACAAAATTAATCTTGGAGTTTAAGTGTAGGTAAAGGTTCACAATTTATTTACTCGCCGTTTAAGTCGACCCCTTGGTTTAGAGATATATTTACCGTACTTAAAACCTCTTTCTGGGCCTGACAATTGGCTGCTTTGCATTTTTTTCTTTTTTAAATTATATTAAGTCGGTTTCCGTTTACTAGAATTTTCTAATAAGTAGAGCTAATTGTTCTACTCCAACTCAAGTTTGATCTCACCCACATTGCTCTTTTTCAATAAATGAAAGTACAGTACTTGTGATGGTAAGTTTTTTAAAAAAACAAACACATTTATTCGGCATAGGGGCTTCTTCTTCTTCTTCTTCTGTATTCAGTTTGTAGTCATATTAAATCTGCAGGCCTGTCGCCAGGACGAAGCCCATATTCTTGTCAGGTCAGCGTGGCAGCCACATAGCTTCTGCCTGACCTCAGCACCCACTGGCCAGGTCAGGCGTCGTGGGTAATCATGGGTTGGGCAGTTTTGGAGAATGTATTCAGTAGTCTGAATTTGGCACTCAGGGCGGATCTTTCCTTTGGCACCTTTGACATTCATGGCAGAGAGTTAGTATAAATATGGTTTTTACCGGCAGTTGATTTGCCTCTTTATTGTGATGTTTGGCTACCTGAGCGGTGACGTCAGATGGTACACCAGTGTGTTGGTTTTTTGACAACGTATGTCTACTTACTTATCTATTTTGCCCTCCTCCATGATCACGCTTCTTGTGTATTTGAACTTGTAACGTGTTTGATCAGGCTATTGTAGACATTGATGCTGACCTAGATACTGTCTAGTCCTCATAGACAATTCATTAATTGCCCTTTCTGGTCCCTATGAAGCAAAGAGCAACGATTGTAGCTGGTTCCCTTGCAGGAAGCACGAAAACGAGAATCACGTGTTCTGGCAGTGGTAGTCTCTGTAACAATTTATGTTACTGTGACAGAGATTATGTAACATAGAGTACCTATATCTACACGTCTTTGCTTCCGCCTGGATTTCACCTTGCTTCTTTATGAGTTATGCACGTTTTGTTAATGCAGAACCTTCGTATTTTCATATCTGTCAAACTCATAATTGTAAGCCACGCCTATTTTTTTTCTTTTCTCCATTGTCTTACAGGCACTAGGAATGTTTAAAATCAAACCGTTGAAATATTGACAGATCAGCCTATGATGCACATAGTGAGAAAAGGGGGAGATAAGCTAATGAAGTAAATCAAGGCTGATTATTCAAAAGTCGTACTGTACTTTGTTAGTTACTTCAGTCATTGGAGATAATCAATCTTAGTCATCCCACCACATCCATTCGTTCGTGAACGTAATTAAACTGCGGAAGAGACTTGATCAAAGAGACCGTTCGCTCGTTGCCAGAGTTTGCAAGCGGTAAAGGTGGCAATTTTAACTTTGATTCAGAATCGAAAGAAGAAATACCCGAAATCTGGGCGAAGGTGTCAAAACTAGCAAGTGCTAGTGAATTTCTACCATTTTAATATATATATATATCTCTGCCTTTAAAATCCATTATTCAGTACCCACAGATTTATTTCAAAACATCTAGCTTCGATTCTAGAACCATTTGTAATAATGGAGTTTCTTAGTTTTCGTTGTAGATTGTTTTAATTTCTGTGTTTGCGGTAAATATTATACTAGAAGTTTGAGTGATTTAATTGTTAAGTCCATCATTATATTTCACTTAGATTTTCTGTGTAGAGTGATTTACTTGTTAAGGTCCGTCAATTATATTTCACTAGGATTTTGTGGTGTGTAAATTGGCTAGCGAATTAAAATAATGTATAGCTAAATTGTTCCAGCTGTATAGTTGATTTAATTAATTGCTAGTAACCAGTAAGAGATATTTTAATCGACAAGTAAATGCGCTATTCATTACGAGTACTGACGAAATATATATTTATTTCTAATTCACGATGAGTAATTGTATCAATGACTAGCGCTTATTTCATGGGGTTTCTTTTTATAAACGAAAAGACAAGCTCTAAGCTTGTAGTTTCTAATTAAAGTTAAATAACTGAAGTGGATAATAATATGGTATTTTACGCGGGTTAGGATAGGTTTGAGAATACTATACTGTGGTTAAGTATTTTGTATTTTTCTTCCTATATCTAGTACTGGGTCACATACCCAAAACCTACCAGCGGCTTCCATATAAATCTGAGAATAACGGATCTAAGTCCAACAGTGCAAAAGAACATTCTGATATAATACTGGGTCTTCAAGGTGAACTTGTCTGGCCTCTTGTTTACACCCAGAAAGAAACAGAGTCCAATGATGGTGAAGATGACATAAAGATGGAAGAACTGAAGGCAGCACTGGAGAAAATCAAGATGGGCAAAGCAGCAGGGCTTGATGGTATAACACCAGAAATGGTTAAGTACATGGGAGCATCCGGCGAATTAATATGAAATTAATATGAAACAAATATAAAGGTATGTTATCAGGCACTCGCAGGAAATAAAGAAGTAGAACACCAGACAACAGAAAAACAACAGACATGAGTGGCTTACCCAGGATTTGAACACTGGACCTTCCGTGCGACAACCCCGCCTAGCCATGCAAGCGAATCACACTATCCGCTCTGCCATCTACGCATCATCAAAAAAATGATGTTTCAATGGCAGGTCAATAGTGCGAACCACAATACATGACACCAGAAGTCCTCCATGGGCAGTTCAGCCTATTAATGACGCAATCACTTCTGTTGTATTTCTATCAAGCAGTATAGGCCGAATCCAACAAGACCCTTAGGACCTTAATACTGTGTCCAGTAAATGATAGTAGACTAGAACAGTGAGAACAGGATAGTGGGTAGGTTTGGCATTGTACAAACATTATTACAAATAAGGGAGGGAAACCCGAGGCCTGTAAACAGTAAATTAATATGAAATTAATATGAAACAAATATAAAGGTATGTTATCAGGCACTCGCAGGAAATAAAGAAGTAGAACACCAGACAACAGAAAAACAACAGACATGAGTGGCTTACCCAGGATTTGAACACTGGACCTTCCGTGCGACAACCCCGCCTAGCCATGCAAGCGAATCACACTATCCGCTCTGCCATCTACGCATCATCAAAAAAATGATGTTTCAATGTTGAGTCAGCGACCGACCCCGTAGCCATATTGGACGAATTTGAAAAACGTCTGATCATAAAGCACACAAACTTTAGAGCGGCAAGATTAGAACTTCGCCACCTGCGACAGAAACCTGGTGAAAGTCTAGATGATTTCTTCACTCGCATCAAGGAGAAAACAAGTGTATGTAAATTTAACAAAGAAGAAGAAAAAGAGCGAATTATTGAACAGATCCTTCTTAGCACACCAATGCCAGAGTTCCAGAAATGGCTACTGAGCCAGAGTGATACACTAACTTTACAACAACTTCTGGATGAAGGCAGGAAACACGAGGCACAAGCACTAAACATTAAACAAATTCAGCAAGATACAGTAACAGCCCAGGTGGATGCAGTAAAAAGCTATAAACATAAACACAACGAAGCAACTGGTTCGAAGCAACAAGAAAAACACAACACAAGCAGAGGTGCTGTGTGTAAATGTTGTGGCCTAAACCACATACAAAACCACTGTCCAGCTAAAGACTCTACATGTCATTACTGCAGAAAGAGGGGCCACTGGATAAAATTATGTTTCAAGAGGAAACAAGACAGTGCTCAACACAAACTTCACAGCAAAAAATCGTCAAAACAAACACACTCTTTGATGACTGAGGACTTTGACTCTAGTGAAGAAAGTGATCCTTCCATTTTTGATACTGTGAAGATACTAACTTTCAGTAATGAACCAAAGAGAACGCAGGCTTTCTGCAAGGTACAATTCCGAATACCAGGAATTAAAATGCACAAAGAAAGATATATTCGGTTCAAGATAGACACAGGTGCCCAAGGTAACACTCTACCCTTAAGAATATTCAGACAGATCATGCCTGACAAGGTGGATGAGCAAGGATTTCCCACAAGGGATGTAAAACGTAGGAGTGGCAGGACAAAGCTAAGAGCTTACAATGGAACAAGTATAGACTGTTTCGGAGCAGTAACACTTGAATGTTCATACAGAGACTCTGAATGGACATTGTCAACATTTTACTTGGTAGATGTTGAAGGACCCGCAATTTTGGGTTTACCAATGTGCGAAAAGCTGAGTGTGGTAACTATTAACAACATTAAAGAGGATATAGGTTTTGCAGATGCTCTCAGCAGACTACCAAACCCCAACAAGATAACAGATCTTACCCCAAACATCAAAGTTGATTCTGTCAAGTTTAGCGATAATCGGCTTGAACACATCAGAGAAGACACAACGAGAGATCCTATTCTTAACTCTCTCAAAGAACCGATATACCATGGATGGCCAAGCTCTATCAGGGAAGTTCCAACACACATCCGTCCATACTACTCGATGAGGGACGAGTTAAGCATCGAAGATGGTCTGATCCTTAAAGGAGATCGCATTGTTGTACCAGAAACACAACGCGATATCATCCTTAAGCAGCTCCATAATAGTCACCTTGGTATTGTGAAGACACAACTGAGAGCAAAGAAAGATGTTTACTGGCCACAGATAAACAAGGACATAGAAACACTATGTAAAAACTGTTCAATTTGCCAAGAACATGCAAATAGGCAGTGCAGAGAACCTCTCATACCATCAGCCATACCATTGAGCCCTTGGAGCATTATAGGAACTGATATTTTCTCAATCGACAATAATGACTATCTTATTATTGCTGATTACTACAGCAAATTTCCCATCATTGAGAAACTTCCACAACCCTCACCATCAGCTGTTATTGCAGACATTACAAAGAAGTATTGCAGCATGTTTGGCATCCCAGATGAAATTAGATCAGACAACGGTCCACATTTCTCAGGTCAAGCATACAGAAACTTCACTAAGGACTGGAAGATCAAACACACAACATCATCACCTAGATACCCTAAATCTAATGGTTTCATTGAGAGACAGATACAAACTATCAAGTCAATCATGAAGAAAACAAGAACAGAGGATGTACACCTAGCACTCTTGAGATGGAGAACAACACCGGTAGACAGTAAGATCGACAGTCCAGCAGAACTTATGTTTGATAGAAGAATTAAAGACCTCCTACCATCTAAGGTCCACTTCCGTCCACAACATAGAGACAGCACATATGATCAACTTCAGCATCGTCAGCAAGTTCAGAAATCCAACTATGACAAATGTGCTAAAGACTTACCACCATTATATCCTGGTCAGCATGTGACTACCTACAACCACAACAATGACACATGGTCAAAAGCAACAATCATTTCCAGAAACCCTGAACCCAGGAGCTATACTTTAAGACCAGACAGCAGCAACAACCTCCTGAGGCGAAACAGAGTGGACATTAGAGAAATCCCACAGAATACAACAGAGAAGAGAATTCCCACGCTTACAACAGGCAATGCAGTAACTCCAGACCTTGGTACCCCACAAAACCAACAAGCGCCAAGGCCGAAATCACAACCAACTCAAGCTAAACCAGGGACTTCCGCAGAACCACCAGCACTTTACACCACTCGTTCTGGCCGTACAGTGACACCTCCCAGCCGATACAGACAGTGACATATATATACTCACACTGAGCATTACACATACTTATCATTTCTCACATGAAACATTTCGTTGGAAATGTTTGCACACATTTTTTTTTCAAAAAAGGGGGGATGTAATACAATACATTAATAATACGAACCACACATTGTAATAATATGCGAATCTTCACATGTACGATATTCTGTAAATAAACATGGCTACGAACTGAACATGCTTTTACTGAGTCCCTTCTGAAACGTGTGTGCTTGTGTAGATGACGAGGTAATGATTATATACATACATCATAACATTACATACTCTAGAATCCTAGAGCAGAGACTCCGACGCCTAGCTGAGCCACAACTGGATGAGGTCCAGTGCGGATTCCGAGCGAACCGAAGTACTCAAGACCTAATCTTCACACTCAGACAGCTGAGTGAAAAGGCCCTTGAGTATAAGAGTGAGATCCATCTTTGTTTCTGGAAAAGGCGTTTGACAGGGTCCCCTGGAGCAAACTTTGGGATTGTTTGGCAAGGAAGAACATTCCAGCACCTCTGATTCATGCTATACAGAGCTTCTACAAGTCTTGCAGAAATTATGTGAGGACAGCAAACCATAAGTCAGAAGAGTTCAGGACCACCACTGGTGTAAGACAAGGTGATATCCTGTCACCTTACCTTTTCATACTCCTCATGGACGATGTCATTAAGGCATGTAAGGCGAGAACAAGAAAGTATTCAGTGGGGTACTGGAAGATGAGACAGGTCTGTAGTTCGGAGCTGGCATTTGCTGATGATGTTGCCCTGATTGCTAAATCAGAGGCACATCTCCAATTCAACCGCAAGTCTGGAAGGAAGAGCTGGAGAAGAGAGGGATGGTCATAAGCAGCTCTAAAACAAAATCCATGGTGATATCACGAGAAGAAAGAAGACATCAGATTAAGCTGGCAGAACAGGTCCTGGAGCAGGTTGACCACTTTAAATACCTTGGAGCTATTATAGACCAAAAGGGAGGCATCAAAGAAGAGTTGGCCACTCAAAAAGCAGCAGCTGGGAGACTTTTTAAGGCCATAAATCAAGGATTCCTTGCAAGAGAGAGGTTGGTAAGAAAACGAAGATGGCTGTATACCGCTCCATCTATGTCCCAGTCTTGACATATGGATGCGAGTCATGGGCAATGACTACAACCCACAAAAGCCAGATCCAAATCTCAGAAATGAGGTATCTGAGGAAGGTGGTTGAAGTAACAAGAAGAGACATGGTCCGCAACCAGACGATACGTTAAGGCCTTAAATCCCACCCCCTGCAGACCCAAGTAGAACAGTCCCAACTAAGATAGTTTGGCCATGTCTGCAGAATGGGAGAAGATCGGCTACCACGACAAGCATGGGAAACAAAGAGCCAAGGATCCAGACCCCCAGGACGACTCAGAGTCCGCTGGGAGGACAACATTAGACAATCTTTGAAGGACCGAGGACTAGAATGGAACCTGGCCAGGAGGAAGACAGCCGATAGGATAGTCTGGCGCTCTCTCTTCTGAACCTCTACGCCTCACAGTTGAAAGGGAACGACTAAGTAAGTAGTAAGAAACAGAGTACCATCCCAAAGAATATTAAGAATAACTTTTAACTGGGCCTATAGCTATCCAGATTTCTTTTTCCCAATTTCATTTACATTCAGCCCGTTGTGGCGACATAATCAAACATTAACATTTCCTGACGTTCGACCATTTGTGGTGTGGCAAGGAATTTTATACTGAGAGAATTTACCGACATGGCATTCCTTTATGTAAAATGGAAATCTCAAGCTACTGACCCTGTGAGCACGGTTAATTTTCTTTCCTGGACTAATTAATGTGACATAAACAGAAATCCTAATAACAGTAACAAAGTAAACGTTCCCCTGAGAAGTGGATTTAATCGGTCTTTGAGAAGCTGGGGTTTACCTTGCCAAAATAACACTGGATTTGCTGTGTGTGTCCTAAAGATTGTCCCAGACGTTGCTAATCAACAATTAGGTAAGAACGAATGAACGTGGCCACGTGTAGCAAAGTTGATTTTGCTGGGGAGGTTATGATGGTATCCTAAAAAAGAATGAAAAGGTGTCTGCTATAACCGTGTGAGGTCAAGCACATGTAGGTCTCTGACTCTAGAGATGATGATGATGAATTATGTGCAGAGAACCTAACGCTACCTCCCTAGGTCTCACACGGTCAATCTTGTGGCTCTAGTGTATGGTGTACCTAGTGTCTAGGGGAGAAATGAATGATGGTACACAACAATCAAACACTTCAAGTTTCTATAAAAGAAGTTAATAACTATCCGTTAAGTTTTTCTTTAAAAAAAGTATTTACAATTTATTTTGCCTGTCCATTCATAGCTTGTGGACAGGTCTTTGAAAACAAAGACAAGATAGTTTACAGAAAAAGAACAATTTAAAATGTTGGGACATTCTGCCCAATAACTAATTCACTGTATTTATATAACGGGGGAGTCACTGTATATGAGGGCTGTAGTTCCTCATACCCCCATAAAATTCCTGTGTAATATTTTGAAACACAAGAAAATGTCAGAGATGCCCCAGTGTCACGAAATGGATTTAGGACTAGAGACTGTCTACATATAGTGACAAGACAATAGTACGAAGAAAGACTGAAATGATAGATTCAGATAGAAATATAGTGCAAAATGTGAAAGTTGAGACCATTGGCTCCGAGGTTGAGAACCGAGGTTGATTCTTTCCTCGCCACTTCGGACGTTTAAATTGCTATGGCCTCGAACCACCTCTAACTACCCTATGGGGATAAGGTTCAATTAAGATTCACAAACACCAAGGTACAGACAACATATAGCTACTGTACTAAAGGAAATGACTGATGCCAGCTACAATTTATACAAGTTTATTATACACCTATACACAAACTCATATACATGTCAAAATGCATGAAGTGCGAGGATGCACACCTGAAACAAAATCAAGCACAGTTAAAAATGCATCAACCCCAACCCTTCTCCCACAATTGCAACCTGTATGGAGAAAGAAGGTAAGGTTAACTGAAATGAACTACACTGCACTTGATGTCGCCTACACTCCAAACTAGCTGTTCTAAATTCTAACTCTAACTCTAAGTCCACTGATAGCTGGAACGACTGCGAAGTGACTACACAATCTCTGCACAGACTTCGGTTCTACACAGCCTATCCTGGAATCTCCTGAACACAACTAACTGCACCTCTAAACTTCAGCAGCTGTCCTCTGCTATGATTCACCAAAACTAACAGTTCTGCCTATCTGTGCTGACTTCAGTAGAGAGAATGTTTACCCTCTCTCTCTCCACTAACTCTGGAATTGATGACTGAGGTTTAACAGAACCCCACTGGATTCTGGACTGGAACTGTAGCTGACTTCTACCACTCTGAAATTACCTGCCCGAGTACCTATAACTGGGCCGTCGGCTTTATTATGGCCGTGAAGAAACGAACACAAAATTACCACAACGCTGGCAGCCTGCCAAATCTGCGTGTGTAACGAGCGTCAGAGCTCAGGATTTATCCACAAAAATCCTATTCGCTGGAAAATGTCTTCCCCTGGCTGGGAAAACGTATTTTCTTCCTCTCCTTCCACTACTGGCAACTAACGTAAAACCCTTGCGGTTCTGCGAATGCCCCAACTTTGCCGTGGGAGAAATTTTGTGGTCTCAAAATTCCGCTCTCATTCCCACAAAGCCGGTACCTGCTGTTTTAGACAAACAAAACAACAGCTAAACAAACCGTAATAATACATTTCAAATAACAATTAACTCCCTTACTCTTCAACACGTAACTCCCCTCTCTTCTCTCTCCCCGTCTCTACCTGAGCCCCAAAATAAACATTTCCCGGTAATACAATCACGCAGACCGTCTGACCCAGGGTTCTGCATGACTAACTCCCAGCAACAACAATATTTTCAATGGCCCGTCTGGGCAGACGTACTGTGGCCTACTTCTTACGCTGACACTAATGTCGTAATGTTTAATACAAAATAAAACTAGCCCTCTCTAGGAATTCCTAAAATTCCCGTCAGTATGATTAATCACCTCAAAATTGAAATAAAATATTATTCCCTTAACATAAATAAATTTCATCTCCATCTTCTGAATACACAGAATAACAAAGCACAATCAATAACCTATAACCCTGTTTACGCTAGCATCTACATGCCGTCAAAAGTATACATAATGGTTATCAATTAAATCTCAGTAGTTACAACACGTGGTTACAATTTTATGACCACGTGCTTCTCTCCCCCTCGTCCCTCTGAACATCGTATCAATAAAGATACCGTAACCACGCGCTCACGTGCTTCAATTAATACCTATTCACTCCCGTCCACAGATATATGCGTAACTATACAAACAGCGAGCATCAATACTCTCACTAAAATCACAAATAAAAATACACATTACACACGCTCCCGACTATTCTGTAAATACATATGATTCGCAGATGCGAGTTTCTCTCCCGACCGACTTTGCAATAATACAAAGCGGTGATATCTCAACTTTTAAACCATGCCGCTATTCTTTCAACAAGGAATTAAATGGACCTAGTTTCTCATGTCTATCACTCAGATCGAATTGATGGCTCTGAGTTAAGAATTAAATTAAACTAAACTGCCCAAAGAAACTTAAATGATCGGCTAGGACTAGAAAAATTAAATAAAGTCCTCACGCAAAAATTCATGCTTACCAAATCTCGAATGTCCAACTGAAGGCAATCGACAATATGCTTCTGGCACCCAGCTTGGCAATTTTTCATTAAAAGAGAAAGAGGCCATGAAATATAGGCCTTTTATAATCAAGACCCCCACGCGCCGACTTCATGACGTCATATGCGCGGCGTGGTTCTAAAGCCAATGAGAGCTCTGCATTTCAACTGCAGTTACCTCTCAGCCAATCAGAACCTTAGATCGTTCTGATGTAACGTGCATGGGTTTTAGACAAAGAAACGAGATTAAGCCTAGCCCTATACTGCGGACATGAAGCAAAAATGGCCGCAAATAATTTAACTCTCGAAAAATGCGTATATAGCCACGCAATATCTTTAAAAAAAAAGACAATCTGGTGCCAATCCTGATCTAGCATCTATAATCTTTCTTCTAGAAAAATACTGTCTAATTCCCTACACCCCCATTCTAAACACATAAAGAAGAACCATAAAGCAGATGAGATCAAACTCCCTCGTGATCTCATCTTGAAAAAACGTAAATAATAGGAGAAGAAACATGGAGAAGGATTTCCTGTAATCCCTCCTAAAAATAGTGAACAAAATGCAAGGAGAAAAAGACATGGGCCATTTGAAAGACAGAATCTCAGTACTTTCGTCACATCACTCCCCCCTTTCAAAGATTGAGCAACGATCTCCTTACTGAAATCTCTGTGTTTCACATTGGCCCTTATTCCTGTCTACAAGGCTGTCTGTCCTTACCCCTCCTATTCAGTGTTCTTCGACCTTCCTCTTTTGCGTTTCCTCCTTCCTCCTCTCCTAGAATGAGCTCCTATGCTCCGTTGGGAGAGTTGATCTCTCTTCAGACCTGTGCCGTCTAATGGCGGGTCTGAACTTTCCCTTGCTATGACCGTCAAAAGGCTGTTCTGGTCAGCTGATGTGACCGGCGGGCGCTGTGGCGACCTGGCAATGGCGACTTCCTCGCTGCGCGTCAGCAGGGTTGTGACTGCTGGTACAGTGCGAAACTGATGCAACGTCTCGGGTTCCTCTGGTGTAGGGCCTCCGATTTCTTGCTGGGTGTCAATTGGATCACGATCGACCTCAATAGCTTCTACCTTTGAAGAAAGGTAGATAAGATCTGCCCCTGGCAGTGGTTCTGGACTCGCTCTTCCCCTACCAACATGAAGCGGGACAGAGCTCTCCAAAATAGCTCCTTGCAAATGCGTAAGGTCGCTTTTCTCACTCTTTTCTGGCCTGAAAAGTTGGTGAGATGAAAATGTAGACCACGGGAGCTCTCCGTCTAACACCCTGGTTCTACCTTCAACCTTGCCCTCCCCTGTGAGAGTTACTGGCGTCAGTTGGAATGTGTCCTGCAGTGACACTTGACGGTTTAAGATCCCGTTAGATCGCGGAGACTCTGAGATAAAGCTCTCAGTGACTGGTTCCAATGTTCCGTGAAACGAATTGGAAAATATAGCCAATTTTTCAGGCTCCTCGTTACAAGAGTCGTTTCCTGTAAACGAGATACGAGAGTTGTGGGGCCCATCTCCGTCTATAGGCAAACGGATACTCAGATCACTGTCCTCCTCCGTTTGAGTAAAGTGCTGGTCGGATGGGGCTCCAGGGCTGGTTGGAACTATATGCTCGCTCAGACCGCTATCTTGTGCCCTATGAATGCCAAGAAGATGACAAAGTTGGAATTTACTAACTCAAACCTGGCAGAGCAAGTCCTCCAACAGATGCGGCCGATGCTGGGCCCACTGGCGCGTGGACACGTCCCGATCCCCATCGAGACTTGCCCGGGGAGCCCACCCCGGCTCAAAAAAGCAGAGAAGGCCACTCTCCAAACCTCCGATGTCTTGCGGGCAGTGTTAGGATGTGCAAGAACATGGACAGGAAGACTCCACAACTTCCCCACTGAAGACACGCCCACGGCGACCGTTGCCTCAATTGGCTGTGTGTGGTGTACCCGGAAACGGGGCCTCCCAGTACTGAGACACAGTTAAGTCCCCGATGTCACTTATCGGTGCAGAGTTGAGAGAGATGGCTGAGCATCACAATCCCCCCTGTGTTGCAGCATGATGAGAACCCAGAATTGCACACTGAGCTTGGGGGGATCACTTGGGCACCAGACTTAATACTGGCTCTTGACTGGATGGCCGCATGCAGGAGATTTCTACAATGGGGGTTGGCAGGTGGTGGGTATCTGGAAGTGGCTCTGTGCAGGACGTGAGGATTCCTTGGGTGAGCCCAGAACCAGAGCACAGCATTGTGCAAGCTCTGCATAGTTGGAGAGCCCCCTGGATGACGGGGAATGCACAGTGTGCTACCCCACCTATCCCCAACTGCTAACTTAGAACCAGAAGTGGGGTCCTCTGTATGCGTGCCAGGCCAGGATAAAATGCCTGGGAAAGAGACTGGAGCTCAGAACTCCCTAACTCAAAGTTGCAGGATGGCAGGAAAGACAGGGCTATTTTGAAGATAATGCAACCATATTTTCACCATACGAGCTCGGACGCCGCCTCGGTAAACAAGGTCCGCGCAGAGCAGTGACACCCCCAGGCTGCTTGCGAATAGTCTACTACTGGGAACATAAACAGATTAGGGATGAGCCCACTCTCCCGTTGAACAGGTGCTAAAGTCATAGATACTGGGCCAGAAGGCGCACCGGAAACCACAGTATCACGCAACTCGCTTTTTTTTTTCTATGGAGAGTACACCGTCAAATAAATCTCGTACTGGTGCTCGCCCTGTGGAGCTCCACCAGGCAGGTGCAGTGCCGGGCTCTGAGCCTCGACAGAGCCCACCCTCAGCTACTGGAGGACCCTCTAGACCGTCTTGTGGAGTCAGCAGACGGCGGAGGAGAACTACTGACCAAAACAAAACAGAAAAAGAGAAACCCAGAGTGCCACTTGTCATGATGCACTGGAATGCAGAGGGAGTGAACAGCAAGCAGGCTGGATACAGCAAAAAGACAGAGCTGGAAAACATCTTGTATGAGAAGCAAGTCAGTGTTTGCTGTATCCAAGAGACTCACTTGAAAGCAGATCAAACCTTTAAAATAAGGGGATATCAATGCTTCAGATCCGACAGAAAAGATAGACGAAAAGGAGGAGTACTTACTCTTGTAAGGAATAACATTCCTGCACACGAAAGGAAAACCTTCATGGATGGAGCAGAATATCAGCTGTTGCAGATAAAGGTAGACAAGATGGAAATAGAACTCCTGAACTATTACTGTCCGAACAACAAACCCCTGAGTCTCAGCTCTATACAGGTACCAGCCACCAACTTTATAGCAGTTGGAGACTTTAATAGCCACTCCCAGAGCTGGGGCTATAACCATCTGGATCACAGAGGTGAAGAGGTTGAAACTTGGCAAGATGATCACTCCCTAATCCTAGTCAATAATGCCACAGATACTCCTACCTTCTACTCCAGAGGATGGCACACAACTTCAACACCAGATCTTGCCTTCTCCACACCAGATATAGCTGGATCTATTAGTAGAGAAGTAGGAGACCAACTAGGGGGAAGCGACCATCGCCCAATCTTTCTTACTGTCCAGAGTGCAACTCTCAGTACAGGCCCAGCCATTACAAGATGGAACTACAAAAAAGCCAACTGGGGTTTATTCAGGCATCAGGTGAACACGCTGCTGTCTACCCTCAAGGTACAGAACAGAGACATTAATGAAGTGGTAAAAGACTTCAACAGATGCATACTACAAGCTGCAAAAGAAACCATTCCCAAAGGATGCCGGCGTAACTACATACCATACTGGTCCAGCACACTCCAAGAACGTCAGGAAGCTATGGACAGGGCTAGAAAGGACGCAGAGTCTCAGCCTTCACTTGAAACTCACAACAAATGGAAAAAGGCTGTAGCAGAGTTTCAGAGAACAAAGCTAGAAGAAAAACGGAAAAGCTGGAGAACTAAAACGGCATCGCTGAACCTTGAGAAAGACGGCAGGAAACTTTGGAGATTAGTCAAGTCTCTAAATGAAGAGCGTTCCTCACCTAGGCAGACTATCACATTGGATGAAGGTGGCAAACTTTTCAGAGGAAAACAAGCTGCAGACTTGTTTGCTAGAAGATACAGTTCAGAAAGCAACTTACCCATTAACATAGATCATCAGAGAGAGATAAGAAAAGAAATACTGGCAACCATGGGACAGACAGATACTCCTGCCCCAATGAGGGAACCCATCACACTAGGAGAACTACAGAAGGCTATTTCCAAGCTTAAGTTTCAAAAGTCACCCGGCCCAGACAAAATCAGCAACGAAATGCTAGTAAATCTGAGCTCAGCAGCAAAGACAAAACTGCTTGAGATATTCAACCACAGCTGGTTGAAAGGAACGGTACCCCAAGTATGGAGAGAAGCCATCACAATACCCATACTAAAGAAAGGGAAATGTAAGACCGAGGCTGCAAGTTACCGGCCAATCAGTCTCACAAGCTGTGTTGGGAAGACTATGGAGCGAATAGTCAACCACAGATTGAAATGGTATTTAGAGTCTGAGCAGATCCTGGTGCCGGAACAAGCTGGATTTAGAGAATGCTACAGTATAGAAGACCAAGTTACTTACTTGTCTCAAGCAATAGAAGATGCCTTCCAGGAGAAGAAAAAGGTCCTAACGATCTGGGTCGACTTCAAGCAGGCCTTTGACAAGGTGTGGAAAGATGGCCTCATTGCAAAACTTAGGAGAAGTGGAATCCAAGGCAACATGATGAAATGGATCCAGTCATACTTGCATAACAGGAGAACTAGAGTCACTCTTGACGGTCTGCAGAGCAGAAAAGTGTTGCTCCATCAGGGGGTACCTCAAGGAGGAGTAATTTCCCCAACACTCTTCCTTGTTTACATCAATGACCTGGTGAAAGATCTCCCTGCAGGAGTTAAAGCTGCCTTATATGCAGATGACCTAGTACTCTGGTGCGCTGATGAAAATGTCACCACAGCAAATTATAGAATGCAGCGGGCAGCAGACATGCTAGTGTCATGGGCAGAGAAATGGCTTATCACAATAAACACAGACAAAACCTCCACAACACTGTTCTCCCTCGCCCCCAAGGACAAATCAGCTAACATACACCTAGGGACAACCGTGATCAAGGAAGAAAGCTACCCCACCTATCTTGGGGTGACATTTGACCAAAGGCTTACATGGAATAAGCATATTGAAAATGCAGAAGGAAAGGCCCGAAGACGACTAGGCATACTCAGAAAATTAGCAGGTACCAACTGGGGAGCAAATGAACGAAATCTAAAGAAGATTTATAATGGAGTAATAAGACCACACTTAGAGTTTAGCTCAGCAGCATGGTCATCAGCTGCTAACTCACATCTGCAGTCTTTGGACAAGGTGCAAAATCAAGCTCTCAGGCTCATTACAGGAGCCATGAAAACTACACCAATAACAGAGATGCAGAAGGTTGCTGGATTACAGACATTGTCCCATAGAAGAGACACAAAAACCATGATCCAGATGGAAAAGTACAACAGTATGCCAATGCACCCAATGAAGGCAAGACTAGATGATCTGGCATTGGGACGTCTAAAGCGTAGCAGCTTTGTGCATCGGGGGAAAAGACTTATAAGACAGCATCAAGAAGACCTATCCATGAAGACAACACCACTGAAGCCCACCCTATACCCTGTACCATGGGAGCAGGCCAGCAGTGCCCTCCAAATTAATACATCAGTCAGTGGTCTCACAAGTGGATGTGAGTATAATGATCTGCAAAAACGAACTGCTACATTGAGTATGATCCAAGAAAGCTATCCCGATCAATCATGGATACATGCCTATACAGATGGATCAGCAACTAATGCTGTTAGGAATGGAGGTGCCGGTATCTTTATCTCATATCCTGACAACCACTATGAGACTAGGCACATTCCCACTGGTAAATTCTGTTCCAACTATACAGCTGAGGTTCAAGCTCTAGAGCAAGCTGCAAATATGATTTATAACACCAACTCTGACTGCCACCAGGTAGTCATCCTCACAGATGCACTGTCTGTCCTGCAAGCTCTCAAGGGTGGTAAACTCCCGCATCTGAGAAATGAACTAAACAAGGTAGCTGCCAAAAAGAGAACCATACTTCAGTGGGTACCATCTCATTGTGGTGTACCCGGAAATGAAAAGGCAGATAAACTTGCAAAAAAGGGAGGAGAATGTGAACAAGAAGATAATGAAGTCACATACTTTGAGAAAAAGAGAGCTATCCAGACTATCAGAAGAGAACAGAACCAACCCAAAGACGACTATCACACTCTCGACCGGCAGGGACAGATAACTATTTTTCGACTCAGGACAGGGCATAACAAATTGAATAAACACATGCACAAGCTACGATTGTCTGCTTCACCACTGTGCACATGTGGATTAAACGAACAAACTGCTGAGCATGTTCTACAGGACTGTCCTCTGTATGACCAGTTAAGAAAGATATACTGGCCGAATGACTCAACACTAAACTCAAAGCTATATGGAGTTAAAGAGGAACTTCAAACAACAGTCGAATTCATCATGAGAACTCGTCTGACGGTGTAATCATCAAAGATGCGATCGCAAGAAGAAGAAGAAGTGCCCTATGAAGATGGCGCTGGTCGTTGACATATGTAATACCGCTCTTGTCAGTATGTCCCCCACTTGAAGGAGCTAATACCATCGGGGGCCTAATTCCCGACAACAAAGAGTGTACTTCCGGAATCAGAGGCGTCGTCACCACTGTTTGGCCGGTTGGCTGAACAGGGCTGGCGGGCGAATTTGCCTCTGCAAATAACATATCACTGTCGTCAGAGGCGTTGCACCCCTCCTTGGCACGACAGCTATGTTTGAGCTCGCTCGGGGCTCCGTGAATTAGGGGTTCTCCTTTTTCACTTATCTGGCCTGCAGTAGGCCCCCTTGCATCAGCAAGGATCGGTGTGGGCGGGTTCCCCAAAACTAAATATGGGTTACCGAGAATGAAGTCGTAGGCTGGCTGAGCCGTTACAGCTGCCTTGATGGTGCCAGACACGAACCTACATTTCACCTCAATATTGGCTACCGGAAAGCACTGTGAAGTCCCTTTCCTTAAAACTCCACCAATATTCACTTTTTCCTTCGTCATCTGCCAGGGCTTCACCAGATGTCGGGCGACTATGCTGGGGTATGTAAGCCCGCTGTCAAATAAGCATGTTGTCTCAGTCCCGTTCACTTCTGCTGGCCCGCTGTTGGAAAACAACTTCTCTGACTGGAAGGGTTTCCACTTCTTCCCTTGTTTCACCCTCACAGGCCTTAAACAAGCCATCTGATGAGCGGGTTGTTTGTTTGGGCACCGTGTTGTCCAATGAGAAGTAGTCCGACAGAACCTACAATATCTCTCATTATCTCCCCGGTTCCTGACGGGTTCATGAGAAGTCGGCCCCTGTGTTCTGTTAGGCGGCTGGGAGCGCATGTTATGACTGGGAGGGAGCTCCTTGCGAGACGGCCCTTGCTGCTGGTGAGCTGAAGAGGAAGGCGAATGCGATAAAGATGCTCCTTTGTCCGGGGCTGGCAGGTCAGGGTGTTTTCTTTTCTGGCCCAGTACTTCGGCCTGTGCCGACTGGAACCTTTCAGCAAAAAGAATTATCTGGTCCAGTTGCTGTGCGCCCTGCTCCGCCAGGTACTTCCTTAAGTCCGGAGACATATTGGCCTTTATCTGTTCGCACAGAACTAATTCTTCCAATCCTTCAAAAGATTTAGCCAAACCCGACAACTCTCTCCAGCGAGTGAGGTAATTCCTCAGCCTCTCTGCGAACTGTGGAAAACTTTCTCCTTTCTCCAGTCGACTTTCCCTAAACATCGTTTGGCACTTCCGGGGAGTCCATTGGAATCGCTGTAACAGGGCGTTCCGCAGAGCCTCAAAGTTACCTTGGTCATCTACCAGCATCTTGCTATAGACCTCATACGCATGTCCTCTTAGAGATTGAGATAATTTGAGACACCAAAGACTATCATCCAGCCCGTATGCCTTTGCCATCCGTTCAAATTTTTCTAAAAATACCTCAATTTTCTCATTCCCGTTAGGAAAAGAGTCCATCGGAAAATTCATGGCTGCCATCCGGGGCCCTCCTTTTCCTGAGGTGTCTGTTGCCCCTGCTCCGGGAGAATCTCCGTTAGCCGAACTGCCTTCCGAAGATCGGTACTGCAGTTCCAGTGAACGCAGGGCAAGTTCATGCTGTCTCTCGGCTGCCTTCTCTGCTGCTTCCCTTTCTGCTTTTCTCTCCTCTGCCGCCGCAGCTCTTTCCTGCGCCTCCCTCTCTGCCTTTTTCTCCTCTGCCTGTCGGGCCTTCTCTTCTTTCTCCGCTTCCAATTTACGCAGGTCCATCTCTGCCAGTCGGGCCCTCTCTTCTTTCTCTGCTTCCAATTTACGCAGGTCTTTCTCCGCTTCCCTTTCCTCTCTCTCCGTCTGCCGGTCCTGTTCCCTCATAATGTAAGCCCTAGTCTCGGCCTCATTCATCCCCATGCTTTTAGCTGCGTCCTTCCATGCAGTAAGTAGCTTGACCAATTCAGCCATCTTACCTGACAAATCAGCAGTACTCACAACGAGGGGAAATGACAAAAAAGGAACAAGAAAAATTTACTGTTACCTACTAGGAATATGCTGTCGCAAAAACCCGCACTCAGACTAGCACCAAGTCTGACTAATAACTACCTGAAAAAAATTCAAGTTATCCAGCTACCCAAAACCCGAATTTACTTTCCTGTCAAGAAAAAAATTCCATTAGCCATCAATTACTTCTAAGTCATAAACAACCTTACAACCACTATCATCTATACTAACTGGAACCTGTGGAAAAAAACTTATAGCTGGATCAGTCTTAATATAGCTCAAGTCTAGGGGATTTTATAAAGAAAATCTATTTCCCAGAACTTCCTACAGAGACAATCTATGAATCTAGAATTGATCCCAACAAAGATGATCCCAAGGACGACGCCACCCACTTTGTCAAGATCACAGAATTGAACGTACCAAAGATGATTCACCGGACGATAGCACCCACTTTGTCACGAAATGGATTTAGGACTAGAGACTGTCTACATATAGTGACAAGACAATAGTAAGAAGAAAGACTGAAATGATAGATTCAGATAGAAATATAGTGCAAAATGTGAAAGTTGAGACCATTGGCTCCGAGGTTGAGAACCGAGGTTGATTCTTTCCTCGCCACTTCGGACGTTTAAATTGCTATGGCCTCGAACCACCTCTAACTACCCTATGGGGATAAGGTTCAATTAAGATTCACAAACACCAAGGTACAGACAACATATAGCTACTGTACTAAAGGAAATGACTGATGCCAGCTACAATTTATACAAGTTTATTATACACCTATACACAAACTCATATACATGTCAAAATACATGAAGTGCGAGGATGCACACCTGAAACAAAATCAAGCACAGTTAAAAATGCATCAACCCCAACCCTTCTCCCACAATTGCAACCTGTATGGAGAAAGAAGGTAAGGTTAACTGAAATGAACTACACTGCACTTGATGTCGCCTACACTCCAAACTAGCTGTTCTAAATTCTAACTCTAACTCTAAGTCCACTGATAGCTGGAACGACTGCGAAGTGACTACACAATCTCTGCACAGACTTCGGTTCTACACAGCCTATCCTGGAATCTCCTGAACACAACTAACTGCACCTCTAAACTTCAGCAGCTGTCCTCTGCTATGATTCACCAAAACTAACAGTTCTGCCTATCTGTGCTGACTTCAGTAGAGAGAATGTTTACCCTCTCTCTCTCCACTAACTCTGGAATTGATGACTGAGGTTTAACAGAACCCCACTGGATTCTGGACTGGAACTGTAGCTGACTTCTACCACTCTGAAATTACCTGCCCGAGTACCTATAACTGGGCCGTCGGCTTTATTATGGCCGTGAAGAAACGAACACAAAATTACCACAACGCTGGCAGCCTGCCAAATCTGCGTGTGTAACGAGCGTCAGAGCTCAGGATTTATCCACAAAAATCCTATTCGCTGGAAAATGTCTTCCCCTGGCTGGGAAAACGTATTTTCTTCCTCTCCTTCCACTACTGGCAACTAACGTAAAACCCTTGCGGTTCTGCGAATGCCCCAACTTTGCCGTGGGAGAAATTTTGTGGTCTCAAAATTCCGCTCTCATTCCCACAAAGCCGGTACCTGCTGTTTTAGACAAAACAAAACAACAGCTAAACAAACCGTAATAATACATTTCAAATAACAATTAACTCCCTTACTCTTCAACACGTAACTCCCCTCTCTTCTCTCTCCCCGTCTCTACCTGAGCCCCAAAATAAACATTTCCCGGTAATACAATCACGCAGACCGTCTGACCCAGGGTTCTGCATGACTAACTCCCAGCAACAACAATATTTTCAATGGCCCGTCTGGGCAGACGTACTGTGGCCTACTTCTTACGCTGACACTAATGCCGTAATGTTTAATACAAAATAAAACTAGCCCTCTCTAGGAATTCCTAAAATTCCCGTCAGTATGATTAATCACCTCAAAATTGAAATAAAATATTATTCCCTTAACATAAATAAATTTCATCTCCATCTTCTGAATACACAGAATAACAAAGCACAATCAATAACCTATAACCCTGTTTACGCTAGCATCTACATGCCGTCAAAAGTTATACATAATGGTTATCAATTAAATCTCAGTAGTTACAACACGTGGTTACAATTTTATGACCACGTGCTTCTCTCCCCCTCGTCCCTCTGAACATCGTATCAATAAAGATACCGTAACCACGCGCTCACGTGCTTCAATTAATACCTATTCACTCCCGTCCACAGATATATGCGTAACTATATAAATAGCGAGCATCAATACTCTCACTAAAATCACAAATAAAAATACACATTACACACGCTCCCGACTATTCTGTAAATACATATGATTCGCAGATGCGAGTTTCTCTCCCGACCGACTTTGCAATAATACAAAGCGGTGATATCTCAACTTTTAAACCATGCCGCTATTCTTTCAACAAGGAATTAAATGGACCTAGTTTCTCATGTCTATCACTCAGATCGAATTGATGGCTCTGAGTTAAGAATTAAATTAAACTAAACTGCCCAAAGAAACTTAAATGATCGGCTAGGACTAGAAAAATTAAATAAAGTCCTCACGCAAAAATTCATGCTTACCAAATCTCGAATGTCCAACTGAAGGCAATCGACAATATGCTTCTGGCACCCAGCTTGGCAATTTTTCATTAAAAGAGAAAGAGGCTATGAAATATAGGCCTTTTATAATCAAGACCCCCACGCGCCGACTTCATGACGTCATATGCGCGGCGTGGTTCTAAAGCCAATGAGAGCTCTGCATTTCAACTGCAGTTACCTCTCAGCCAATCAGAACCTTAGATCGTTCTGATGTAACGTGCATGGGTTTTAGACAAAGAAACGAGATTAAGCCTAGCCCTATACTGCGGACATGAAGCAAAAATGGCCGCAAATAATTTAACTCTCGAAAAATGCGTATATGGCCACGCAATATCTTTAAAAAAAAAGACAATCTGGTGCCAATCCTGATCTAGCATCTATAATCTTTCTTCTAGAAAAATACTGTCTAATTCCCTACACCCCCATTCTAAACACATAAAGAAGAACCATAAAGCAGATGAGATCAAACTCCCTCGTGATCTCATCTTGAAAAAACGTAAATAATAGGAGAAGAAACATGGAGAAGGATTTCCTGTAATCCCTCCTAAAAATAGTGAACAAAATGCAAGGAGAAAAAGACATGGGCCATTTGAAAGACAGAATCTCAGTACTTTCGTCACATCACTCCCCCCTTTCAAAGATTGAGCAACGATCTCCTTACTGAAATCTCTGTGTTTCACATTGGCCCTTATTCCTGTCTACAAGGCTGTCTGTCCTTACCCCTCCTATTCAGTGTTCTTCGACCTTCCTCTTTTGCGTTTCCTCCTTCCTCCTCTCCTAGAATGAGCTCCTATGCTCCGTTGGGAGAGTTGATCTCTCTTCAGACCTGTGCCGTCTAATGGCGGGTCTGAACTTTCCCTTGCTATGACCGTCAAAAGGCTGTTCTGGTCAGCTGATGTGACCGGCGGGCGCTGTGGCGACCTGGCAATGGCGACTTCCTCGCTGCGCGTCAGCAGGGTTGTGACTGCTGGTACAGTGCGAAACTGATGCAACGTCTCGGGTTCCTCTGGTGTAGAGCCTCCGATTTCTTGCTGGGTGTCTATTGGATCACGATCGACCTCAATAGCTTCTACCTTTGAAGAAAGGTAGGTAAGATCTGCCCCTGGCAGTGGTTCTGGACTCGCTCTTCCCCTACCAACATGAAGCGGGACAGAGCTCTCCAAAATAGCTCCTTGCAAATGCGTAAGGTCGCTTTTCTCACTCTTTTCTGGCCTGAAAAGTTGGTGAGATGAAAATGTAGACCACGGGAGCTCTCCGTCTAACACCCTGGTTCTACCTTCAACCTTGCCCTCCCCTGTGAGAGTTACTGGCGTCAGTTGGAATGTGTCCTGCAGTGACACTTGACGGTTTAAGATCCCGTTAGATCGCGGAGAATCTGAGATAAAGCTCTCAGTGACTGGTTCCAATGTTCCGTGAAACGAATTGGAAAATATAGCCAATTTTTCAGGCTCCTCGTTACAAGAGTCGTTTCCTGTAAACGAGATACGAGAGTTGTGGGGCCCATCTCCGTCTATAGGCAAACGGATACTCAGATCACTGTCCTCCTCCGTTTGAGTAAAGTGCTGGTCGGATGGGGCTCCAGGGCTGGTTGGAACTATATGCTCGCTCAGACCGCTATCTTGTGCCCTATGAAGATGGCGCTGGTCGTTGACATATGTAATACCGCTCTTGTCAGTATGTCCCTCACTTGAAGGAGCTAATACCATCGGGGGCCTAATTCCCGACAACAAAGAGTGTACTTCCGGAATCAGAGGCGTCGTCACCACTGTTTGGCCGGTTGGCTGAACAGGGCTGGCGGGCGAATTTGCCTCTGCAAATAACATATCACTGTCGTCAGAGGCGTTGCACCCCTCCTTGGCACGACAGCTATGTTTGAGCTCGCTCGGGGCTCCGTGAATTAGGGGTTCTCCTTTTTCACTTATCTGGCCTGCAGTAGGCCCCCTTGCATCAGCAAGGATCGGTGTGGGCGGGTTCCCCAAAACTAAATATGGGTTACCGAGAATGAAGTCGTAGGCTGGCTGAGCCGTTACAGCTGCCTTGATGGTGCCAGACACGAACCTACATTTCACCTCAATATTGGCTACCGGAAAGCACTGTGAAGTCCCTTTCCTTAAAACTCCACCAATATTCACTTTTTCCTTCGTCATCTGCCAGGGCTTCACCAGATGTCGGGCGACTATGCTGGGGTATGTAAGCCCGCTGTCAAATAAGCATGTTGTCTCAGTCCCGTTCACTTCTGCTGGCCCGCTGTTGGAAAACAACTTCTCTGACTGGAAGGGTTTCCACTTCTTCCCTTGTTTCACCCTCACAGGCCTTAAACAAGCCATCTGATGAGCGGGTTGTTTGTTTGGGCACCGTGTTGTCCAATGAGAAGTAGTCCGACAGAACCTACAATATCTCTCATTATCTCCCCGGTTCCTGACGGGTTCATGAGAAGTCGGCCCCTGTGTTCTGTTAGGCGGCTGGGAGCGCATGTTATGACTGGGAGGGAGCTCCTTGCGAGACGGCCCTTGCTGCTGGTGAGCTGAAGAGGAAGGCGAATGCGATGAAGATGCTCCTTTGTCCGGGGCTGGCAGGTCAGGGTGTTTTCTTTTCTGGCCCAGTACTTCGGCCTGTGCCGACTGGAACCTTTCAGCAAAAAGAATTATCTGGTCCAGTTGCTGTGCGCCCTGCTCCGCCAGGTACTTCCTTAAGTCCGGAGACATGTTGGCCTTTATCTGTTCGCACAGAACTAATTCTTCCAATCCTTCAAAAGATTTAGCCAAACCCGACAACTCTCTCCAGCGAGTGAGGTAATTCCTCAGCCTCTCTGCGAACTGGGGAAAACTTTCTCCTTTCTCCAGTCGACTTTCCCTAAACATCGTTTGGCACTTCCGGGGAGTCCATTGGAATCGCTGTAACAGGGCGTTCCGCAGAGCCTCAAAGTTACCTTGGTCATCTACCAGCATCTTGCTATAGACCTCATACGCATGTCCTCTTAGAGATTGAGATAATTTGAGACACCAAAGACTATCATCCAGCCCGTATGCCTTTGCCATCCGTTCAAATTTTTCTAAAAATACCTCAATTTTCTCATTCCCGTTAGGAAAAGAGTCCATCGGAAAATTCATGGCTGCCATCCGGGGCCCTCCTTTTCCTGAGGTGTCTGTTGCCCCTGCTCCGGGAGAATCTCCGTTAGCCGAACTGCCTTCCGAAGATCGGTACTGCAGTTCCAGTGAACGCAGGGCAAGTTCATGCTGTCTCTCGGCTGCCTTCTCTGCTGCTTCCCTTTCTGCTTTTCTCTCCTCTGCCGCCGCAGCTCTTTCCTGCGCCTCCCTCTCTGCCTTTTTCTCCTCTGCCTGTCGGGCCTTCTCTTCTTTCTCCGCTTCCAATTTACGCAGGTCCATCTCTGCCAGTCGGGCCCTCTCTTCTTTCTCTGCTTCCAATTTACACAGGTCTTTCTCCGCTTCCCTTTCCTCTCTCTCCGTCTGCCGGTCCTGTTCCCTCATAATGTAAGCCCTAGTCTCGGCCTCATTCATCCCCATGCTTTTAGCTGCGTCCTTCCATGCAGTAAGTAGCTTGACCAATTCAGCCATCTTACCTGACAAATCAGCAGTACTCACAACGAGGGGAAATGACAAAAAAGGAACAAGAAAAATTTACTGTTACCTACTAGGAATATGCTGTCGCAAAAACCCGCACTCAGACTAGCACCAAGTCTGACTAATAACTACCTGAAAAAAATTCAAGTTATCCAGCTACCCAAAACCCGAATTTACTTTCCTGTCAAGAAAAAAATTCCATTAGCCATCAATTACTTCTAAGTCATAAACAACCTTACAACCACTATCATCTATACTAACTGGAACCTGTGGAAAAAAACTTATAGCTGGATCAGTCTTAATATAGCTCAAGTCTAGGGGATTTTATAAAGAAAATCTATTTCCCAGAACTTCCTACAGAGACAATCTATGAATCTAGAATTGATCCCAACAAAGATGATCCCAAGGACGACGCCACCCACTTTGTCAAGATCACAGAATTGAACGTACAAAGATGATTCACCGGACGATAGCACCCACTTTGTCACGAAATGGATTTAGGACTAGAGACTGTCTACATATAGTGACAAGACAATAGTACGAAGAAAGACTGAAATGATAGATTCAGATAGAAATATAGTGCAAAATGTGAAAGTTGAGACCATTGGCTCCGAGGTTGAGAACCGAGGTTGATTCTTTCCTCGCCACTTCGGACGTTTAAATTGCTATGGCCTCGAACCACCTCTAACTACCCTATGGGGATAAGGTTCAATTAAGATTCACAAACACCAAGGTACAGACAACATATAGCTACTGTACTAAAGGAAATGACTGATGCCAGCTACAATTTATACAAGTTTATTATACACCTATACACAAACTCATATACATGTCAAAATACATGAAGTGCGAGGATGCACACCTGAAACAAAATCAAGCACAGTTAAAAATGCATCAACCCCAACCCTTCTCCCACAATTGCAACCTGTATGGAGAAAGAAGGTAAGGTTAACTGAAATGAACTACACTGCACTTGATGTCGCCTACACTCCAAACTAGCTGTTCTAAATTCTAACTCTAACTCTAAGTCCACTGATAGCTGGAACGACTGCGAAGTGACTACACAATCTCTGCACAGACTTCGGTTCTACACAGCCTATCCTGGAATCTCCTGAACACAACTAACTGCACCTCTAAACTTCAGCAGCTGTCCTCTGCTATGATTCACCAAAACTAACAGTTCTGCCTATCTGTGCTGACTTCAGTAGAGAGAATGTTTACCCTCTCTCTCTCCACTAACTCTGGAATTGATGACTGAGGTTTAACAGAACCCCACTGGATTCTGGACTGGAACTGTAGCTGACTTCTACCACTCTGAAATTACCTGCCCGAGTACCTATAACTGGGCCGTCGGCTTTATTATGGCCGTGAAGAAACGAACACAAAATTACCACAACGCTGGCAGCCTGCCAAATCTGCGTGTGTAACGAGCGTCAGAGCTCAGGATTTATCCACAAAAATCCTATTCGCTGGAAAATGTCTTCCCCTGGCTGGGAAAACGTATTTTCTTCCTCTCCTTCCACTACTGGCAACTAACGTAAAACACTTGCGGTTCTGCGAATGCCCCAACTTTGCCGTGGGAGAAATTTTGTGGTCTCAAAATTCCGCTCTCATTCCCACAAAGCCGGTACCTGCTGTTTTAGACAAACAAAACAACAGCTAAACAAACCGTAATAATGCATTTCAAATAACAATTAACTCCCTTACTCTTCAACACGTAACTCCCCTCTCTTCTCTCTCCCCGTCTCTACCTGAGCCCCAAAATAAACATTTCCCGGTAATACAATCACGCAGACCGTCTGACCCAGGGTTCTGCATGACTAACTCCCAGCAACAACAATATTTTCAATGGCCCGTCTGGGCAGACGTACTGTGGCCTACTTCTTACGCTGACACTAATGTCGTAATGTTTAATACAAAATAAAACTAGCCCTCTCTAGGAATTCCTAAAATTCCCGTCAGTATGATTAATCACCTCAAAATTGAAATAAAATATTATTCCCTTAACATAAATAAATTTCATCTCCATCTTCTGAATACACAGAATAACAAAGCACAATCAATAACCTATAACCCTGTTTACGCTAGCATCTACATGCCGTCAAAAGTTATACATAATGGTTATCAATTAAATCTCAGTAGTTACAACACGTGGTTACAATTTTATGACCACGTGCTTCTCTCCCCCTCGTCCCTCTGAACATCGTATCAATAAAGATACCGTAACCACGCGCTCACGTGCTTCAATTAATACCTATTCACTCCCGTCCACAGATATATGCGTAACTATACAAACAGCGAGCATCAATACTCTCACTAAAATCACAAATAAAAATACACATTACACACGCTCCCGACTATTCTGTAAATACATATGATTCGCAGATGCGAGTTTCTCTCCCGACCGACTTTGCAATAATACAAAGCGGTGATATCTCAACTTTTAAACCATGCCGCTATTCTTTCAACAAGGAATTAAATGGACCTAGTTTCTCATGTCTATCACTCAGATCGAATTGATGGCTCTGAGTTAAGAATTAAATTAAACTAAACTGCCCAAAGAAACTTAAATGATCGGCTAGGACTAGAAAAATTAAATAAAGTCCTCACGCAAAAATTCATGCTTACCAAATCTCGAATGTCCAACTGAAGGCAATCGACAATATGCTTCTGGCACCCAGCTTGGCAATTTTTCATTAAAAGAGAAAGAGGCCATGAAATATAGGCCTTTTATAATCAAGACCCCCACGCGCCGACTTCATGACGTCATATGCGCGGCGTGGTTCTAAAGCCAATGAGAGCTCTGCATTTCAACTGCAGTTACCTCTCAGCCAATCAGAACCTTAGATCGTTCTGATGTAACGTGCATGGGTTTTAGACAAAGAAACGAGATTAAGCCTAGCCCTATACTGCGGACATGAAGCAAAAATGGCCGCAAATAATTTAACTCTCGAAAAATGCGTATATAGCCACGCAATATCTTTAAAAAAAAAGACAATCTGGTGCCAATCCTGATCTAGCATCTATAATCTTTCTTCTAGAAAAATACTGTCTAATTCCCTACACCCCCATTCTAAACACATAAAGAAGAACCATAAAGCAGATGAGATCAAACTCCCTCGTGATCTCATCTTGAAAAAACGTAAATAATAGAAGGAGAAGAAACATGGAGAAGGATTTCCTGTAATCCCTCCTAAAAATAGTGAACAAAATGCAAGGAGAAAAAGACATGGGCCATTTGAAAGACAGAATCTCAGTACTTTCGTCACACCCAGATGTTTTACTCTTCACCTGAGAGTCCGTGTTGTAAGATAATACGATGGGTAGTTGCAGAAATTTCAAGTTCAACAATCGCCAAAGCTCCTACTGGATATTCAACAGCATATAAGTCTGGTTGGAGACTGGTTGGCGTTTATAAGCACTCAGCAGGTTTCCTGTCACCAGCCGGCAACAGGAACATAGACCCTCTGCAACAAAAGGACACCCTGGCCTTTTATCTCTGATCATTTATTCTAACACTTAATTTCCTATGTAGGTATGGGGTCAGCCTCGCGTGCCTTACAAATGCACTAGCCCCGAATCGTACAGGACTCCCACCTTGTTGTGACCACACCTCAAGTCCTTATAGTAGATACGCCACTGTACGTTCACATACTTTTCCTCCATACAATAATGTGGAGTAACCACATTTCCTGTGATATGATCTTCTCTTCTTTTCTTTACACTTATATTTGCTTCAGGCATGTTAAACAGTGTTCATTGAACACAGAGGCTTTACTAATCTATTTTAATACAATAATATGTCAACATAATCATAACAACATACATCAGTCAGATACCGTTTAATGTGTGGACTCAACAATGTCTGCTTCCGACATGTCCTTCACTTTTTTCCCAAACGCAGTATCTAACTTTTGTAGTTGGACCAAACATAGTAAATTTCATAAAATATCCTTACCACAATCAAGAAATATATAAACAAATGACGCTGATTTAGTGAAGAAATGGCCTCAGCTTCCTCCGAATCGTACAGACTGTGACTTGATTCTTTATTTAAGTTTATAATTAACACAGCTGTTTTTCAGCGTATCTGTATAACAATATTAGTTCAACTTCTTCTTCTTTGATCCATAACCGCCAACCGTCAAAGCAGTCAGCGGCCATCACGCCTGGTGGCGTCTTGTAGGGCAGCAACAAATTGATTCCACTTTGCTCGGTCGGCGGCCATCCTTCGTACAGTGCCCCAACTGTGGTTCATTCTTTGCATCTCAGCTTCCACAGTTCTCCGCCAAGTTGTTTTTGGTCGGCCTCTCTTTCGCTTTCCCTCGGGGGTCCATAGCATAGCTGTTCTTGCGATGGTATCAGGGTCCCTTCTGAGGACATGGCCAACCCAACTCCAGCGTCTGCCAGCTATGATGGTGTGCATGTCCTCCTGGTTACTCCATTAGTTCAACTGGCAATGCTAATATCTACCAGCCCGGCCAATCGTAACGTTCTACTACTTGAATTCAAATGCAGTGTGAATGAAAAACCCAAAACAATTTTGAATAACTGGTGGTCGATTGGCCCGTCTGCTCTAGTCATGCCAAATACAAAAGATATCACGTTTAGGATTACATTTCTCCTACCGTTCCCCTTTCCCATTCATACTCTGTTCATCCTAAGAAAATTTGAATGTACCTCCCTGCCTCTTTTTCCAGCTCGCGTCCCCCTAACGTTACCAAAAAACATGAGCAGGAACGCCAGTGTGTTTGGTCGTGTGTTCTTAGAGATTAGTATTTCTTCAATAACTTCTCTAATACTGGGAATATAATATATTTTAAAGTACATTCTTATTCAGCCAACTCCACGTCACATTACCATATAATTCTTATGGGGAACTTCATAATGGTTTAAAATTTCCAATTTATTTCGTCGTCCATCGTCAAATAAAATTTTACAGAAGTCCGCCATCTTCCCCTCCTTCATCTTGCGAGCATGTATTTTTCAAATAACTACAGTTTTAGTTACATCAGAAATGCTACCATTAGGAGGAAATAAAACTGTCTGCGTGGTTACGCCTTGGCTGGCTTTTTCGCAGTGTGAATATATGCGTTGCAGACTGTGTCATCGAAGCGGGGTAGACGGGGCAGGTTTAAGAATTTCCGTTACTAGTTAGCATTGTATCGTGTAATATTACCAAAAAATGTAAGGATTACTACTGATTTTGCTACAAAGTTGACAAAAAGTGTTACTTCAGATAGCTATATTGGGGTATACTTCCGCCAATAGTTAATTGTAAGGCTAGACTTACAAAGTGTAATCAGCAGATTGGGCAAAGGTTAACTATTAGTAGTGTTTCTCGAAAACGAAACTAAAGTGTGTCAGACTTTTTGCCGTGAAATCGTTCTTTAAGCTTAGCACTGTGCAAAAAGCAGCGGTGCTGGCTTCGAAGATGCCAACCGTCAGACACATGCGGGCTAATGTATTTATTATCGTTTTATGCCTAAATCGTACTGAATTGAGCATTTATTCTCGCATATTTTACTACACACCTCCCATCCTAAAACATGCATTCATTTGCAGGTTATAATATGCGAGATAACTTAGCTCCATTGAGTCTTACTCGTTTTTCTGATCTTCATCATAAGGATGTCTGCTCAAAAAGTCTGCGCCAACGTTCAAAGGGCCGGGAATGTATTCTATTAAAAAATGAGTATGGTTGCAACAAGAGAGACCATCTCAATCATCTCGAATTTTCATGCTTGGCATGTGACAAGAACACGAGGGGAGAATGGTCCGTTTGGACCACAAATGTCCGGCCATATAAATAAATTTGGAATTTCTTTATAGCCCATATTAAAGCGAGACATTCTTTTTCACTGGTTGAGTAATTTTTTTCCGCCTTGTTCAATTTGCGGCTAGCATAAGCGACTGGGTTCAATTCCCCATCTTGTGAGGAAGACCTTTGCAATAATGTAGCGCCCAGGCCTACATTGCTTGCGTCACTTCTCACAATAAATTCTTTAGTCAAGTCAGGCAATTGCAACACTGGCCTGCTTGTAAGCTTCTCTTTTAACTCCTGGTAAGCCAATTCACACTGTGCTGTCCAAATTATAGTATCAGGTTGACCTTTGCGAGTTAAATCGGTCAAAGGAGCACATATAGAGTTAAAATGTTTGATATACTTTTGGTAAAAACCACACAGAGACACACAAAATCGCACATCTTTTTTTGTTTGTGGTCTAGGTGCTCTTTTTAGTTTTTCCAGATTCTTGGGATCAGGGGTCATGCTACCCTGATGTACTGTATGTCCCAAGAATTCCAACTCTTTACAACCAATACAGCATTTTGTTGGTCTAGCGGTTAAGTTAGCCTCTCTGAGTCTATCAAACAGCATATTCAAAGAGGTAACGTGTTCCTCAAATGTTTCCGTAGCAATGAGGATATCATCCATAAAATTCGAAATACATGGATTTTTCAGGGGATCCAGCAATTTTCGCATCATCCTAGAAAACACACTCGGGGCATTTTTCAAACCAAATGGTAACATGTTGAACTCATAATGACCTTCCGAGGTGCTAAATGCCAAATAAGGTCGAACCTCAGGCTTTACTGGAATCTGGTAATAGCCTTTGCTAAGATCCACCTTAGAAAAATATTTTGCCTTGTTCAGCCTGGCAAAAAGTTGAGTAGTATCAGGTAATGGATCCACCTGACCTTCTGTGACAGCATTCAGTTTCCTGTAATCTATGCACAGTCTATGTTCTCCTGATGGTTTCCGCAACAGAACCACACAGGAACTGTAAGGAGACTCACTGTGAGAAATAATCCCTTCTTTTAACAGATAATCAATCTCCTCTTTCAAAGCTTTTTCCTTAGCGAACGGAATAGAATAAGGCCTCATACAGATGGGTGCTGGGTCTAGTAGTTTCATATCATATGACAACAAATTTGTGTGTCCCGGTTTATCAGTTAACACATCTGTATGTTTCTCAAGGACCTGTTGAACCTTCTCCTTCTGTCCTTTTGTCAGGTGATTACTGATTTTCACCTGTGCAAACGTTTCACTGGTTTTCAGTGGATATTCAACCGAGGAGAGAGGTTCATTCTTCATCTCGGTTGCTATAGACAAGGCCATTAAATGTGATCCCTCCTGGATTTGTCTGTCCAGATATTTCTTCAAAAGGTTCACATGATAGACCTTCTCCTTTCCCTTTTTGTGTATCTTATAATTTGTTCTGGATACTTTTTCCAAAACAGTATATGGCCCTTGCCATCCGATCTGAAGTTTATTGTTGCTGCCTGGCAATTAGAAGAAGTACCTTCTCCCCTACAGCAAGTTCTCGATCCTTCGCTTTTTTTTTATTAAAATAAGCAGCATGCTTTTTACTGGCTTGTCTCAAATTTTCATTTGCCAGTTTCCAACTGGTTTTTAAACGAGTGGTCAGTTCGTTCACATATTGGTATGATGAGGTAACAGTCTCCTCTGCCTTCTCATCTGTCCAGGTCCTTAGCAAAGCTTCTAACGGACCTTTTTTAGGCCTCCCAAATAGGAGTGTTGCGGGTGCCATTCCAGTGGAATTATGTGGTACTTCCCGGTAGGCAAACAATGTGGCGGGCAAGTAGTGGTCCCACGTCTCAGGTTTCTCATGTGCCAGCTTTCTCAGTATAGAAATGAGAGTCCCATTGAATCTCTCTACCTGGCCGTTCCCTTGGGGGTGATACGGACTACTATAAAAGTGCTTGGCTTGAAACAACTTGAAAACCTCTTCAGTTAGCTTCCCCTTGAACTGAGAGCCATTATCAGTCAAGATTTGATGCGGGAATTCTAACCTTGTGAATATCGTAAGTAATGCCTCTGCCACATGTGTTGAATCGATTGACGACAGGGCTACCGCCTCTCCCCACATAGAACAAGTGTCTACCAGAGTAAGGATGTAACTGTTCCTCCTCTTGGTCCGAGTGAGAGGTCCCACAATATCCACTGCAACTCTCTCAAAAGGGGTTCCCACTATGGGCATTTCCCCAAGAGTTGCTGGAGCAGTCCAATGCTTTGGAGCTACTCTCTGGCATTCGGGACAGGATTTCACATATCTCTTAATGTCTTCCGTTATCCCTGGCCAGAAATAATGACAAGCTATACGCTGTCCTGTTGCGCTAATCCCCATGTGACCACTGAAGGGGATAGTATGACCTAACTCCATTACTTTCTCCCTATATGAACTAGGAAGGACCAGCTGTGCGTGACCAGCTGAACCAGTGCCGGCCTTCCTGTATAGCAATTTATTCTTCATATAGAATTCTCCCTTATTAGGAGGAGTATGGCTCTTTGGGAGTTTCTTGTAACACGGCTTCAGTGACTTATCTTCAGCCTGTGCCTTTCTCATCTCCTCTGGATGAGTATTTATGGGTTCATCTTCTTCCTTTCGGGATTGAGATCGTGTCTGGACTGATGCCATGATCACCGGTCTCTTGGGATTCCCCAAGAAGACATATCTACACCCCAATATCAGAGGGTAGATTGGATCATTTAACACTGCTGCCTTGATTACTCCTTCCACATATCGCGTCTTCACATTTATCCTGGCGATGGGAAGTGTCATGGTCGCTACGTCCTTGGTTGCCGCTTGGATCTCCACTGTTTCTGTGGTGTATTGATCTGCCTGCACCAGGTGAGAACTCACAACTGAATCATAATCCAATCCCGTATCATACAAACACCTTATGGTGACTCCATTGCATATTACATCTTCACACACTGGGGGGTGGTAAGGTTCCTGCTGTTCAATAGAGTTGACCTTTACTCCCTTCCTCCCAGTTTTCATGGCAGCGAAACTTGGAGTTTTCTTTCTACAATTTTCAGTGTTATGGTTGTCCATCCGACAATTTTTACAATACCTCTTTCCTTGGTTAAAAGGTTTTCTTTCATCATTTCTTCTATCATTGAATTGTGAGGGTCTATTCTTAAATTCATTTCGAGGCCTATCGAAGTTCTGCTTATTTCTATTATCGAATTTGTTATGGTTTTGAGGGGCCTTACTCTGATCTATTTGTTTCTTCTTCGTGCCAGCTACCTCTGCCTGGGCTGCCTGATACCTTTCAGCGACATTTATTATCTCACCCAGCCTCTCTGCGCCCTGTTCCATGAGAAACTTTCTCATGTCTGGAGCCATGGACTCTCTCATCTGTTCAATGAGTATCATCTCTTTGAGATCTTGGGTTTTCCCCAAAGTAGCCCATTTCTCCATATACGTTTCCAACCGGGCGGAGAACTGGTGATAGGTCTCACCCGACAGTAGCCTGGCATTCCTAAATTTCTTTCTATAAAACTCTCCGTTCTTTTCATATCTTAACAGAAGAGCTTGCTTCAACATGTCATAGTTGTCTTGGTCATCCCTGCTCATTTTGGAAAACACTTCATAAGCTGTTCCCCGAAGTCCCTGAGACAACTTTACCCCCCATCTTTCTCTTTCTAACCCATAAGTAGTAGCTAAAAGTTCAAACTTACTTAAATACCCTTCTATGTCATCGTCTTTCTCAACAAAATGGTCTACATGAAAACTCATAGCTGAGGTTGAGGCTCCCTGACTTGTAGTGGCATCTGAGGCAAAAGGGCTAGCACGATTTTCAGGAGCATGGCCTGGAAGTTCTAACTCCCTTAGTCGTAACTCGTGCTCCTTCTGCAATCTTCTATCTTCTGCTTCCCTCTGCAGTCGTTTTTCTTCTGCCTCCCTTTCGGCAGTCAATCTTTTTTCTTCTGCCTCCCTTTGCAGTCGTTTTTCTTCTGCCTCTAATTTTTTCTCCTCAAATTGGAGCCTCTTTAACTCAGCCTCTTTATCAGCCTCTAATGCCCTAGCCTCCTTGTCAGCCTCAATCTGCAGCCTCTTAATTTCTTTTTCAGCCTCTAACTTTCTTTCTGCTTCTAACTTCCTGTCTTCCCTATCTCGTTCAATAAATTTGTCACATTCTACCGTCACATATTGAACCAACTCTGGTCCATCCATGCCCATCTCTTTAGCAGTCTGTACAGCCGCAGAGCGAAACTTGGCCAGATCTGCCATTCTAATAAGTACAAAATGTTCTAACAAAATCTCTAATGATAGATTTATTTAATTAAATCTGGGCTCTGACACTTTCTTCCTTTCCCAAATCTTGGGTAATACTATATGGGGATTCCCTGGGAAAATTAGACTGTTGTTAAAGCTAAACCCCAGACCCCAATGAATGTAGTACTAAGAGAAATTCAGATGCCCGGACAAGCCTACCAATTTATGTAGCAAAGTTGATTTTGCTGGGGAGGTTATGATGGTATCCTAAAAAGAATGAAAAGGTGTCTGCTATAACCGTGTGAGGTCAAGCACATGTAGGTCTCTGACTCTATAGATGATGATGATGAATTATGTGCAGAGAACCTAACGCTACCTCCCTAGGTCTCACACGGTCAATCTTGTGGCTCTAGTGTATGGTGTATGGTGTACCTAGTGTCTAGGGGAGAAATGAATGATGGTACACAACAATCAAACACTTTAAGTTTCTATAAAAGAAGTTAATAACTAGCAGTTAAGTTTTTCTTTAAAAAAGTATTTACAATTTATTTTGCCTGTCCATTCATAGCTTGTGGACAGGTCTTTGAAAACAAAGACAAGATAGTTTACAGAAAAAGAACAATTTAAAATGTTGGGACATTCTGCCCAATAACTAATTCACTGTATTTATATAACGGGGGAGTCACTGTATATGAGGGCTGTAGTTCCTCATACCCCCATAAAATTCCTGTGTAATATTTTGAAACACAAGAAAATGTCAGAGATGCCCCAGATGTTTTACTCTTCACCTGAGAGTCCTTGTTGTAAGATAATACGATGGGTAGTTGCAGAAATTTCAAGTTCAACAATCGCCAAAGCTCCTACTGGATATTCAACAGCATATAAGTCTGGTTGGAGACTGGTTGGCGTTTATAAGCACTCAGCAGGTTTCCTGTCACCAGCCGGCAACAGGAACATAGACCCTCTGCAACAAAAGGACACCCTGGCCTTTTATCTCTGATCATTTATTCTAACACTTAATTTCCTACGTGGGTATGGGGTCAGCCTCGCGTGCCTTACAAATGCACTAGCCCCGAATCGTACAGGACTCCCACCTTGTTGTGACCACACCTCAAGTCCTTATAGTAGATACGCCACTGTACGTTCACATACTTTTCCTCCATACAATAATGTGGAGTAACCACATTTCCTGTGATATGATCTTCTCTTCTTTTCTTTACACTTATATTTGCTTCAGGCATGTTAAACAGTGTTCATTGAACACAGAGGCTATTTTAATACAATAATATGTCAACATAATCATAACAACATACATCAGTCAGATACCGTTTAATGTGTGGACTCAACAATGTCTGCTTCCGACATGTCCTTCACTTTTTCCCCAATAGCAGTATCTAACTTTTGTAGTTGGACCAAACATAGTAAATTTCATAAAATATCCTTACCACAATCAAGAAATATATAAACAAATGACGCTGATTTAGTGAAGAAATGGCCTCAGCTTCCTCCGAATCGTACAGACTGTGACTTGATTCTTTATTTAAGTTTATAATTAACACAGCTGTTTTTCAGCGTATCTGTATAAAAATATTAGTTCAACTGGCAATGAATAATCAAAGCCTTTTGCTAATATCTACCAGCCCAGCCAATCGTAACGTTCTACTACTTGAATTCAAATGCAGTTTGAATGAAAAACCCAAAACAATTTTGAATAACTGGTGGTCGATTGGCCCGTCTGCTCTAGTCATGCCAAATACAAAAGATATCACGTTTAGGATTACATTTCTCCTACCGTTCCCCTTTCCCATTCATACTCTGTTCACCCTAAGCGAATTTGAATGTACCTCCCTGCCTCTTTTTCCAGCTCGCGTCCCCCTAACGTTACCAAAAAACATGAGCAGGAATGCCAGTGTGTCTGGTCGTGTGTTCTTAGAGATTAGTATTTCTTCAATAACTTCTCTAATACTGGGAATATCATATATTTTAAAGTACATTCTTATTCAGCCAACTCCACGTCACATTACCATATAATTCTTATGGGGAGCTTCATAATGGTTTAAAATTTCCAATTTATTTCATCGTCCATCGTCAAATAAAATTTTGCACAAGTCCGCCATCTTCCCCTCCTTCATCTTGCGAGCATGTATTTTTCAAATAACTACAGTTTTAGTTACATCAGAAATGCTACCATTAGGAGGAAATAAAACTGTCTGCGTGGTTACGCCTTGGCTGGCTTTTTCGCAGTGTGAATATATGCGTTGCAGACTGTGTCATCGAAGCGGGGTAGACGGGGCGGGTTTAAGAATTTCCGTTACTAGTTAGCATTGTATCGTGTAATATTACCAAAAAATGTAAGGATTACTACTGATTTTGCTACAAAGTTGACAAAAAGTGTTACTTCAGATAGCTATATTGGGGTATACTTCCGCCAATAGTTAATTGTAAGGCTAGACTTACAAAGTGTAATCAGCAGATTGGGCAAAGGTTAACTATTAGTAGTGTTTCTCGAAAACGAAACTAAAGTGTGTCAGACTTTTTGCCGTGAAATCGTTCTTTAGGCTTAGCACTGTGCAAAAAGCAGCGGTGCTGGCTTCGAAGATGCCAACCGTCAGACACATGCGGGCTAATGTATTTATTATCGTTTTATGCCTAAATCGTACTGAATGGAGCGTTTATTCTCGCATATTTTGCTACACCACGGTTGTATGGAAAGAGAGAAAGCAGGAATGAGTAATTCTTTTATCGTATAATCCATGTACACACTTTGTTTATTTCTTACTTTGTATTGCTAATACTGTTAATTTCAGAATAGAATTAACTTAGAAACTCTGTTCTTTATAGTATAGTAAAATCCTATGCCACAAGGGCTAATCCTTTTGACCTTTTTTTTTGGGGGGGGGGGGGGGGTTAATTAATTTCTTCTTTTGGGATCTTCTGTCAACAGAGGGACTGGCACTTACGTGTCTATTTCTGTATTAATTCTTAACCTTTGTTCTTATATTTTATGATATTTTTATATTTTGCATATAGCTGTTGTGAAGTTTTCCTTTATGATAAATAAAAGTAACATAAAACTTATTACCTGTGTCGGTCAGCTAGTTCTAATACCCATACTCCATTACTATAGTTTTCCCGTTTGTGCGACTAATTGTCGTCACTTATCTGTGTATGTGTGTATGTGAGTGGTGGATATATATATATATATATATATATATATATATATATATATATATATATATATATATATATATACATATATACATATATATATATGTATATATGTATATATGTATATATATATATATATATATATATATATATATATATATATATATATATATAGAGAGAGAGAGAGAGAGAGAGAGAGATAGAAAGGGAACTGTCTGAACAACAAATTGTAGTCATAACCGATAGGCTGGACTAGAGTAGCTTCTCAAATCCAGGGACAGACTCTACCTTTTCACCAACTTACTAGTGAAAATCTATCTGTTTACCTTATCTCGCACTGAGTCATCACCTTTGTCAGTTCTATTCAGATGGGACCTGACATTGTTCTTAATCACATATCGGAAATGTACGACACTTACTAATGGTTTCTGTTGTTATCCATGCTTTGTGCTGATGTTCTCTTTTTCTCAGTACTTCTTCACATGCCTCGTTTCATATATTTTTTACTGTTGCCAGTGGTCTTCCGTATCTATTTCATCTTCCAGCTGTTGGAGTACCTGGTATTTGTTGGATACTGTGATTGAAAATTTTTCTCTTATTTCCTGATTTCTTAGATATCCGACATTATACTGTTGCCTATAGTAGTATAGCTGTATGCTGTTGAAAATTTCTTGAGTTTTAATTTTGTTTTAGCCAACAGAAGATGGTGGTCTGATACAACATCTGCTCCTCTACATACTTTCACATCGAGCAATGATGACCTAAACTTCTTACTTATGCATATGTGATCAGTCTGATTCTCAGTTCTGTGGTCTGGTGATATCCATGTTGTTTTATGTATTCTTTTATGTGGAAATATGCTTCCTCCTATAGCTAGTTGATTTGAAGCACAGAAGTTTGCTAATAGTTCACCATTCTCGTTCATCATACCTACTCCCTGTTTTCCCATGATTTCTTCAAAGCCAGTGTTGTCTGTTCCTATTTTCACATTTAGGTCCCCCATCAAAATTGTGATGTCCTTTCTATTCTTATTGTCCAAGACATTTTGTAGTCTGGTGTAAACTTCTTCTTTCACAGACTCTTCTTTGTCGTTTGTTGATGCATAACCCTGGATGATGTTTATATTTACTTTCTTTTTGGCTGATTTAAACCTTGCTGTTATAATTCTGGGTCCCATTGCTTCCCATTCTATAAGTGCCTTATGTGCTTCCTTGGACAGCATTAGAGCCACCCCTTCACTGTGGTGGGCTCTTTCCTCCTCATGTCCTGAGGACAACACCATTTCTCCTGTGATCAATCTCCTCTTCTCTATGCCTTTCCACTGTGTCTCGCAGAGACCCAGGATATCAATCCTGTAATTTGTCATTTCTGCTGCTACCTGTGCAGTTTTCCCTTGTTCACACAGAGTGCGAACATTCCAGGTGCCAATCTTGGAGATTTTCCGAGACGAAAAAAGTTAAGTCGGCAACCCAGACTCCTTTCGGCTTTCTCTAGGTTGCTTCATTCGTCTCCTTTCGAGAGGACCTTCTTCTGTCTTGGGCGGCTGAGTTGATTTATATTCTTTATTTGACTTGTCCATGTTTGTTGAAGTTTTTGTGGTAAAAAGTTTTTTACGGGATGGGGTAACCAGCCCCATGCCCAACCCTCCTTAGTCGCTTACGACATGCCTGGTAGGGTACAGTGTTACTATTCTTTGCTCCTCTTTCGGGCCCCGGTAACACACGGGTGTACTCATTTACCTTTGCAAATTGCGGTCAGTAGTAGTTGTGGGGAGAGTATGCGCTTATGATACGGAGAACAATTACTCATGAATGCGTAAGCAAGCGGTGTATATAAATATCTTCTTTTACACGTACTGCTGTCATGTACATGGTAGATGGTTGAAAGGGGCGTGCTACAAAATGAAGTAGCAAACACATTAATAATAATAAAAAAAATAATAGTACTGCTGTCACACATATCAATAAAACCAACGCAACACTTAACCTATAAAAATGAACGCTGTGATTACTAATAAAAGAATAACCCAGCACATTCATGATTAATCATAACTTCAATTGTGGTAATCGTTTATTCAGGTCTTTTCGTGAGTACCCAACAAATAAAAAAATGAGAATTCACCGAATTTAAGGAATGAACACGACCGCTCCTGCCTCTGCGCTATAACTGACGAGCTTATTTTCATCACATTAAGAGGGGTAGTAGGACAAGTCTTGAAGTGCCGGAAGCGAATGTAGCGCCTGCGTAGATCGTCTCAAGCAACCAAAGTAAATAAAATGGCGACTGGAAAAGGGAAATATAGCTGATATAATCCTTGGCATCCTTCTGTGTCCTTTGATAATTTGCACAATTAATGAGATTTTAACATCAATTACTCATCTTCCGACCCAAGGAGGGGGTTTTCGGGAGAAACAACTTAACAGGGTGAGACTTAGTGATCAGCATTCAATGTCCAGTAGATGAAGAAATTTGTTTATGTTTCATTGTTTGCTTGACACCGAGATCCAGTCAGGAAATAACGATGAGCCATTGATGTATATTTTCTAGGAAGATGGAGTTGAGGGTCGGGAACAAATACAGACTCGGCAGAAAGATTGGGAGTGGTTCTTTCGGTGATATTTACCTCGGTAAGTATGCTATGATTTAGACAGTTGAAACGTAAATGCATCCTTTGTTTCTTCATTAGATGACAAAACTGTCCGAATTAAAATACATTAGGCCCTATAAACACGCAGCTCATTATTTGAGCGAAATAATTGATAAATAGCTATCGTATAGTCGGTGATCTTAGACTGAATGAAATAAACATTCGATGATTATCAGTAAATTGACCTGGTAATCTTTGTTATGGTCACATTAATACGACGGAAGCACAAGACACGGTTCTATAGGCCTAATACGAGATTCCAAGAGCTAACGCTCAGTAACAATGGATCAAAGTCAAATCATAAACGAGACCGAGATAATTTAGGAGTGCTATTTAAAAGTTTTCTTTTAACATTAGAAACACATCATTTCCTCGGCCCAGAGTAGGCCTATCACAGTTGTATCTCACTGTCTTCATTGTAGGCCTAATTAAATTATTAAGACCTAGGCCTACCCTATTAGTAAATGATTAGCATTGGAATCGTGGTATAATCCAACTTGTTTCTGTATCATAATTCCTGTCATTTAATATTAGCATATTTTTTTTGGGAAGTGTAGCTTATATATGTTTTGGTATTGAGAAGGGGCATTAGACAATGATGATGGCAATCCGTTGTAAACACAAGAACATATAGGCTAGGCCCTAGGGCCTAATTTCTTCGAAGTTTCTGTTAAAAGTTTTATCAACCAGTACTCAAAAAAGAATCACACCATGCACTTATCAATGCCCACAACATAAAAATGATTGGTTGAAATGAGCAGTGGAGGTGTCTTCTTCGACACCATCCAAATAAGTCACCCACGTCGTTTAGGGTTAGGTTTAAAATTCTTAAACCTAACCCTTATCCCTTTTTACTGCATGTCTGAGTTCTTTTTTAAGGCCGTATCAAGCAGATGGCCCACTGTTCTTCATTTCAACCAAATTCTTATATCATTTTTAGTTTCATGTTATGCATAGCCTACTTTTTGACTAGCACTTGAATGTTTCTAATATATTGTTTAGGATATATTTGACATGATACTATGATATCACATCACCATAGAAGGCATACTGCTTTATTCCATCTCCATTTTTGGCTAAAATTGACTTACAACACAGTATCTAGCAGTCAGCAGTTTGGATCATCATGCAAAATTTATTTTTAATGTGACACTTCCTTCATTTCAACTAATGGCCCCAAAACTCTGAACATCTTTTTCTTAAAACAAGCTGAAGTAGAGATAAAGCTGGACTAAGGTGACAGTTTCAGACATTCGTCATTTGTTGTGAACCAAACTGAGATGATTTTTTGAACAGTGATTGCTTAAACATAAATATTGATTTTTAGGATTGACATGTATTCAAATCTAATCTTCTCAACTGTGAGTTGGTAGCCTACTTGCCTTATACATAGTTAAAAGTTTTTTTCCCCCATTCTCTAAGAAAATTGAACCACCACAGCAGTTTGATCCCTGTGCAAAAGTATTGGCAAAAGAACTTCATGAACCCTCCCAGTGACCTTTTTTTCTGTAGCAGTTTTACGTGTTAATGTTGCTAGTCCCAAACACAGCTGTACCTCAGTTACTCTTAACGTATGACATAACTAGTGGTAGCAGCAGTGCTGTTCTTCTCATCTCCGTAGAGGATCCACAGAAGCCGTTCAGGGTATTTGTCATTTGCCGCACACAATTCTGATACATTGTTTTGAATGGTGATTGAGTGCATGTAGAGTAAGTCATTATGTGTCATGTCATGCTTTAAGGCTTTGAAGATCGGTTTGCTCCACAACTTTCTCTCGAGCATTCAAGTAATTTATATATTCATTGTTTTTTTTTCTAGTCATCTTGTCATGTCATCATATGTGTCATGTGTTCCTTTGCATCTTCTGCCCTCGGTCTTTCTTCTTGTCTTGTTTTCTAGAACCTCCTTTCTGTTTATGTGATCAGTACATTTTGCCTATTTTTTCATTTTTATAAGTAGTAGTCTTGAAATATTGATTTCTTGTGATATTTCCTCCCTTAAATTCTTTGCCATCCATGCTGTGCATAGATTTCTCCTTAATAATGATATTTCTGTCTTCGCAGTGTTCTTTCTGTTTGTTCATTGATTCGAGTTTGCATTCATACAACAGTATTGGTTCAGTTTAGCACTGCAAGACACACTGCTAGAGGTCTATTTATTAACATGGTTTTTATTTTTAAGGAAGTCTCCTTGTATCATGTACATTTTTTTTCTAGTATCAGTTTTATGGATTCCATTCGCAGTTACAAGAGTTGAGTATCTGACTGGAATTTGTTCACACAATTTAATATCTTTCCATTTATCTTACCGTACAACCAATCATTGTGTTCTGTTTTGCCATTTGTTTCTGCTTGTAGAATATTTTAATTTTTTCCTTTTTCTTCACTTGGCTGCATTTTTTCTACAGCTTCTGTAGGTGTTCACTTTCTATTATAATTACTTTCTCATCTGCATATTATAAGCTGTTTATCATCTGTCCTCTTCTAGTATTTCTGATAAATCTTATTCATTTTTTTCCCTTATCTGTAACCTTCCAATATTTTTTCACTTGTATGAGCTCTGCTAAAAGCACACAACTTTCTCATACTTTCTATCAAAAACTTCTGTATTGTGATAAAATTAAGCTACTGGCATGGATTAACAGAATCTTTATACTGTAAATCAATTTTTTTAATTTGTGGGCCAATGACCCCTGTGAATGGATACTGTGTACATATCCTAAAACTTAAAATAATTTTAAGAATGCTTTTATGTACATTTTTATTTCAAGAGCGGTCCATGGCCTACATTGGACAATCAAAGAGGTCTATAGCTTTTATCGGCCAATCAAAGAGGGGTAATTTCCTATTACTCGTACCTTTTTGCTCCACAGTGAATATGTGTAGTTATGTCCAGTTTCGTAGGAGTTAGGGTTAGGTTTAGGGTTAGGATTAGGGTTTACACTAACCCAAACCCTAAAGCTAAACCTAACCCTAACTGCTACGAAAGAACACTTAACTACACATATTCACTGCGGAGCAAAAAGGTACGAGTAATAGGAAATTACCCAAAGAAGTCTATAGCTTTTATCGCTCAAAGCAGTCCGTGGCACAAAAAAAGTTTAAGAAATCCTGCTGTAAATTAACCAGAGAAATGACTGATTTTTAATGGTTTCATGGCACATATTTTCTTCATATAACTTGCACTGATGTGATGAATAATACACATATTGACATTTTTAACTGTTTATCACAGGCACAGATATTTCCAATGGCGAAGAAGTGGCCATAAAGTTAGAATGTGTCAAGACAAAACATCCGCAGTTACATATTGAGAGCAAGATTTATCGGATGATGCAGGGAGGTGGTAAGCCATCCATGTCCTTGTGCCCTTTGGCTAGAGAAAGCGCTGCACTGCAATAATCCTGATAGCTGTGTTTCTCAACACATGATCCAGACTTCAAAAGCTGTTAAGAGATTAGAGGAGGGCCATCATTAGTTTTTATGTAAACCATTCAAATAGTTTAGGGGCTTACTTCTCCATATGTGGTGCATTTTGAAAAAAAAAAAAAAAAAAAAAAAGGAAACTTAGACATATCTGATTTTGAGAAAAATACAAAAAAAACGTTTAATTCGATTGTAAAAATATCATTTGTATACAAAACTTCACATTCTCAACCATCAGATGGTCTGTGTTTTTAAAAATAAAAAATGATCTAGAATACAATCAGTATGCACTTGAAAGCGCTGACCTGTTCAGAAACATCAGTGTGACACTGACTATTAAACCCAGTTTTCTCAGAATTTAATATAACTTATATACTCGAGTATATGTCGCACAATTTGTTCCCTTTTTAAACCTTGAAGAACGTACCCCTGACTTATATTCGAGTCACACAAAAAAAGATTTATGAAACCGGTCAGTGCTGCCCTTACCGCAGCACACTTGTATCCTTCATATATAAACTTAATGCATCATTAAGTGTTTTAACAAAATATCATAAGTAATACACGTTTGAACTCCTATTAAGTCACATATTTCAACTGGAGTACGCTTATTACCAGCCTCCTTCATTTGATCTATCAGCAACACCACTACTTCTTTCATTAGATTCAATTTCATCAGTCATCAGAGTCTAAATCATTCCCTTATTCAATATCTACATATGATTCGGCAGCATGGTTTGCATCCTGAGTTTCTCAGATCCCAAAGCATTTGACCACCTGGAAAGCATTCGCATAAAAAGAAGAAAAAAATCACGAAAAATATCGATCATCTCTATAAAAAAAAATTCAGAAATACCGAAGCATTTTAATGTAATGGAAATCTATTTATAACTCAGGTCTAGCTAAATACAGAGATCTCGTTGCTATTCAGTGACAACCGACAACAGTAATGATGACTTTCTGGGCGAACAAACTTTATTTTCAAAGGGTTAAGAATTGGGCAAGCAGGCCCATCTGATATTCTGCCCTTCTTTTCTCTCATCTTTTATACTGAATTCGTTTATTCTCATACACGTTTTACATATGAATGGGGCGATTTCAACCATTTTAAACGGAAAAGGGTTAGGCTGAAAGTGGAAAAAATGTGTAGAAAGCCAAGGACATTCCAGTGCAATGTGGGAATTTGGAATTTACGAAAAAGTCGTACGACTTATAATCAAGTTTTCAATTTTGGACTGTTTTTTAAGTCTTAAATTCTAGAGGTTAACTTATAGTCAGATCGACTTAAACTCGAGTAGATACAGTACTGTCTTAGATGTGTATAACTTTTCATTCAATATTTCCAATTAAAAATTAACCATGACAGAGGTCCTTGAAGGAGTTTCTTATGATTACAATAGCCACATTTATTGAATTTGTCATGTCATATATATCTATTTTAGTTAGTCTGTGTGCTTGCTTCTGGAGACGAAGTTAACAGGTTTGAAACCTGATAGCATCATGTACCAGACTACCAGCTGGTACCTTCTACTAGCTGTAAAAGGGTACCTGATAAGGAAAGCAAGCAACAGTGAGAATGGGAACTAGTTCTCTCCCCCCTCCTCCCCCCAATAAAGCTGAGACTAGTATAATGAATTCTAACACTTCACTCTTCTGTGGCAGGCAGTATCTGCAATGGGACCACCTCGAAGAGTTAGTCTATATTGCAGTGATGACAGTTATTAGGGTGAAAGTCCACTCTATTCGTAGCTACTCCCTGTGACTGTACTTCTAAAGTGTTGAGAAACACTGAATAAGGAGACAAATCAACATGTTTAATAACATTTCCTTCTTTTGAATGTATGTACTTAACTGATGCGTATTGTGGAAAAGAAAAGAACTTATAGCAGGTATCCATGAGATGTATCATTTCTGTTACCACCTAAAACAGATCTGACTCATGCCCAAATGATTGAGATCAGCTTCTGTTTCAAACATTAAGAGAATTGTTTATGAATATTTTTAAGTATGAGTCATGTAGTGCAGCATTGAAACTGATTCGCATAGCAATGTCTTTACTGTATTTTAATAACATTAAAGAATACCTCAGCATTATGTTCTCTCAATGCTTCATTGCTGCACAATGTATTCTCGTATAGTTGTCATCAGCTTTTGATTTCTTGTGTGCGATGTGTATGTGGAGTTGTAATCTGCCATTATGTGTGTTAATAGTTACAAAACTTTGTTTCCTTTGCAAGTTATTCTTGCTTTCATAGAAAATTGTTATGAAAAGTATTAAATAATTTAAAGGCAGGCTGTCATTTTGTTAGTTCCGCTGACAATAAAGCATCCAGTGAATTAAGTTGTGCTTTTAGAGAAAGTTATCAATAATTCACAGTTTTTACATTGTTTTCTTTTCAGATTCAACTTTTTTGGAAACGTTTAAGTTTTATTCTGTTTTTGCAAGTTAAAAAAAAAATTTGAAATGCATGAACAGCTTCCCTGAAGTTATTTAATTTGAGCAATACTCATTATGCTTGAGAATTTTCCTGAGGTAACAAGGACTTCACAATCTGGAATGAATGAGAGATAACTCACACATTATGTGATTGCATGTTAGCACATTGATTCCATATGTTTGCTTTGTGTGTTGTGAATAATAATAAAAATATTGGCTTACTAACAGCAAACCTTGCAGTGTATTTGCTTACCTAACTGCATATGTTACCTGTAAGAGGCATGTCAAAAAATACATGCAGTTTTTTTTTTTTTTTTAAATGACCAGCGTTCAAGTATAATATTTTGAAATTAAACAGTGAAATGTGCTTATAAAAAGCAGAAATATGACGTTTTTTTGACATTGTTGCTTTAATAAAATAGTGATCACAGTGAACGTTATCGAGCCTGCTAGAACAATGTTATTTTTCTTTGGTAATATTGACTTCAGTTCCCACGGGTCTTTGGGGAGGCAAATAAAGAATAGTTACTACTACTTCAGGCAAGTTGTTAGTGGTGACAGATATGAGGGTGTGCATGAGACTGGCAAACTTGAATGTAAAACAAAGTGCTACAGAAGCCACTACAAAGTGCTACAGAAGCCACTTACAACAAGAGCACATTTGGCTAGGAACAGCCTTCCTGTAAGGTGACCAGCTACATAAAGGAGTGGAAAGGGAAGTAATATTTGCAACAAGCAGTGTATAAAGATGTTCTTGTATTGAATAACTGGACAGCTAAATGTATTAAGCTACCCCGGTTTTCTTCTTTTAAAATACTGCTGGCACTAGAGTAAAAAAAATAAAATATGAATAAAAAGAGAAGAAAAGACATTACACTTTTAATGGGTGACCTAAATGCACAGTTAGGAGCAGACAACAGTAGCTTTGAAGATATGAGAAAAATCACATTTATCAAGTCTTTTATAGCACATTTCACTGTATCGTGATATTTTTTTTTCTTTCTAAAGTAAAATTTGTACAAGAATAAAAACAGCAGTGAATAATAGATTTGATGTGATTTCTGATCAAGCTTACCATCATGTTGTCATGTTTTGTGGTATGTATCTCTTCTCATCCTTGTTCCCTCTCCCAAATTTATGGGTGTATTTGTATGTAGCACATCCTAAATTTATAACAGAGCTTTTCTGTGTTTGGGGGGGGGGGGGGGGGGGGGGGGGGGGGCTTGTAGTAAAAATATTTATTTTAAGATGTGTATAGTTTGTGACGCTTCAGCTTCTCTGCTATCAGACAGTATAGGTTACATTTTTACTAACTAGATTAAAATACACTTGGAATATGTTGGAAACTTCAGTATGGTTCTGACTGAGTAATCTGATTTTCTTAGAAAGTGATATTTCAGACATACGTATCTTCTTCTTCTTCATTCGTCCTGAGAAGGACGTTGGTTGCGTTGTGTCCGTTTACAGCGAAGCTGCGATATTTGCGCCTTTCGGCCGACACATCCGATTTCAGCACGGCATTTTTGGGACCGGGTTAGCCTTCCCTCTTCGATCCCTACTCACTCAGCCAGACTGCAGTGAGCAGTGATGCAACCTGTTTCCAGGACCACCACTTGGAGGTGGAGTAGGGTCTTGGTCAGCTCTGGTTCGCTGACCGTGACGCAAGCAGTCTAGCTGTGGGTCGCTAACTGCATTTCTCACTTTTGACGCGTCTTAGGTCCCAAGACATACGTGTCTGAATATTAGTGTAACATTGGCTGAGCTGTTAGAACACTTTCTTCTTACGGCACAGTTACTGGATTCTGGGATTGAAACCTGTTGGCATCTTGCTCTAGTCTGCCCAGCTGTAAATGGGTACCTGACAAGGGAAGGCAGAGGCAGCGAGGAACTGGTCACTCCACCTGATAAAGCTGGACCTAGTCTCCTGCACTTCACTTCCCAACAGTAGTTTCTGCTGTGGGATGGGCTTGATGAGGGTTTTAATTTTAAAAATATCCTGATTTCTCTAGAAATATCCTGATTTTTCCCTGCATTCGCGAATGTTAAAATTAGGAGAGGAGTCAGAATCAGTGAGCTTGTAACTGACTTAACACAAAACTACTGACTCCTTGAATTCAACGCCACATCCCTCATTTTTATGGCTTTACATAACAAGCGCTCAAATACTTATTGTGCTGACAAATCTTAGTACCCGTGCTCCATCAAACAACTGTTTGTATCATCAGCCACTTATGAACACAACAGCAGTTCTTTAAAATGTTTGTGTGGCAACAAAATACAACAAATTAGTCTACATTTAAAATACATAGCCTAGGTACTTCCATCTCACATTAAAGAATGTTGTTTTATAATTTTGACCCCTCATGTCATGTTTGTCACTGGGTGTTTTGGGAAGAGCACTTATATAAAGAGAGAATGTTGTCACTGTAACTATCACTAACGCTTTGCATGTTCGTCAGTGTTTGTCAGAGCTGCATGTATCATTTTGTTTTCATCACTTTTTATGCACTTCACTTTGTTGTAGTTAACACTGATGTTTACACAAAACAGAGATTATGGCTAACATTTAAATAATGTTTTACTGAGAAATAACTCAATTATGGATGTACAGTAAGTTCTCTGTTTCATAAGTTTGAAGCCTGATATAATTACTAATTTGAATTTTATAAACGTGTCCATTTGAAATTTGTGCCCATTTCACATTAGTGCTTTTTGGAAAATTTCTGAAAAAAAAACAAACTAAACAATGGCAGAAATGACCAAGAAAGGGCTATGATTGACGTAAATAAGCTATCTGTAGGTACCACAAACTGATTTTTCATTTTGTTTTTACAGTGTCTTTGTTTATAGATCTTAATGGATCTCTTTAAGCCATGAAATTTCCTTTTTAAATTTTAAAAATCGGACATCAAACAACCGAGTTACAGCATTTCAAAATTGTGGGGAATTACAAAAATTTTCAAACATCTTCGCACCGAACAAATTGCCTGACTTTGCACACTCATAACTACAGTCAACAAACACTTACCAAGTCAATAATGCTTTTTGTACAAAGTCATACAAGTCCTTATTGCAGAAAAGAAACATGGGAAGTACAACAAATCAATTAAATGAATTATGGTCCATCAAAATTGACAAAAGATGCAGTAGCAAGTCTCATTGTTGTGCTCGCAAAGTGCAAATATGCATTTTCATGCACTCATAAATCAAAAACTACACACAGGAAAGCTATAAGATTTATTGAGCTTAAAGAGAGCAATATATACTTGATGCTTAATTTTTTTGAGCCACATGAATCACTGAATACTATAAAACTGCATTATGTGAAAATGGATCGAAGGCTAAATTTGCAGTTGGGAAGAAAAATCTCACGAAATTCCAAATGTTGTCATAAAATCATGAATATTGCAGCTATAGAGCTGAAAACTTCCATATTAATGTAATTTGAGTTGTACAATTCAAATTGATGGTTATTTTCTTGATTGAAACAACCTTAACTGCTTAAAATTTGATTTTTATAAACAAAGAAACATGACATATTAGTCCGTGTCCAACTCAGTCACTTGAGGTCAGCTGCATCAAAATTCCTCAAGTGAATCTCCTCTCAGGGCACTGGCTTGTTGTACTGACATCTGGCACCTGTATTGTAGCTGTCCTTTACTCACATTCTGTTCATGTAGCACAGAGAAACCAAGAGGTCACCTGAGAGAAATTTGTTGGGAGGGACGGGAAGAGGACAAATTACATGATTGTGTTATTTTATTATTAATACAAAAAATGTCGGCCAAATTATTTTTTCTTTCCCTTTGTTAATCATTAAGCATTTATTGCGGCATTAATTTTTACTGCATTTACCATTTAAATCATTATATTAATTATACAGTAGATTGTAAGTCTCTCTTTTACATGGATTATGTCATTTGTCTTTTATGTTTGTAATTGCAAATAAACTCAAAACCTGTAGAGACTTCCAGGAAAGCTTCAACTACATAATTTCATTAGCCTAATGATTTTTAACATCAGAGAATGAGAGGAAATAATATGATATATACACTTTACACAACAAGACGTACTAGCTCCGATGTTGCATTTTCCTAGTCCTTCAGAAGACAGAACTGTGCCAACAGATTTGTCACAGTAGAAATCAGTGGCAGAGCCGGACGTCTGCCTCTTCCCATCATTGAAAAATGTGCATCATAACGATTGTCCCCTGAAATAATTGAGAAAAAAAAGGTTAATTATGCGAGAGAGGCAATTTTAAAAAGAAAAAGATTAACGTTCACAAGCTAAATTCTAAACATGACCTTTGACATCCATAACGTTATCGAAAGTAGGTCAGCGGCTTTACAAGCTGTTACTAAGTGTTAGACCTTAATTCTGATACCGAATGTTTAGAAAATGGTGATGGTCCTATAAAACAACCAAATAGCTACATAAACAACAATTCCCCACCCCCAAAATTGCTTAAAAAACGAAAAACTTTCTGTCTAAATGTGTGAATCGAGCAGCCACATTTGGCTGTTCTTTTACTAATACATCCGCCCTCCGTCAATTGCCATTGCTATATTGGAAATAAACAAAATAGGTCTGAAATGAGTAGAAATAAAACAAAATTCAAAACTTACTCAGAACACATATTAAGTCGACTTCCATTGGTGAAACTTTCATTTCAGCGCCTGAGTCATTTCGTGCTGTGTTTCGTACAGCCGGCCCATCGTGTCCGGGTTTGTCAGATGGAACATCTGCCTTTATGTTTACACGCCGAAATGTGTTGGAGGTGCTCTGTTTTAACGTTATTTCGCTCTTTGCTCAAATAACGACGGTGTTTAAAACTTTGATACGATTTTAGCAGTATGGCTGCTCGTTTGTTTGATGTAACACAAGTGTAGGTAGGCCTCCCAGATGTGTATTAAAATTCAAACTTTCTCATTCACTTCGAATTTACGATATCTTCCTATACAAAATCTGTACCTTGTGTTACATGTGCGTAAACCTCAGTTTCCGCTCTTCTCAATGGTGAAAACCGTATTAGTGTAGCATTTTTGAGGACATAGCGCGGACGCTATGAATGAGGTGGGGGTCATTTCAAGGAATTTCGCTTTCGTGAGCGCCGGTCAGCCAGCGCACGGTAAAAGCGGTTTCGTGGTGTTTTTGTTTTTTGTCTCACTCAATTTCAATGACACGCAGAAAGTTATAATTGACATATTATGAAAGAAGAAAGATCAAGGAACCGGAAGATATAATTTTTATTTAGAAAAGGCAAATTAATTACTAGGCAGAGCGAGGTTGAAAAGGGCCCAAACTGGGCCTCGCTTGCGCGTTACAGAATTTTCCGACCGCCGCGCAAGAAGCAGTTTGTTGTACCTACTATCTGTCTGATAAGGGTGGGACCACGTGGTTAGCTCATGAGTTCAGTTTGTTTTTCAGATTTGATGTAAGGCAAATTGAAGCTGTTTCTCATTGTTTGTGACCATGTTCATGATAAGTTAAAGTTAGTCTCATAGCAAATACTGCCATAGGAAAGTGAAGTGTTCCAGCCATCACTATACTAAGTCTCAGATTTATGGTGACCAGTTCAATTCCTTGCCACCTTTGCCTTCCCTAACTCAAGAGCAGAACTGGTACCCATTTAGAGCCATGTTATAGTATGTCATACAAAGCAACTGATATTGCCTTGAGAGGCCAGCGACGTAACCACTCTGCCAATCAGAAGCTTTAGGTATTACTTAATTTGATGAGAATACATTTTTTTATTAAAATAAAGTAAATTTAATAGTTATAGTTACCCTTTACTTTACAGGCTACAGAATGATTACCTGCAAAGAAAAAAGCGAAGAAAGTCCGTTAACTTACTTACTTAGTCGTTCCTCTTCTACCGTGAGGTGTAGAGGTTTGTAAGAGAGAGTGCCATACTATTCTATCGGCTGTCTTCCTCCTGGCTTGGTTCCATTCTAGTCCTCAGTCTTTCAAAGATTGTCTAATGTTGTCCTCCCAGCGGACTTTGGGTCGTCCTGGAGGTCTGGATCCCTGGCTCTTAGTTTCCCATGCTTGCTGTAGTAGCCAATCTTCTCCCTTTCTGCAGACATGGCCAAACCATCTCAGTTGGGACTGTTCTACTTGGGTCTGCAGGTGTTGGGTTTTTAGGTCTTGACATATCGTCTGGTTGCGGACCATGTCTCTTCTTGTTACTTCAACCACCTTCCTCAGATACCTCATTTCTGAGGTTTGGATCTGGCTTTTGTGGGTTGTAGTCATTGCCCATGACTCGCATCCATACGTCAAGACTGCGTCATAAGTGGAGCGGTATACAGCCATCTTTGTCTTCTTACCAACTTCTCTTTTGCTGAGGAATCCTCGATTTATGGCTTGAAAAAGTCTCCCAGCTGCTGCTCTTCGGGTAGCCAACTCTTCTTTGATGCCTCCCTTCCAGTCTATGACAGCTCCAAGGTATTTAAAGTGGTCGACCTGCTCCAGGACCTGTTCTCCCAGCGTAATCTGATATCTTCTTTCCTCTCGTGATATCACCATGGTTTTTGTTGTCAAGCTGCTTATGATCATCCCTCTCTTCTCCAGCTCTTCCTTCCAGACTTGCAGGTTGGATTGAAGATGTGCCTCTGATTTAGCAATCAGGGCAACATCATCAGCAAATGCCAGCTCTGAAATACAGACCTGTCTCATCTTCCAGTACCCCACTGAATACTTTCTTGTCCTCTCCTTACATGCTATGATGACATCGTCCATGAGGAGTATGAAAAGATAAGGTGACAGGATATCACCTTGTCTTACACCGGTGGTGGTCCTGAATTCTTTTGACTTATGGTTTGCCGAATTACGTAATTTCTGCAAGACTTGTAGAAGCTCTGTATAGTATGAATCAGAGGTGTTGGAATGTTCTTCCTTGCCAAACAGTCCCAGAGTTTGTTCCAGGGGACCTTGTCAAATGCCTTTTCCAGATCTAAGAAGCAAGATGGATCTCACTCTTATACTCAAGAGCCTTTTCACTCAACTGTCTGAGTGTGAAGATTAGGTCTTGAGTACTTCGATTTGCTCGGAAGCCACACTGGACCTCATCCATTTGTGGCTCAGCTAGGCATCTGAGTCTCTGCTCCAGTATTCTAGAGATTTTACCAGGGACACTGAGAAGGGATATGCCTCTATGGTTTCCACTTTGTTGGTTGTCACCCTTTTTGAAAATCGGTGTTATTATGGCAATCTCCCAATCCTTTGGTATGGTCTTGTTGCACCAAGCTGCCTGTAGGACTCTTAGGAGTAATAGGTCGCCTGCTGCTCCCATGTACTTAACCATTTCTGGTGTTATGCCATCATGTCCTGCTGCTTTGCTCATCTTGATTTTCTCCAGTGCTGCCTTCAGTTCTTCCAACTTTAAGTCATCTTCATCACCATTGGTTTCCCCTTCTGTGTCAGTGGTTATCATTTCTGATGCTTGACCTTGCTCACCATCCAGGAGCTCTGAAAAATATTCTTTCCATCTTTCCATTACTTTTTTTGGGGGCAGTAAGCAATTTGCCTTGCTTGTCCTTTATAAATTTAAGAGGACATTGTTTTTCCTTCCTCATATTCTTTAGGGTCTTATAGAACAATTTCTGGTTTTCTTGCGCATCGCTTTCTAGCTTTTCTCCAAATTCATCCCAGGGCTTCTGTTTTGCTGCTAGCACCTTGTTCTTTACTTCTGTTCTGAGTATCATATATTCTCTGTATTTCTCTGTTTTTCCTGGTGTGTTTTTTGCTCCTAAGTATTATTTTCATGCCTTTTTCTTCTCTGTTTTCTCTTTAACCTCATCTGTCCACCAAGGTGTCCTCTTTCTCTTGTTCCAAAATCGAACTTCACCACATGCTTCTGCTGCAGCTGTCTTTATGATGTCCTTGAATTTCAGCCAGAGTGTTTCCAGGTCATCAGGTTGTTGTTCTGTGTTTTTCACTGCTGTAGCAATAAGCCCCTGGTATCTGGTCTTCACTTCTGGCTCTCTCAGCTTGTAGGTCTTAATGCTTGTTTCCCCTGTTCATTTACTTAGCTTCTTGCGTGATGTTAGGCAGTTCCAAGGCCGAGTAACTCTTTCAGTTGTTCTTTTAATTGTTAAGTAGTGGTCACTTTCAATCTCTGGCCCCCTCCATACTCTAGCATCACGGACATACTTGAATGAGCTCTTCCTAACAATGGCATAGTGGATCACTGACTTCTCATTCTTTGTTGGTCCATTAACATTAGAATAAAAGCTCACTTGTGGTAAGTGCTATGACTGTCATGATAAGTACAGTGCTGAATTCAAGTGAAAGTGGCAGCATCAGGTGCAAAAAGGAAAACAACGTTGGCAAAGCATTTGATGATTCACCATATAATTCTGCTTTTCTATTTTTGCTGCTGGGAAGCATGGAGCTGCCAATGTAGTTGGTCACCTTGCATGAGGCCTGTACCAAAGCATTCATGTGCTCGTGCAACAGTTGCTTCTGTAGCATTTTCTTCCACATAATGAGATTGCAGCCCATGCACAACCTCATATTAGTCACCACTTACGACATGTCTGAGGAAGCGGTAGTACTATTCTTTCTTTGTCTCCTCAGAAACCCCCCGGGCACAGCAGGGGGGTGAGCCACACTACTGTACATCGTTAGTTTGTGATAAGGTGTGGGGAAAAATGGCAAACTGAACAGTTGTCATCAAGGTTAGCTAGTGCATTATGTGTTCTCAGTGCTCATTTTTTTTTTTTTTCGTACGCCCTCTAATACTCGAGGCGAAATCTCAGGTTATTATTTATGTCTAACCTGACATTGATTTTACGTGAGTATCCCTTTATTTCTTGTACAGAGACAGGTGTCCCTCGCCATTCAGGCAAATACTCGCCGATTTTGGAGGTACCCATTGCAGCTGGGTCGGCTCAGGAGCCGCCAGTCCCTGGTCGACGACACTCCTTCAAATGTCCTCGCCAGGTCTCGAGTTAATCCAGTCCATATCCCGGTCGACGAAAAATCCTCAAATGCCGTCGCCCGGGTTTGATCCTGTATCACCCGGTCGCCAGAGCGGTGTTGTAACCACTACGCTAGCGCGGCTCCCAAGTGCTCATTTATATTTTTATGTAATTGTTTATGCATTATAATTAAATGCCCAGAAAATAGTCGCACGTCAGGTATCATTTATTGATTCCACATTACGCATCCCCCCTACTTTTTCACAATTTCAATGGGGGAAACTTGTTCTGTTTAAAGAGTGTTCATTTATATGAGTTCCTCAAACACATCTTAATGTTAGCAGAGAACGTACTGTACATGTTTGCAGAAAACGTATCACATATCTTCTGAAAATGTGTGCACACTACAATATTGTTTATAGGTTCTTTCCACACCCCCACACCCTTTTTAAAATAGAATTTTCCTGAGTCAGAATTTATTGTACAGGTCAAAAGTGGAAAGAAATAATATTTCATCAATGATTAAGATGAATATGTTACTTCTATTTCTTATCATTAATATCTTCAGTATCTAAACTGTTTAGTTAAGCTTAATTTATTACAAGGAAGCATGGTACATTGGTCCTTAAATACAGTTTTGAGGTTCTGTAATATTAAACTTCTTTAAGTAACTGAATTTAATGAAAATTATGTCTGCCCTCTGTTTATTGATCAAGTTCTTATCAGTACATTAAAAAATACATGTATTAATATGTAAATATTTGTTGTATGTACTTAAAAAATATGTTGTCTTATATTTATGGTTTTGTGTACAGTATTCTTGTCTTTGGCTCCTCAGTCGGCATTCCGACGATCAAATGGTGCGGAGCAGAAGGTGACTACAATGTCATGGTGATGGAACTCCTTGGCCCTAGTCTTGAGGATCTGTTTAACTTCTGCTCACGCAAGTTTAGCCTTAAAACAGTCCTGCTTTTAGCAGATCAGTTGGTAAGTTGACGAAACTGTCATACTTGCTGGTGTCATTTAAAATTCATGGATGACATTTTTATTGTGCAGTCAGACCCCTCTTAGTGCTGCTGAATTTAGACTGACCATCACTGCTAACATTCATTTAGCTAATCAGAACACTTCCCACATATATGCTTGGCTTCTCACAAGCAATCAAGGCTCTCTTCTGAGAAATGTAGTCTAATTCTCTGTGCTAAACCTCTGTCATGATCATGTGTGCAAACATTCTTGTTCCCTTGCAAATTAAATATCTGTTATTTGATGTTACAACAATTTCTTGATGATTAAACTTATTTTGTTTGCTTCAGTGCTTTCCATTCCGCAAATATTTAACATTTTCTGAGGTGATTTTTTTTTTTTTTGCGGTTACATTTCCTTCAATAAATCCACACTGTTGTTCTCAAGTTTCTGGCGCGATTCTCCATTGCATCTTTGATACCTTCGTGATGTGATTCATGAAGCTAATGGTTCGATTTTATTCACATTCAATGGTTCCAAGATTTTAGGCATTACAATGAATGCTGACTCACATAACTCAAGAGGGAATACTGCTGGCATCACAGACTGCATTCAGAAGATTAGTAAAGAAGTTCACTCAGAACATATCTAACTTTAAAAGTAATTCACGAACATATAAGCCACCATAATAAATTATCTGTAATGGCACGAAAAGTAAATTCTATTTGCGGACAGTGACAGCTGATATATTTACAGTCACCAATTTATATGATATTTGAAGGAACATAGATGCTATTCACATATGACAGTATAAGCCCCATTTAGTACTCAGGATAACAAAACAGTGTTCTACTGAGCCATTATAACATAGCATAAATGCAGGTAGTCCAAGAGACAAGAAGGGACAGGGTCCACAGCCAGATGAAACATCACTGACGCAAAAGCAAGAATTGCAAAGGCATAGTCAGCTGTCTACTATCATGAAAAGCAGTTGTATCAACAAAGGCCATATTCCGTAGTGAGGAAAGAAAAGAGTATTACGATGGTTATTTTTTTATCCTACATAGCCTGCTGATAGCGCGTCCGAAGCTAGGCAGTGGTCCCATTCAGAAGGACCTGGGTTCGATTCTCCGGTTAGCCACTCACGTCTTGTTTTTCTGTTGCCTAGTTCTCTACTTCTTTATTTCTCACGAGTGCCTGAAACATATTTTTATGTGTGTAATGTTTATTTATAACCTGCTGATAGCATTACCCAGCAGTCCTTGTTCTGGAATCCCCAGTGTAAGAGAAGAGGCAGACTAAGAACCCTTAGAGAAGAGAACTGGAGACAGAAATGAAAATTATGAGGAGCACGTGGACAGATCTTGAGCTTGTGGCTAGAGGTGGGCAAATAGAGACACTTAGCTGTGTCGAGACATTCGAAACAGTGGGTTAAACTGTGTCGACGCACTGTTTCGAAACAACGGCACAGCGGCTCTTTTGCCCGTATCGGGGAGAAAGAAGTCTCTTATAGACAGTACCGGGGCGGGTATACATGAACTGTGTGAGACAATTTCCTCTGTTTTTACTGTCGTGTGTGAAAATCTATGGTGTTTCGTGTGACCACAATTCAATATTTTTACACAAGTCTTCATTATGATGAAATAAAACGTAGATATGATGATAGCTGCAGTATATGGGAAAATAATAAAAAACAACAATAATAATAACAGTAATAATAACACATGATATCAAACTAGAGTAAGCTAGTTTTGGTAGACAATTATTCAAATCCACACCGAGTACACAGATATCAGCAGAGCTAATAAAGTGTCCATTACATTTATACGAACACACGGACACTTTCAACTTTAACATAGCGCCTAAAACATTGACAACTGCAGCACTGACATAATTTCTAGTGTCTATAACTTCTCAGCAAAAATAATATCACTTGTAAAATCAAGTCATCATAACATCATCATATGACATGTTTGATATTCCATACTAATGTTCCGAACGGTTTATTCGAGGCAGACACGAACTGCAACTGTGTCCATGTATCGAATCTGTCGGACTGTCGGTGCTGTTTCGAAGCATTGTTTGACACATACACACAGTAGCCATCTCTACTCTGCAAAACAGCGAGGCAGACAGGAACCGACTGTATCGACACGGCAAGAAGGCTCTGTATCGAATCGTTCGGGTACGATACTGTATCGAAGCATTGTTTCGAAACATACACACAGTAGCCATCTCTACTTGTGGCATGTGATAGGACTTTGCCTGTGCTTGTTGAAGGCATAAGCTCCTTGGGCTGCTAAAGGGTGTTGATTGAGGGGTGCTAAAGGGTGTTGATTGATGTATCATATATTATTTAATGCATGTGAGACGTGGACAGTAAACAAATAGATGGACAGAAAATTGGAGGCAGCATAGCTGTGGCTCTTAAGAAGAATGCTGTGGATGCTTTGGACAGCCAGCCAGTCAAATGTAGAGTCCTCAGAGAAACAAAAGAAAGTCGCTTGATAAGGCAAAGACAGTCAAAGTCCTTTGGACACATCATGAAAAGAGAACAGTTTACCAGTAACAACTAGTAAATAAAATTCAAAACTAAAGAGAAGAATAGGAAGACAAGTAATGCCTGAACAGACTGACCACAGGACTTTTAGGAAAGAGATTGTAGATATAGCTGATCCTAACCATCAGCGACTATAGGAAATAGGGAGACATAAAGATGCAGCTGATTTTAAACACCAGAGACCATAGGAAATAGAGAGACAAGATCACCAGTGTTACCATAGCTGTCAGTGTTAGTGAATGAGTTGATGAATTCAACAATGTCAGTTTCTGTTTCCTTTCTTCTTTTGTCTTCTTATATCTTATAATATAGTCTTTGAGGGTCTGATTGGCATAGTAGTTAGAGCACTTGTCTCTCATGGCCAAAGTTACAGTATCAAATCCTTGTGGCATCATGCTGCAGCCTACCCATCTGTAAATGGGTACCTGACTCTGCTCATGAGTTGGCAAAGGCAAAGAAGGAATTCATTGCAACACTTCATAAAGTTAGACAGTATAGTGAAGTCTGTAACACTTCACTCCCCCTGTGGCAGTATCTGCAATGGGACTACCTTTACCTTTAATATACAGGTTGTTTCAAAATTATTTATTACACACTTGGAATGCATATAACTCACACATAACTTAACATAAAATGTTGCTATTTTGCTAGAAAATAGCGGTATAATGGATACAAATGTATTCAATTTGGATTATTACTTGTGAAGTTTTTTAATGGAAGGTTGTGTTTATCTCAAAATGCGTACAGAAAGGGACATGACACGTCAAATTAAAACTGCATGTTTCTCTATTCATTTAGTAACAGTACAGAATGGCAGTCAGTTTTTCAGCACTGCGAACAATGCATTGTTGCAGGTCGTCGACACTTTGAACATTAGTGACTTTAAATGTGAAAATGCTATAATTCTATCTCTAATGATAAATGAATTATCAGCATTCAAAGTGTGTATACATAATTGTGAAACACCCTGTAGATTCAGACTTCTTCCTCATATATTGGTATTCTTTGCTGCTCTTGTTTTTTTCTGCCCCTTTCCAGCTTCACTGATATTACAAGTATTTCTCTTCCAGTTTGCTGAATTGATTCATTCATCATATCCTACTGTTTATGTTTACATATTAATTCACAGCACTCATTTTCAATATGTATAATATGTGTTATTTTTTTATATATATAATATAATAATATACTTTCCATCAAAAGGTGTTACAAGTTGAGTAACATTTTTGTACAAAGGTGAATTCCATTCTAGAGATAGGAGCAGGAAATGTGACATTAAAATAACGTTTTAGTTGTTATCAAATATTGACACAACCATATTAAGCAATGAAAAAGCAGACTAGCTGAACTGGAAGCAAGCATGATTGAAACAAACACTCCAGCCAACATGCAGACAGCTAAACTTTTAGTCCATAACATCTTCAAACAAGAATGTCTGAACTATATAAATAAATGACCCACCCAGACAGAAATGACAAGAACAGACTACTATACATGGAGCAGAACACAGTATTCCAATGAAAAACAGAACACAGCAAGCACTTAAAACGAATTAAACCCCTCACTCAAGGCTTATTGCCACTGCTGTACCCATCCAGATGAGACAGTTCAAGATGTGCATGCCCAGAACTGACCACAGAATCAGCAGCCATCATTTAAATACATCAGCAACAAATATAGAACCCAGGAGGGACTGTGCTTATTTCAGTGTTTTTAAATGGACAATTTCTTCTTATGTGATATTAATAATAAAAACTGTAGTCAGCTTATTTTTTTAAAACTTCCACAGATTAGCAGAATAGAGTACATCCATTCAAAAAATTTCATTCACCGAGACGTTAAACCAGACAATTTTCTCATGGGTCTTGGAAAGAAAGGCAATCTAGTGTACATAATAGACTTTGGACTAGCCAAAAAGTACCGTGATGCAAGGACACATCAGCATATACCATACCGAGAAAACAAAAATCTTACAGGGACTGCTCGTTATGCCAGCATCAACACTCACTTAGGTATAGGTAAGTACAATGTAATATATATATATGTTTTTCTGAATGTGTACATAATGTTTTTTGCTGTTGGAAGAAAATCAGCCTTGTCTGTTCAGGTACTACTCTTCTTCTTCTTCAAGTACCATGCTGGCATAGGTGATACATATCTCTCCACTACTTCCCATCTTGAGTATTGTTTATAAATTCTAAATTAACAGTGAAGGAAACCTGAGGCCTGTGAGTAGTAAATAAATAAAGGTAAATAACAGGCACTTATTAGACATAAACAAGGAGGGTACCTGACAACACAAAGAAATATAAGTGATAGGTTCACTGGGAGTTGAACCTGGGATGATCCAAACAGCACCATTGGCTTGCTGCGAAAGTAAATTATGAGAGGACACAGCCAATGCTGGAAAAGTAAATTTTTTGGGGGAGCACGGCCAGTTTAGCAGTACTTTTGGGTTCTAAATTAACACTTTTGGTACCTAGGCCGTGTGTCCTTTCATGATTTATTTTTGCAACAAGGTGATGACTCCTTTTGGATGGTCCTTGATTCAGTTTCCAGTGAGCCTATCACTTATATTTCTTTTCTGTTGTCTGTTGTCCTCCTCCTTTGTGTCTAATGAATGCCTGTTATTTATTTAGTTAACTGTTTATAAATTCTGTTGTTGACTTTTTTCCATGCCACAATGTCAGACTGTCTAGTATCTTCTCTTTATCATGTTCTCACCTATTTTTCCTTCAAACTTTCTTATTGTCACAATGTGTTCCATCTTTCTTCTTCAACATGCTTGAAGAAAGTTGACTCCTTCCTTCTAATGTGACATATAAGCTCCCATTGCGCATTGACCTCTTTCTGGACATTCTCATTACTCTTATTAGCTGTCCGTGGGGTATTTTTAACATTCCTCCATAAAACTACATCTTTGTTCTTGTAATACTTTTCCATCATGTTTACTGATTGTCGATAACTCACTTCCATGTGTTAGGTTTGGTTCACTATAACACTGAAGAACTCTTTTTCTTACTTCCATTGACAGAGAGTTGTTGCATAAAATCTTTTCATTTTATGGAATGCTGCTTTTACCTGGACTGTTCTGTTTTTCACCTCTGAGATGCATCTTGCATCTGATGTTATTAATTGTGCCTAGGTATTTCTTCTTCCTACACTCTCAGTTGTCCACTTGAATGTTCTCAAAGAAAGCAGTAGTCTGTTTGAGGCTATTTGAATCCCCGTAAAGCTTTTCCACGAAAGGAGCTGGAGTCGGCCATATGCGCTTTCTCTGTACCGCATATAAGGGGCAACTTTGAAGCAGATGTTCAGCAGTCATTTTATCAGTGCCACAGTTACATTGATCGGTAGTTCCTATCTTTAACTTGTTGAATAGATGGTATCTCAATCTGTTGTTGCCAGTGCGGAGTCTGAAGATTACCACTTGTTATCTTCTTTTGAGCTGGTAAGTTTGCCTAGATATTTGAATCTATTATTTGAAAACTGTACTATTTATTTTGATAGTGCATTCTGGAGGTCATTTTCTTCTAGATGACCATAACTTCTTTTTCTTTGCTGTTAAGACTAAGACCTTTATTTTCACTTTCTATCACTACAGTCTCAACCATTTCCTACAACTTCTTTTCACTTTTAACTATTACGACGGTATCATCAGCATTTCTCAGGTTTATATTATGTCCACCAATTGATATTCCTGACGTCCTCTATAGATCTCATTATGTTTTCACTGTACAGATTGTTAGGTACTCAAGCAAATTTTAAAAAATGGTTATAACTTCTTTATGATATTTTTTGTTCGTTTAATAGAACAAAGCCGACGGGATGACATGGAATCCTTAGGTTATGTCTTCATGTACTTTTTGCGAGGAAGTTTACCTTGGCAAGGTCTTAAGGCAGCAACAAAAAGACAGAAGTATGAACGCATCAGTGAAAAGAAAATGTCCACTCCTATTGAGGAACTGTGCAAGACCTTTCCATGTAAGTCATTTTGTGGCGTGGGAGATCTCTTCAACTGATTGTTTCTATTTTTGCTCCTTAAGGAGCATAGTGTCACCACAGTAGTTGCCCTGCCACCAATTTAAGAAATTTGCCAAAGCGTTTAATGTGCTCTTGCAGTTTAAAAAAAAACTCGCCTTAATTTTTTTCCAAGTGACTGGATACTGGAAATTTCTGAAAGGAAAGATCCGGTGTTGAGACATGCAAAATTAAGAAATTAACTTTTAAAACTTAAAACTTTGTCACTCTGTAGACAGAAATTGTGATAGGCAGTGATGTCATGTTGTGTGATTGTATGAAGTAACATTTAAGTAATTGATTTCATGGTTTGCATGTTCCAAATCTTAGATCCTCAATAAGAAGGAAACCTCATAGAATCGTTACCACATGCTGACATATTGAGATATTAACATACTGTTCTCACAGGAAGCGTACTTGAAAAGCCTTTGTAATGATGGCAAAAATATTGAAACAGGAAAATTTTAGAAAAGGTTACTTGCGTTTGAAACAGTATGCTGGAGATAACAATTTCAGAGAAAATCAGTTTTAAAAGTTGGCGCTGTAGTGATTGTTCTAAATGGGTCAATCATTTCTAATGCTTATTACATTTTTCTAAGGTCATTCTTGACATATGTAACTATACCATTTGATAGAAGAGAATAAGAAGTTTCATACAATTTTAGCATGTTAGTACTTTGTAATGAAATTCCATTTTGTGTGTGTGTATGTGCATATTTTCTTGAAAGCCGGTTTGCCCTCGGGGTCATCAATATAATAAGAAATAAATTGGATGTAGCAGAAACCAGACAGACCACATTATGATCAATGGTAGATGGAGGCATTCATTTCAAGATGTGAAAGTAAGCAGAGGTGCAGACGTGGGAAGCGATCACCACTTAGTAGTGGCAACACTGAAGGTGAAACTCAGAACTATTGGACCATTTGTAACTAAACAGAAAAGGTATGACATCAAACTGAAGGACCCCTTACCAGAAAGGCTTTTGTGGTTGATATAAAGAGACGATATCAAATTGCCAAAAGTTGACCAGAAATTCAACATCATTTCAACAATATATAAGGAAAGCAGCAAATCATGGTTAGGATTCCAGGAAAGGAAGAGACTAGATTGGATAACACTAGAAACATTAAACACCATAGCGATGAGAAAAGAAATGAAAAGGAAGAAAATAGAAGCAAAGTCCTCCAGGTTAAAGGAAATAATTAGCGAACAGTACACAGGGTTCGTAGCGACCTTGAAAAACCTGGAAAAAAAAAAAAAAAATTCCAGGCCTTGAAAAGCCTGGAAAAATGGCTAACAGCCTTGAATTTCCCGCATCGGACCTTGAAAAAATATTAAAAATCGGAAGTTTTCCATTTTTCGGTTATTGGTGGTATTTTTCGTTAAACTTCAGTTACCGCAGAATTTTTACTTCTCTTTGGGCACAAAATCCATTTCCAGACGTTTTCGGCGGTTCGTGTTTTCGGCGATTTGCGTTTTCGGCGAATTGCGTTAACGATGTGAAGCAGATTTATTTTTAGCCCGCGTGTCTGTTGCTACTCAAAAGCGGTAATTTCCTATTACTCGTGGGTTTTTGCTCCGCAGTGAATATGTGTAGTTATGTCTTGTATCGTAACAGTTAGGGTTAGATTTAGTATTAAGGTTATAATTAGGGTTAACGCTAACCCAAATCCTAACCCTAATACTAAACCTAACCCTAACTGCTACGAAAGGACACATAACTACACATATTCACTGCGGAGCAAAAACCCACGACTGGGAAAAAATGTATTTATAACCTCAGACCTAAGGGCCTTTTATATTTGGATATGCGCCCTAATATAACCGACTAGGTTGAACGGGACGCACCTCGCCAAAACTTAAAAAAAACAAAACAACAACAACAACACCAAGAACTTGTCTCTACGCATTCAAGATGTATTAAATCGTTTATTTCAACTGAGGTAAGTAATAAATTCATTTATAAAACATATTTACATAGGCTAAGTGCAGTTTATAGATAGGCCTACTGTACTTGCGGCTATAATTTACAATGTAGGCCTATTTACAGTTTTATTTTTAATCATGGCCAAAATTAGTGTTTGAATGAAATTTCTTGGTTTACAACTGCTTACGAGAATATGTTTGACACAGTTTGAGATGGTCAAGAATAGAAATTGATGGCGATTCCATATCCTATAGCCTACCCTGTTATCAGACGTGTCCCACTGTTCATTTCACCACATTTTTGGGAAATAAATATATTTTGAATGCTTTTTCATTATATTTATGATGAAGAGACATATCCCGTTCTGCTCTGCAGGGTTATAATTAGGATATGCCTAGGTCTACATGTTTTCAATTCCAGATAACATGAATAACCGCCGATACATGAAAGTGGCGTCAAATCACTGTAATTAGGATAAATGAAAATTAACAATTTTGTGCATAGACCTATGTTATTTAAAATTTTTAAAATAATTAAAAAAAATTTTTTTTTAATCGGAACAAACAGAAACGATAAAACAAAACAAACCCCAACAAAAAAAATCAAACAAAAATAGTAAAGATGGGGAGGGGGTGTGTGTGTAAAGGCCTGATGTTTCCAGTTAGATATTTAATAGATTTTCACTTGTCATAAGTGTTATAAGGATATCATCATACCTTCACCATCCCAATTACTATATATTAACTTTTGTTCTAGTTAAATATTGTTTGACTATATTATTCATGCGTTTAGAACTTTGACTTGGTAAATATACATAGCTTAGGCCTACTTATAAGTTATTTGTGTGTTCCATTTTTTTTTTTTTTTTAAACAGAAAAGAACACAACCCCAAGGAGCAGTTTTTCCCTCAGAAACATCAAAACTATCTAACACTACTCCCTCGGACACGTCAAAAACATCTAACACTACTAGGAGACCTACAGATGTGACATCATTTGTGACTAAGGAAGAAACTCTCAGAGCTGAGATTATTTGGACTCTTTTTTCAGTGAAAAGTCACCATAGTTTTAATTCAAATTTCATACGCAACAAGGGACATATTCTCTTCTGTGGTAGTTTTTATTCAGCCTTCAGCTTTATTTCAAGACCTGAAATTCAGATTGGTGCATTTGGAACAGTAGCTGAAAATAGGAAGCATTTTCCTGTAGCATTGAAGAAAAAACAACTCAAATTGAAAAAGACAAATCATTCTGTGTTTTGTGCGACAGAAGATAAGGCATGCCGACAGTCACCTGGCATGATACGAAAAGATTTAACCTTATATCTACTGTTCACTCCAATGATAATATAAACAAGACAGAAAGACAAATTCTTTAGGGCAGAACAATTCAGAAGCCATTGCTTGCAGAAAAATACAGCAAAAGTATGGGAGGTGTCGACTACTTCAGCCAACTAGGTGCAAGCTACCCCTACCCACACATATCCTATTTTTATATCATTTCTTAGTTGAAACTGCCCTGGTCAATGGGCACATAACCTACAACACTGCCAACTCTACAAAAAAAGATCAAAGCAAAGATCAGGATGTCAGTATGACTCTTATTGAACCTGCTATTCTTCTACGCAATGTGACACCTTCAAAACCACAGGTCACAACAACACGACTTACTGAGCACCACTTCATTGATAAATATGAAAGGACAAGGTACAAACCAGACTGTAAAGTGTGTAAGGCTGCAGGGAACAGAAGCCAGACTTGCATGTACTGCCCAGATTGCAATGTACCTCTATGCCTGATACCCTGCTTCAAGTTATACCACACAGTCAAGGATTATCAACGATCCAGACAAAGACTCTTGCAGAGGCCTACAGCTACAACTTCAATCCCAGTTAATAAAGGAAGCAGCTCAGACTCCAACTAGAGGTACGTAGCTACTCAAACATTTACAAACGCTCATTGTCATGCCACAGACGCAGAATACATGCAAAAAAGACAAACACGAAAAATAGTTTTTTTTGCATTTTATTCACAATTTTATTAGCCTTTTATGTTGATATAAGTTAATCATTAAATCAATATGTCAATCAAGCTTATTTTATTCATTGACATCCATGTCACTAACATTTTATTGCGCTGATGTTGAACAAATTCGCTAAAAACTGGGAAAAGATGTCTGTTTTTCAATCTTTTATGAATTAAAAAAAAAAAATGTTCTTTTTAAAGAAATCTGCAAACACCCTTGGTAATGGGAGACGGTAATGCTCCGGATTGCTGATCAGCAAAGTGATAATTATATCTGAGAAAATTAGATGAGGAAAATATTAGAGTTTCCCATCCTTGAAAATCACGTGCTGGACCTGGAAAAACCTGGAAAAAGCCTGGAAAATGCTTGAAGAAATTTGCTATGAACCCTGTACAGGCAGACTTTTTCCTTACAAAGAAGTGCACAAGTTAACATGGGAATCACCAAACGGACGAGACAGAAACCAGATAGATCACATAATGATCAATGGTAGATGGAGACATGCACTACAAGACGTGAAAGTAAGAAGAGGCGCAGATGTGGGAAGTGATCATCACCTAGTAGTAGCAAGACTGAAGGTGAAACTCAGAGCTGCTGGACCAGTTGCAGTCAAACAGAAAAGATATAACATTACGAAACTTAAGGACCCCCTCACCAGAAAAGCTTTCGTGGTCGACGTAAAGAGACGATATCAGATTACCAAAAGCTGGGAAAGAACAGAGACCGATGATGTCGACCAGAAATTCAACACCATCTCAACAATATACAAGGAAAGCAGCAAGTCATGCTTGGGATTCCAGGAAAGAAAGAGCCAAGACTGGATAACACCAGAAACACTAAACACCATAGCGAAGAGAAAGGAAATGAAAAGAAAGAAAACAGAAGCTAAGTCTCCCAGGTTAAAGGCAATATATAGTGAACAGTAGAGTCAGCTGGACAAGGAAGTAAAACGTCAAACCCGTGCTAACAAAAGGACATTTCTGGATGACCTTGCAAGACAGGCAGAAGAGGCAGCACTGAGAAATGAACAAAGCACAGTTTATAAAATAACTAAAACTATCAGTGGAAAACGAGGTGCAAACAACATAACGTTAGTAAGAGACAAGCAAGGAAATCTCATCACCACAGCACAGGGGCAGGAAACAAGATGGGCAGAGCACTTCAGAGAAACACTGAATAAGGAACCACCAGAGACTCAGCTGAATGTTCCTGAGGCTGAAAGTAACTTAGACGTAAATACAGACATTCCACGAAAAGAAGAAATCATCACAGCTATCAAAGGCTTAAAAAATGGAAAAGCGCCTGGTCACGACAATCTAAATGCTGAGTTATTCAAGGCAGACCCTGAACTAGCAGCAGAACTATTAGAACCACTATTTGCACAAGTCTGGGAAACTGAGACAACACCAACAGAGTGGAATAAAGGAATAATTGTCAAATTGCCCAAGAAGGGCGACCTTGCAGACTGCAACAACTGGAGAGGAATTACTCTCCTCTCAGTTCCCAGCAAAATACTAGGCAGGATAATCATCTAGAGAATTTCAAAAGCAGTTGACCATAAACTGAGGAAAGAACAAGCGGGCTTTAGAAAGAACAGAAGATGTGCAGATCATATATTCACCCTCAGGAACATTATAGAGCAGTGCTCAGAATGGCAGAGACAGCTGTACATTAACTTTGTTGATTTTGAAAAGGCTTTCGACAGCATACACAGGGACAGCCTATGGAAAATACTGAGAGCTTATGGAATTCCCAGCAGCATTGTTTCCATCATAAAAAGCCTCTATTCTAACTTTACGTGCAGTATTGGATTGAGTAATGTAACTTTCGAAGTGAAAACAGGAGTATGACAGGGATGCCCCTTATCAACAACATTATTTTTGACAGCCATAGATTGGGTGATGCGCCAGACAACAGAGGGCAGTCCAAGAAGAATTAGATGGACAACATTTTCTACACTGGAAGACCTGGAATATGCAGATGACATTGCACTACTCGCGCATTCAAATCAACACATTCAAGACAAAACCGATAGACTGAATAAGTATGGCCAGCACGTTGGCCTGAACATCAATCTGAAGAAGACAGAGGTCATGACACTAAATGTGGGCAATCCTGAGCCAATAACAGTAAGGAACCAGAAGTTAGAACAGACAGACACATTTACTTACCTATGATGCATAGTAACACCTGACGGCGGGGCGTGCGGGGACATTGACAACAGAATGAATAAAGCGAAAGCGGCCTTTGCTTTTCTCGGCAGCATTTTGGGGGTCTTCCCAGTGCAGCACAGGCGTCGGATTGGGACTATGTGAGAGCTGTGTGCTTCTCTGTGGTGCGGGGTGTTGGAGAGTGGCAGAGAGGGAGATATAGAAACTGTCCTCCTTCCGCACAATCTGCCTGGGGAAAGTTCTCAGAATCTTTTGGCCAAACACCATCAGCGGCCAAGAACTTCTTGTTCGGGGTGACCAGGAGGACATGCACACCATCATAGCTGGCGGACGCTGGGGTTGGGTTGGCCGCGTCCTTAGGGAAGGGGCCCTGATACCATCACAGGAACAGCTATGCTATGGACCCCCGAGGGAAAGCGAAAGAGAGGCCGACCGGGAACAGCTTGGCGGAGAGCTGTGGAAGCCGAGATGCAAAGAATGAACCAGAGTTGGGGCACTGTACGAAGGATGGCAGCCGACCGAGCAAGGTGGAATCAATTTGTTACTGCCCTACAGGACGCCACCAAGCGTGATGGCCGCTGACTGCTTTGACGGTTGGCGGTTATGGATCAAAGAAGAAGAAGACAGGCAGCTGGACAAGGAAGTAAAACGTTAAACCAGAGCCAACAAGAGGAAATTCCTAGACGATCTTGCAAGACAGGCAGAAGAGGCAGCACTGAGAAGTGAATACAGTATATAAAATAGCTGAAACCATCAGCGGAAAACAAGGTGCAGACAATGATACACTAGTAGGAGATAAGCAAGGAAATCTCATCACCACAGCAGAACATATCATCAGACCTAAGGGTCTTTTATATATGGACATGGGCCCTAATATAGCCGACTAGGTTGAACGGGACACGCCTCGCCAAAACGAGGCACAATTTTATTTAAAAAAGAAAATCATCACAGCACGGGCAGGAAACAAGATGGGCAGAGCACTGCAGAGAAACACTTAATAAGGAACCACCAGAGACACTGCTGAATGTTCCTGGGGCTGAAAATGATCTAGACATAAGTACAGACATTCCACGAAGGGAAGAAATCATCACAGCTATCAAAGGGTTAAAGAATGGAAAAGCTCCTGGTCATTACAATTTAAATGCAGAGCTATTTAAGACAGACCCTTGTGACTGGATGTTAGAAATGTATGTTATTATTATACCTTGATAATGTTGTATGCTTAAATAATGCTCAAAATACATGTGCGATTGAAAGGATACGGTATGTAAGATGACAGAGAGAAGAAGGGCAGAATGTAAGACAGGCCTGCGTGCCCAATTCTTAACCCTTTAAAAATAAAGTTTGTTCATTTGTAGACCCTGAACTAGCAGCAGAACTATTAGAACCACTATTTGCACAAGTCTGGCAATCAGAGACAACACCAAAGGAGTGGAATAAAGGAATAATTATCAAATTGCCCAAGATGGGCGACCTTGCAGACTGCTAAAACTGGAGAGGAGTTACTCTCCTTTCAGTTCCCAATAAAATACTAGGTAGGATAATTATCCAGAGAATTTCAAAAGCAGTAGACCATAAACTGAGGAAGGAACAAGCAGGATTCAGAAAGAACAGAAGATGTGCAGATCATATATTCATTCTCAGGAACGTTATAGAGCAGTGCTCAGAATGACAGAAACAACTTGTATAGGGATAATTTCATCTGGTAGATGGTTTAGATCTATCTTCCCTCTCCGAGTTCATTTAGAGTCCTCAGTAGCTGGATTTTAGTGTCCAGCCTGTCTAGGGTATAATTTTCATTAGGCCTTTCAGTCCAACTTTTTAATCAGTCTTCAAAACGTAAGGCTAGTCTTCAACAGTAGAAAACTCCATAATGCCTGTTTGACGTTTAGACAACATTTAGTTTATTACACGACTTAGCTCCTAATTGAAGGCATCCATAAAATATTCAATGGCAATCTCTAGCCAGTCCATAAGATCAGTCTATCGTCATGTAGACTACGGAAACAATGTCAGAGGCCTATTGCTGAAATATTTAATATATAGTTCCACACACATTCCTCTCCTTTCAGCAGTGACTTGTCCATTTAAATATCATCAAGCTTAGGCTCCAACTGTAGGACGACCTAGCTGATATAAATGATAAAACTCTGTAACAAACGTACACTATCTGGAGCTCGTCCAAAAACACGTCTTTCTCACACGGAGAATACACAGCGAAAGAGGCCGACTTCAAGATCGAATCTTTGACCTAAAGCCAGCAAAGGATCGTCTGCTCGAAAACAGCAGACTATATGACGTACTTCTGGGGTAGTCTGGGCAATGCTTATCATCAAGGAAATGAGTACACAAACCCTGTCGAGTGCGATAGAGCCTGTTATGATTTTACACATAACAATTACTCCCCCCCTCGGGCCAATAATGGCAACGAAGTTGACATTATTGCCATATGAGAAAACACCACTAAGGTGAGCAAAAGGTAACATTACCTGTCACTGTTGCTATGACCATGCATAGACCTATGTTTGTGCCGAAATGTAGGCAATTTAACACACGAGGTGTGGAAAAGTAGCATAACATGCTAATACCACTGTCTTACAAACAGCTCAAAGCAATTTAACATAATAATGAGGTACTATAGCAAATGTCAGTCAACATAGAACATTAATAATGATATATACCATGCATTCTCACACTTTCATAATTCAGAGAACACCTTACTGTTCATTGTCATGTCACCTAGTCAATTAATGTCATTTAAAATAACCATTAATGCTAAGTGCATATAATAATTATATTCAATCGTAGAAGATGTAAGACAGACACTTGACACACACAAAATGTTTGACTGCTACACATTGTCAAATATATATATATATATAGGTCTGTGTGGTGGTAACTGGTATGTCAAATTGTATCATATACATAATATGATCAACGAATCATGAATTAATCTTATAATATCGTACAAAGCGCTCTAATATCTAACACATAAGTGTCAAAGTAGTATTCTTTTGTGTTGAAAAGTCAATAAATATGGTAGGTTAATATCTCTTTTCTACTCCTGTAAGGAAATAAGCTATCATTAAAACAAAGTCAAGTCCATTCTGTGCACACAATCATATAGTGCGTGAAGTTTCATGTAGAAATTCCATCTTGAATGTGTCCATGATTGTTGTCTCTTTAATAGTATCAGACACAAATTGTATAAGTTCGCGAACTTTGAAGCGAAATCACATAGAACAGATGCGTATAGAATGGCATGATTAACTCCCTTGAGATCTTGGTATGAGTTCCATTTATCTTGTTATCTCCCCTGCCAATACCATATAACGTTATTTGAATGTCACTGAGTGTAATTTCAAAACTGTTCCGAATTGAATGACTGGAACCGTTTGTACAAATTCCTTTCTTGACAACCTGTAGTTGACATGTGCATCTAAAGATTGATGTATGCCGTGTCTATGCAATGTCTAGAGTAAAAAGATATCTCACACGCCCTGAAGTGATCTGTCAATAAGCATCATCATGTGGCTGTGCGGGTGGCATTACTGTAAAATCATCGTAATGAAAGTACAATATGGTGATATCATCGAAGTAAACTGTTCTTGATGCAAAATGTTCTAAGTGTAGGCTCTGTGAATGTAGCCAGGACTACACAGCATTATGTTGATAACTTGAACTTGTGGACGCGATGGAAGACAGGGTGTCTTTGGTGCATCTAGACAGCACTTCGGCGACCACGTTAAGATTTCCCTTTATAGATCTGATGCTGTAGTCGTATGGTTGTAAAGCCAGGCTGGCTCTAGCTGCCTTTAGGTTAGTAAAACGGGCTGTCTGTAAATAACCCAAGGCTCGTTGATCTGTTTCAAGCGTGAAGTGAGCTCCCAAGAGGTATCGTTGCAGTTTGTTGAAGGAAAAAACGATAGCGAGCAGCTCTCGCTCCACAATCGGATACCTTTGTACTGTGGTGGTAAGCTTCCTACTCACATACATGATGGGATGCATGTGGCCTTCAAACTCTTGCATTAGTGTTCCTCCTATTCCGACATCGCTGGCGTCTACCCTGAGAGTAAAAGGTATTCGAATATCAGGCAAACGTAATATTGGAGATTTTGAAAAGGCATTCTTAATCATGTTTAATGCATCATCACAAACATGGGACCAGATTATTTTCTTTGCCGTGTCTTTTTTCAACAACGCGGACAACACTGCAGTTAAATCGGAAAAATTAGGTAAAAATCTTCTGTAATAGTTTATTAGACCTAAAAGGCTTCGAACTTGTTTTTTCGTTTGAGGAATATCTAGATTGAGAATTTTGGACACTGTAGAATCTTCATGGCAATCTCTAGCCAGTCCATAAGATCAGTCTATCATCACGTAGACTACGGAAACAATGTCAGAGGCATATTGCTGAAATATTTAATATATAGTTCCACACACATTCCTCTCCTTTCAGCAATGACTTGTCCGTTTAAATATCATCAAGCTTAGGCTCCAACTGTAGGATGACCTAGCTGATATAAATGATAAAACTCTGTAACAAGAGTACACTATCTGGAGCTCATCCAAAAACACATCTTTCTCACACGGAGAATACACAGTGAAAGAGGCAGACTTCAAGATCGAATCTTCGACCTAAAGCCGGCAAAGAATCGTCTGCTCGAAAACAGCAGACTATATGACGTACTTCCGGGGTAGTCTGGGCAACGCTTATCAACAAGGAAATGAGTACACAAACCCTGTCGAGTGCGATAGAGCCTGTTATGATTTTACACATAACAACTATACATTAACTTTGTTAATTTTGAAAAGGCTTTTGACAGCATACACAGGGACAGTCTATGGAAAATACTGAGGGCTTATTGAATTCCTCGCTGTATTGTTTTCATCATCAAAAGCCTCTATGCTAACTTTACATGTAGTGTTGGGCAAATGAACAAAACTTTTGAGGTGAAAACAGGAGTATGACAGGGATGCCCCTTATCAACCACTTTATTTTTAACGGTCATAGACTGGGTGATGCGTCAGGCAACAGAGGACAGTCCAAGAGGAATAAGATAGACATTGTTCTTTACACTGGAAGATCTGGAATATGCAGATGACATTGCACTACACGCACATTCACAACAGCATATTCAAGAAAAAACAGAGACTGAATAACCAACTAGTGGTCGTGACAACGGGTCATCACACTTAATGTGGGCAATCTTGAGCCCATAACAGTAAGGAACCAGAAGCTAGAACAGACACGTTCACAAACATAGGATGCATAGTAACACCAGACGACGGAACAAAGACATCAACAGAATGAATAAAGCGATAACAGCCTTTACAAGTCTAAAAATTATCTGAAAGTCTTCCCAGTACAGCACAAACACAAAATTAAGATTATATGAGAGCTGTGTACTTTCTGTGCTTCTCTATGGTGCGGAATGCTGGAGAGTAACAGAGAAAGAAATGTCGAAATTGTCCTCTTTCTACACAGTCTGCCTAAGGAAAATTCTTCAATTTTTTGGCTGAATAACATCACCAACTAAGAACTGGTTACTTGGAACAACCAAGTGGTTATGCACACCATCATAGCTGGCAGACACTGGAGTTGGGTTGGCCACATTCTCAGAAAAGATCTCAATGCCATCACAAGAACAGCTATGCTATGGACCCCTGAAGGAAAGCGAAAGAGATGCCGACTAAAAATGACTTGGTGGAGAACTGTGGAGGCCGAGATGCAAAGAATGAACTAGAGCTGCGGCACTGCATGAAGGATGGCTGACGACCGAACAAAGTGGAGACAGTTTGTTGCTGACTTACAAGACTCCACCAGGCATGATGATCATTGACAGCTGGTGGCTAATGATCAGAAAAGAAGACGCAGCAGAAAATAAAACTTTTCACAAATACCAAGTGGAGTGGAAAACAAACAATTAGTACTGAAAGCTGGGCCAACAGTGAAAATAAAGTTATGGCAAAAAAGTTGGTACTGAAAGTTGAAGTGAAAATTGTGTCATGGCTGAACTAAGAGTTGTACTGAAAGTTAAAGTGAAAATTTTGTCATGGCAGAACTAAGAGTTGGTACTGAAAGTTGAAGTGAAGATAATAGACATGACAGAACAGGGTTGATAATAAAGTTGCTGCTATCAGGAGGAAGTGAAAATTGAAGTATTTCAGGACAAAGACAAGATATTGAAACTAGTGAAGTTTAAGTACATCAGAAGAAAGTTGTTATAAGTAACTTGTGATGTGAAGATTGAGGAATTTCAACAGAAAGATATGGTACTGAAGATTTCACATACCTGTCAACCTCCTGAGACAAAAACCTGTACGCCGGACCAAAAAAATCCTTACAAATACCCAAAAATCCTTACACAAAAAATATATTAATAAATTATAGACAATACAGTTTTAAATTGAGAAATGACACATACAAATCTATTAGCATTTGAATTAGTATGATATAAAACATGCTAATAGCCTCATGCTGTTCTTTACATATAAAAAACTTAGTGATCGTGTGATACTATTCTTTCGATGCACAGTGTTTTGTATTATAATCAACACATGCACTTTTAGCACTTTGCAGAATTGCATTTGTGGGCTTAAAGTCTGCACAGCATGTATCAATGTTAATCTTACACTGTAAAAAAGAAGTGAGTGTGTCCACATTCATGGACCTCCTGCAGTCTGTGTGGGTTTTTTTATTGAAAAATAAAGCAGCGAAGTTTATGCAAACAACCTTTTTTTCTAGTTATGTAGGGCCTACACAGAATATTATGACATTAATTTATTGAAATGATCAAAATATAACTGGAAAGATTAAGAGAATGACAACAACAACAAAAATGCAACGAAGCAAAGCAAATGGCTAACAGCAAAAAAAAAAAAACACTAACCAAATCATGAACAGAATATCAAATCTAGGAAGAAAAACTTACCACCAATAATTTACAAATTATTATTTAAGAGTTGGTGGCCTGGACCAGTGATAATAGATTGCCACTTTATTAAAAAATAAAGCATCGAATCTCGACCGCTGGAATAAAGTAGGTAGGCCTACTCAACGCAAATAAACTTTATTTTTCTACTTTTGTAGGGCCTACACAAAATTTTATGATATTAATTTATTGGAAATATTTAAATGGTCAAAATATAACTGGAAAGATTAAGAGAACGACAAAAATAAAATACAACGCAAAGCAAACAGCTAACAGCAAAAAATAAAAAATTAACCAAATTATGAACAGAATATCAAACCTAGGAAGAAAAAATGTACTACCAAAAATTTACAAAATTATTATTTAAAAGTTGGTAGCCTAGACCAGTGATAATAGATCCCTACTTTATTAAAAAATAAAGCAGTGAATCTCGACCGCTGGAATAAAGTAGGCCTACTCAAAGCAAACAAACTTTTTTTTTCTAGTTATGTGGGGCCTACACAGAATATTATGACATTAATTTATCGGAAATATATTGAAGGTCAAGATATTACTGGAAAGATTAAGACAGTGATTAAATTGCAACAAAGCAAAACAACAGCAATATTTAACCAAGTTATAAGTACTTAGCTTTTTTTAAACAAAATGGCGTCGAAGTGTCTTGGCAAGCGTGGTTGATAACAGGTAACTTTAAAAATACGTCATGTCACGCTGAAAACCGAAAGTGTTTGATACGTGTCGTTCTGTCTATTGTTTCGGAGAGAGTCTCCGTGGCCAAAGCAAGTTAGGGGTAGTCCAACAACACGTAGTCAGTATAACTGTATTGAGCGGACCAACACATTTCTCACAGTTATACACAAATACAGTTTATTATATTTCTACAAAACAGCTTCAATTATACTTATGTAGGCCCAAAGGCAAATGCAGTATTACAATTTCGTCCAGTCTGGTCTCTTATGAAACGCTGGTCATTTTCACTTGTTCCAAATTTTATTTAATATCGTCCCTTGGACATCATTATGAATAATCACACATTTCCTTACTAGAAAAAGCTAGGGACACCTCAACCAAGTATCTTGGTGTCCTGGTGATCGAATAATTCAGGAAAAACACAAAATACTGCAGGAGCTAAAAAAAACATGCATCCACTCACTTCAGAACACAAGCCGCATCTCTTCTTGCAGACGATTTCCTAACTTCTGCTACTAATTTATTCACGTCTGCTACTAAACCATATAGGCACGACGTCACTTCCTTTATTAATAAATGACTCCGTATAAAATACACAAAAAAGGAGCCCTATCGAGCTGCCAATAATATTGACATAAATGTTATGAATTTTAATCATAACATACCCCCTGTGGCAGATTATGTAAATTGATTTCATATATCTATTTTCTTTATCTTCATTTTTCTTTTTACCTAGCTTCGCCTACGCCTGTTGGGCTAACTTAAACCCCCTATTACTCAGAATAGATCTGTCTCTCTTTCTCATTTAGCACGCATTTAATGCGGTCGCTATACTTCATTGATGAGAGTCTACCAGAGACCTATTAGCTAACGTGAGCGGTAATTTTAACACCAGCGCCAGAGATCAAATCGTTGTAGAGATCAGACAGCGACCAGATTTGAATAAATTTGGATAGATCTTGGGAACCTAGTGAGAAATCTTTATTACCTTTCCCTGAATCTGTTCGTTTGATAAGTAATTAAACATGGTGAATCAGAAGATCTAAAGACATTGTTCGCTTGAATACGAGCAGAGAGACGAAGGAAACTCACACTGATTAGCGCATTGCCGATGTCTGATCGAAGCGAGAATGAAGATCCTGGGTGTTCGGCTTTGAGTTACGTATAAGCCGAAAGTTGAACGTAGAATGTACCGTAGGTGTAAACATCTGGTAGGGTCTGGTTTTTCGGGGGATAATTAACTATCTCCTTTCATCTCTAATATATATACCACAGAAATCTAACTCAATTCATCCAGTACCTCACAGATTCCTCTAGACAAACTAGCTTCGATTCTAGAATACTTGTAAAAGTGAATTTCTTAGTAGTCGTTGGAGATAAGTAACAAGAACATTCTGATATAATATCAGGTTTTCAAGGTGACTTGTCTGGTCTCGTGGTACACCCAGAAATAGACAGAGTACCAACCCAAGTAATATTAAGAATAAATGATAACTGGACTTATAGAATATCCAGATTTCTTTTCCCAATTTCATAAACATTCAGCCTGTTATGGCTACCAAATCTAACATTGACCATACCTGTATAACGACCACGTGTTGTGAAGAAGATTGATCCTGAACCGATTTGTTTACCTGACATGTGATGTAACGATTGAAGATTCCAAGCTAACGTACACTGTGACATTTAGATCTCTTAATTATTTTACTTGACATATGGATGCGAGTCATGGGCAATGACTACAACCCACAAAAGCCAGATCCAAACCTCAGAAATGAGGTATCTGAGGAAGGTGGTTGAAGTAACAAGAAGAGACATGGTCCGCAACCAGACGATACGTCAAGGCCTAAAATCCCACCCGCTGCAGACCCAAATAGAACAGTCCCAACTAAGATGGTTTGGCCATGTCTGCAGAATGGGAGAAGATCGGCTACCACGACAAGCATGGGAAACAAAGAGCCAGGGATCCAGACCTCCAGGACGACCCAGAGTCCGCTGGGAGGACAACATTAGACAATCTTTGAAGGACCGAGGACTAGAATGGAACCAGGCCAGGAAGAAGACAGCTGATAGAATAGTCTGGCGCTCTCTCTTCCAAACCTCTACACCTCACGGTAGAAGAGGAACGACTAAGTAAGTAAGTAAGTAAGTAATTATTTTACTACCTGGACAAATATTGAAGTGACCTTTATCAGCATCCTACTTACAAGAGTAAATCAAGCGTTTCCCAGCATTTGATTAATTAGTCGTTGGAGAAACTGGGGCTTGATTCGCCAAACAACCAACCGTGGATGGTCTGTGGGTGCCATTAACAATTGTTCCAGATGTGGTGAAAGCACCTTTGTAGGTAAGAGAGACTGAAATTGTGATCACAGGTTTGTCAGAGCGAGAGAAAGCGTGGGAAGAATAATTCTATTTGGATATAACCCATGTACTTATTTTGTATTTGCTTATGCAAGTTTTGCTAAAGCTGCTCCTTTATTTCATTTCAGAATAGATTAACTTCTAACTCTGTTCTTTACTGTAGAGGGAATCTTAGACCATAGCGTAAAAACCTTTGACTCTTTCGGGGGTTAATAACTTTGCTCTAACGGGATCTTGTCTCAATAGAGGGAGTGAGGATTAAACCTATGAGTCTAACTCTGTAATTAACTCATTAACCTATGTTCATTGTATTTGATTTTGATATTCAAAGATATTGTTGTGTTGTAGATTCTTTATGATAAATAAAATTTACATAAACTTTATTTACGTGTGTCGGTCAGCTTGTCCCAAAAGATCACAATTCCATAGTTATAGGTTTCACGTATGTGCGTCTAATTGTCGTCACGTATCTGTGTTTATAGAAGTGAGTGGTTGAATATATATCTATATATTTATAGGAATGGCTGTCTGATCTACAACTCTCAGTCGTAATCGATAGGCTGGATTGATTATCTTTCAAATCCAGGGACAGATTTTACCTTTCACCATTTCACTTGTAAAAACTATTTCTTTATCTTATCTCTCATTGAGCTATCACCTATTCTAGTCCCATTCAGGCTGGGCCAAAATTGATCTTAATTACCCTATCAAAAATATACGACTCCCCACCCCCACCCCCTGCAAAAATAATGGAAACAAAGTTTTCATTATTACAGTGGTGTGAGTATAACATCAACAGAGTGAAATATGGTAACATCAAATTTCACTGTAAGTAAGAACTAGCATTAGCACCCAGGTTTCTGCCATAGGGTAGGCAATTTAATACTAAAAGTGTGGTCCATGGTTAATACCAAAGCCAATGTCTACTTTGGACAAATTCCTTTTTAACAGCAATGTGAGGTCGCCATAACTAATAGTACCTAATATATTAAAAAATGATGGTAGCAATACATGCACTCACATACCTCACACCGTCCAATAACACATATCAGTCAAGTCCAGTATCAGTTGTCAATTAATTAACTTATTGATCAACAGCAATAATGCAAAGCATTAAAGAATAAACAAATATATAACAGCGTAAATAGATGAAATGAGGCAGACAATCATATTAGTAAAATGAATTAATGCAACATCGTACGCTAAAAGATTAAAGTCATGTGTACATCTTAAGTACTTGTCAGAAAAAGTGTATTGTGGTACCATTTTTAAAAAAATGTCAGAAAAAGTGTATTGTGGTACCATTAAAAAAAAATGTTATCTTGCACTTAATGAAGTGTGTGACCAATCAGGTAAGAAAACGCTGATTCATGGTACGAAAAGACAATAGTATTGAGAACACTCAAAATGTTCACTCAATAATTAGTGTGAGTGTAGTAATGCCTTGTGTCAAAGACCGAATCTTATCCCGCGAATTAAAATTAATTAACAGCCAACTAAAGCACTGTAGTTAAAATTCGTAGTGTAATAGTATTATACAAACTAGTGGAATAATAAATGACTAAAGTCCAGCGAAAATATTTCTATTCAAGCACAAAGTTCATGTCCATGATTTTCCGCCATATTATAGTATGTTCCTTTAAAAGTTCACTGCAAGTACGAAAGTTCAATGTCTAAACGGATAGATAAAACAAAAGGCACGATAGGATTATTATAGTTATGTCCCTTTACCATGCGAAGCATCCTTGAGTTAAGTCCCTTAATCTTTAGACGCAGTTCCAACAATAGAATAAATCAAGATTTTGCATTCACAATATCCAAATGTCATGTTATTCTTAGATTATCAATGAATATGTGTGTTTTTGCACATAAACCGAGTATGACAACTGTTAATAAGGTACAAGACATCCATGTAATGCGCTGGGTAAAACGAGGTACAACTCAAAATTGGCAATATCAGCATTCATCATCATCAGGTGTCGAGTGAACCGATCAATACCTGTAACTACTGTGAAAAGAGTCATTGAGCGATTTCCTTCAGTTTCCGATGAAAAATTGGTGGCCGAATTCAAAGTTTTTGCCGAATTGTTGGGTATAAAAGGATTTGATTGGTTGCTGGGAGAGGCCTCAGTTTAAAAACAGACGCCGAGATTCCCGGAATTAACAATAAAAAAATTGGTTTAAAAAAAACCTGGGCAAGAAAATATTTTCTGATTTAAAATTTAAAAAAAACGGAGGGGAAAAAATCCGTACGAGTCTGTACGGCTGTACATTGCTAAAAGTATCAAAAATACGTACATTGTACAAAAAATTCATACAGGTTGACAGGTATGGTTTCATGAGGTTTAAGTGTGTGAGAAAAAAGAATTCTTACTGATAAATATTACAGTCAAGATTGAGGTTTTCTTGATTACCATGCATAAAAATTATCACGTAGTATTTTTATTTTACCTTTCTGATAGAATAATTTTTTTTTAAGCATGAATCTATAAAATGTACTTTTATTTAACCTGTATCTTTTATTCACAGCTGAATTTGCAACATACTTAAATTTTTGTCGATCTCTGAGATTTGATGACAAACCAGACTATTCCTACCTTCGACAACTATTTAGAAACTTATTCCACCGGCAAGGTTTCACGTATGATTATGTTTTCGACTGGAACATGCTCAAATTTGTAAGTTAAGTTTTTATTTTACAACTGTATTTTGACGTCAGCATGTGGTCATGGTGAAAACTGTGTAATTGTAGTTTAAAATGCACAGACCAAATTGTAGTAGAAATGTTCATTACTTTAGCTTGACCATTTTCAGTACATGTCAGAAAAAAAAACATTTATCTTTGTAACTGAAATTCTGACAGACAGTAGTCAGCCAAACTTTATGACATTAAATAAAACAGAATTAGAATTATTTCAGAGAATTACACTCCTGGCACAAAAGTTAAAGATTCGTTATGTTGGATACCTAACTCAAAGTTTGCAGTTCTGTTATATCTTTAATGCAAAGTTTCTGGTGGTAAATAATAGGACGAAACACGTGTTCGACGGGGGGATAGCTTCTGATGATCAGATTGCCTCCTGTTGCATCGCTCTGTATAGAGTTTCCTATCATCTTTTACTTGATATTTTACTTTTTGTTTATCTTGAACCAAATTTCCAGTTAGGCTGTATTCCTAATACAAGTTTTCCAGTTTTGTTACATGCTCAACATAAGATTTCCAGTGTGAAATTTCTAATGTTGTCTGACTGTTATCAGGAAATTTTCTTCTGTTTCAAAAGGGGGGACGAGGCACAGAGGAGTTAGAGAGAGAGAGGAAAATGCAGAGTTCTACTGCTCGAGCTTTGCATGGAGGCATATCTGCTCTACCTGCTACTGCCTTGCCTCGGCGCACGGACCAGATGGGGCCCCAACCAGGGACCAACTCAGGAGACTTTAATAGTAAGTACCTTGAGTAAAGGTGCAGTTTTCTGGTAAAACCTGATTTCCCATTGTAAATGAAGAAAGTTTAAATACAGAAATGTGTGTAACTTGTTAACGTGTATTCACGGCATTACCCCATGAAATCATTGTAGAAGAAGACAAAGAATTACATTATAGAGCAGTGTTTCTCAACCTTTTTGTGTTCACAGAACACTTCAATTTTCTAAAAATTTGCAGTTCACCTAGCGCCTGAAGAAAAAATTACAGTGATATATACTAAATTGAATACACTCATTTGTGGGTACTTTAGAAAAAGAAAACTTTCAATTCGATTTTATTTTAATTCTTTACAATGATTAGAACATATATTTGACAAACAAAAAAAGAAATGTTTTTCTTACAAACCTGATGGTCCTAATGAACACATGGGCTTGATGCTTTTGAGTAATTTCTTGGATATTAGGGCATATTTGAGATAAGCAAACTCTTATTTCATCTTCAACACAGACATTTTTTCCTTTTTTTTTTGCATTTAATGTTTGTAAGTGTTGAAAATCCCAACTCACATAAATATGACGTAGAAAACTGCATTAACATAATTAAAGCTCGTTTTGCAATAACAGAATACTCATCTTTAACAGAAACCCAGAATGAGTCCAGGGGTGTCTCAGAGTGTTTCATTTAAAGGCTGCGATCAGTTGAGATAGAAGCTAACTGTTCTTTTTCTATTATTATAAAATCCAAGTTGGATGAAACAGGCAAAAATGGATTTCTTACCCAGTTGAATCTCTCTGTAGTCAACAATGGAAAGTAATATTGGATATTTTCCTCCAATGTTTCCAAATGCTGCATTAACAATGTCTTTTATATTGTTTTTGGGTGCAAGTAGAAACATATCAAGATTACCCTCCCTAGCTCTTTAACCAGATTAATATACTTTTTTTAAATGACAGTAGCTTATCAGTAGATGTAAGGATGTTTTCATTTATTCCTTGCATACTGGTATACAAAATAAGTGACTGAGCTGTAGTATATGATTTAATTTGCTGTGCTATGATTTCGGCTATATCTTCTTCTTCCTCTTCCTCGTTCGTCCTGAAAAGGACGTTGGTTGCGTTGTGTCTGTTTACAGCGAAGCTGCGATATCTGCACCTTTCGGCCGACACATCCGACTTCAGCACAGCATTTTTTGGGACCGGGTTTGCCTTCCCTCTTCGATCCCTACTCTCTCAGCCAGACTGCAGTGATGCAGCCTGTTTCCAGGACCACCACTTGGAGGTGGAGTAGGGTCTTGGTCAGCTCTGGTTCGCTGACCCTGACGCAAGCAGTCAAGCTATGGGTCGCTGACTGCATTCTCTGTTGCTGCGTCTTTGGGTCCCATTTCGGCTATATGATAAGAAGCTGTTTGAACTTTATCAGATACTTTAACTCTTTGCTCAAAATAGCGTATTTGTTTTGTTTGTTGTTCAACTAACCTTTTGAAATAATTCAAATCTTTATTCTAGAGATGTGCATGTTTAGTGGTCGAATGTCTTTTCAATTTACTAGGAACCAGGGTTTCGTTCGAATGTTTATCACTGCACACAACACATAATGGCTGAGGACAATCGTTCTCTCAAGACCAAGAAAATCCTAGACTTAAATAGCTGTTCATGTACTGTCTACGAACTTTAGATTTAGAATTCTTACTCGAAGTTGGCGTGACCTCGTCCAAACTGATGTTTTCATTACTGCAAATACTAGCCATGCTAGTTACTATTTTCTTTGACACATTTTCTTGTAATAAATCTATCCATTCCAGTTAGGGTATCTACTTTTAATAAAGTTTTAAAACTGCAAATAGAATGTACTAAATATTTTACACAGTTTTACAAATCAAACACAAGCAAGAAACAACACACTGATCACCGTGTTAATTATAAAATGATACAACACGAAATGTATGTGCATGCGCAAATTCTCAATTTCCTCTACCAAACCGCTTTTTCTGATACGAAATTTAATTAGGTCCAAGTGGAAGTACTATGCTTCGTCCATGGCCTTTGAACGTTGTTTGTGCGCCTTTTGCGTTGTTGTAATAACATGAAATTTTGAAGTATAGATATTTTTATTCAAAGCTGTTAATAGCTCCAATTATTATTGAATGAATTCAAGCTGTAAGATCAGTTTTAAATTACATGATCACTAAAAATATACTTCATGTAGTAAATTTACACAATTTTTGCGGCACACTTTGATGGGCGCGGTGCCCCGCTTGAGAAACACTGTTATAGAGTAAGAAGTATAATTTATTTTTCTGTTCTCTCCTTTCCAACTTTCCCTTCATACTTATGAAAATCAGGTTTTACACATACTGTTTGTTTTCCACCCTTGTGCATCTTGCTGCCTTTACATCCATACTGTTTTCTGTTTAATAATATAGAGTTTATCTTTGTTGTGTGCTGTATTTTGTTTCTGTCCCATATTTGCGGTTTTACTTTAGACCTTATATCAGCAAACTTATATTTTCGCCTTTTTTATCCCAGCAAATTTGCAGTAAAGTAAAGAAAATCCCAGTTCATTCTTGATTTGTATGTAATACTTTGCATTTTTACCTGCATATAAAAGTGCATTGAGATGCTGTTCTAGCTTACATAACCACCCTGTGCTTTACACCTATCACACATATATCAGCTGCTTTGAATTATGTAATGAAGCTTTGTAGTGTCTGGTCTTTAAAACAAATTTTGTCATCTTCATTGTACTGTATTCTTTCTTTCTGTAACTACTGACATAATTCAGTTTTAATCTAGTGTACTTAAAGATGATCAATAAAATAATTGTACTAGAGATTTGATAAAAGAAACATGTAAATGAGTGCAAGTTTCATGTGACTGGGTGTTTCATTATTTTGTTGATAGTTTGGTTGTGTTTTTTTTTTTTCTTTTGCAACATCTTTCATTTTGTGGTGATATTTTACCCTGTTGCGATTTTTTTTTCTCCAAGTTTTCATCCATTAGACTAATTTTGTAGTTTTTTTACAGCAAGAGAGCATACACTTAAGCCAGAATTGTTGGGCTGAAAAAAATATGACAGCTAATAATTTTCCAAGTTGAGCATGAGCTAAAATTAATTTTTTATTATCTTTCAGATAGTGTATGTTTTGCTAATTTAAGTTAAATTCGTTACCAGGTTAAGGTTTTTAAAACTCAGTATCTGAAGCAATTATTGGATGTTTCCTAGAACAATTAGTACTATTTAGTGTTTTGCTTAAAGTTCACGTAGTGGAGTAACATTGCAAACCAATAATTTATTTTGATAAATTATTCATTCGCATCTTCCATGGTAATTTAGGTGTACTTTTTTGTGGTTATATCTGAGTAAGATTTGGGTTTTTTTTTTTCTTTTAAGACTTTAATTGAAATGTTGCAGTTAGAACTTTGCACGGTATGTGACATGGATTAGTGCAAAAGATACAAGTTTGCATTACATACACAGTATTGTTCTTACATAATACTCTTTTGTTTGTTTCCTGTGGAATTTTGAATTTCTGCTTGTATGTAATTTATATAACAACCAGTTATTTTTAAAGTCCAGAGCTCATATATTTGTAATTACTGCTTACAATTTGTTGTTGGCAGCTTTTTACATTTTTATGAGTTAAAGTGCTGCACAGGGCTAAATAGTCAGACCTGGCCCCAGCTCGGCCTGTCCAATATGCTCATGACCAAATTTTTAGTTCACCTTAGTGTGGCCGAATGTTAGGCCCCAGTGTTGTTCTTTACTGTTCATTCCTAGCAACTGAAACCTCTAGTATGTGTGTGTATTATACAAACATGTTGAATCTTAGTGCAGGGTGCATGTCTTACCTTTGTTCATATGTACTAGAAAACTTTATTTACTTGTAAGGTGTGCTGGTATTCACATGTATTTCTAATTATTGTATATACATTTTACTTGTTGGAGCAGTACCCTTTATAGCGATTTAAAAAAAAAATCCCCCTTTTTCATGTTGATTGCAGTTCCTTTTGAGGCATTATATTTCTTATCTGTTGCTCTGACATCATTAGTTAGTGATAATAATAATTCAAAAACAATGCAGAAAAAATTATTAGCGCTGCTTTCATATACATAGTCGTCATATTTGTTTAAATCTTGTTTGCTGATACATCTTTAAATATTGCTAGGTTTTTGTAAATGCACATACATTCACAAATTCAAATTGCTACTTTGCTTCTAACATATAATGAAGTCTACTTAGTTAAAAGAAGCATTTTATACTAGACTACAGGAAATTTTGGAAAAAGTAAAAAGAAGAGACATCACAATTTTGATGGGTGACATGAATGCAACCGGCTTTGAAGAAGTCATGGGAAAACATGGGCTAGGAATAATGAATGAAAATGGGGAACTATTCTCAAACTTCTGTGCTTCAAATCAACTGGCTATAGGAGGAAGCATGTTTCCACATAAGAGAATACACAAGGCAACATGGATATCACCAGTCCGTAGAACAGAAAATCAGATTGATCATATATGCATAAACAAGAAGTTTAGATCATCATTGCAGGATGTAAAGGTATATAGAGGAGCAAATGTGGTATCAGATCACCACCTTCTGATAGCCAAAGTAAAAATGAAACTCAAGAGATATGCAACAATGCAAAATTATAGACAACAATTTAATGTAGGACATCTAAGAAACAGGAGACAAATATGCGGTCACAATATCCAACAAATTCCAAGTGCTCCAACAGCTGGAAGATGTAGAGAATACAGAAGACTATTGGTAGCAAATCAAAACGGTATGGAATGAGACATGGGAAGAAATACTGGGGAAAAGGAAATGACAACAAAAAGCATGGATAACAACAGAAACCATCAATAAGATAAAAGACAGAAAAAACAAGAAAGCAGATTTAAACAAGCAAAACCAGAAGTTCCAAAGCCAATGCCCAAGAAGTGTACACAGAAGCAAACAAAGAAGTATCAAAAGAGACAAGAGGAAGTATATTGAGGAGTTGGCAAGAGAGGCAGAAGATGCTGCAGCCAAAGGAAATATGAGAGAACTGTATAGCAGCACAAAGAAGCTAACAGGGAAATACAAGCAAACAAGTTGCCTCATAAAAGACAAGAATGGAAAACTGCTCAGCAAGATACAAGAGCAAATGAAGAGGTGGACAGAATATTTTGAGGACCTTCTCAATAGACCAGCTCCACAAAACTCCCCGGACATCCAGCCAGCAGAAGAAGAGCTACAAATTAACGGTGAAAGACCAACGAAGGACGAAATAAAGAAAGCCATAAAGCTTCTAAGAGATGGAAAAGCGTCTGGACCTGATGGCATTCCAGCAGAGGCCATCAAAGCAGATATCGACACGGCTACAGAGATGTTATATAAATTACTTGGTAAAGTCTGGGAAAAGGAAGAGATACCAGCAGAATGGAAGGAAGGATATCTGGTTAAGTTGCCTAAGAAGGGAAATTTACAAGAGTGCACAAATTATAGAGGAATAATGTTACTATCAGTGCCAGGAAAAGTATTAAACAGGATTATCCTTGAGAGATTAAAAGAGTCCATAGACAAGAAACTGAGAGATGAACAAGCAGGTTTTCGACAAAACAGATCCATGTACAGACCAGATAGCCACTTTGAGAATAATAGTTGAACAAAGTCTGGAATGGAATTCACCACTATACATCGGATTTGTGGACTACGAAAAGGCATTTGACAGTGTAGACAGAGAATCACTTTGGAAATTGATGAGGCATTATGGAGTTCCCCTGAAGATCATTAATTTAATAAATAAAACATATGAAGACATGACATGCAGAGTTCTTCATGAAGGACAGCTTACAGAACCGTTTGGGATAAGAACAAAAGTGCGACAGGGATGCCTCTTGTCTCCATTTCTTTTCTTACTAGCAATAGACTGGGTTATGAGAACATCGACAACACACAACAGAAATGGAATCCAGTGGACTCTGACTAAGCAGTTGGATGATCTGGATTTTGCTGATGACTTGGCTCTTCTGTCCCATAACCGTAATCAGATGCAGAACAAATTGAAAACACTCGATGAGAGGTCACAGCAATTGGGTCTGAAAATACACAGGGAAAAGACAAAAATAATGAGAATAAATGCAGGTAATGATAACAGGGTTGAACTTGAAGAAACACCAATACAAGATGTAGAATCATACACATATCTTGGCAGCAATATAGACAAAGTTGGAGGGACAGACAGTGATATCAAAATAAGAATACAAAAGGCAAGAGGAGCTTTCATTGCATTGGGAAATATATGGAGATCAAGAGAAATCGGATCCAACACGAAAATAAGAATCTTCAACTCAAATGTGAAGTCAGTCCTATTGTATGGCTCGGAGACATGGAGAACAACAAAGACAACAACCAAAAAGCTACAGACTTTCATAAATGGGTGCTTGCGTAGAATAGAAGGATTAAAATGGTATGACAAGGTTACCAACGTGGAACTGATGACAAGAACTAGACAAGTGCCAGTGAAACAAGAGATGAGAAGAAGACGATGGCGATGGATAGGACACACACTGAGGAAACCTGTTGATAGCATTACAAGGCAGTCCTTGTTCTGGAACCCCCAGGGCAAGAGAGGCAGAGGTAGACCAAGAAGCACATGGAGAAGAGAGCTGGAAACAGAGGTGAAATGATGAGGAAAAAGTGGAAAGAACTTGAGATGATGGCACGTGACAGGAGGACTTGGCATGTGTTTGTTGAAGGCCTATGCTCCTTTGGGAGTGGCGGGTTATGAATGAACTTAGTTAAATGGGTGAAGTGTCTGTAGTGTAGATCATGAAGTGTTTTTTAACAGTTAAGTTGATCTAACGCATGACAGCTGCAGCTTAAGGCATGTACTGGAACAATTTGTAAAATATATGCAGGTCACCAGCATGTTCAATACCCATGTGGTTTCTAGAGTTATCCAAGGATAAATAGAATTACTGCTGCCAGCGAAAAAAATAGAATCATTGCTCCGTTGGACATAAGAGGCAACTGTTGTGAGGTTGTGTATTGGGCTATCAATCTCATCATGTAAAATAGATTAATGATACTACTTCTTCAGTCACTCAGACGTCTGCTTGAATATTTTCAGAGAAAGCAGTGATCAGCTTGAGGATATTTGTGTCATTTTATCTGTGCCACAGTTACACTCATCTGTAGTTCCTATCTTTTGCTTGTTGAGTAGATGGTATCCCAATCTGTTGTGGCCCGTGCAGAGTGTGATGCTGGAACCATCACATGAAGAACACAAAAGTGATTTGGTACAGGCATCCTGTAAAGGGATCCAGTGTTGTGGTAGCCCCAGAATAAGAAGGGGGAGGGGGGAGAAAAAAAAAGAAAATTATCTTCCACAAACATAGGTTGGATTGACAAAGTAGAATAATTCATTTCAAGTTTACTGTTGAAAGACAATGAATGTGAAAAAAGCAAGATTATGTTCTCTGCCAAATTGTCATTTACCTCTGCCAAAAGCCCAGTTCAGTTTTGTTTTGTTTTGTGTTTTTGTTTGTTGCTTTGATTTTGTTTGTTTTAAATTTCAGACCTTAGGTTTGTAGGTATGAGCAATTCCCATTTAAAGTCAGTCAGAGAAAAGATAAACGAAATGAAGGGAACTATGTACAGGCCAGAGGACACAAACAGTTTCTGGGAGACATGGCAGAAACAGATTAAATTATTACTTACTGGTGTGAGAATTATAAAATATTCAGGAAGCATTAAAGAAAGGACCTTGTGGTTTCTGGCACGCTCTGACATAACTAAAGATGATGAGATCAGTTAAAATTAGGTCACAGGGAAAGTCTTACAAAGATGTAAGGACGGGCAGAAAAGAATTGGCCCACTGCTTCCATCGAGCATGTTGTTGCAGGTGACTAAGATGAGTTTGTCCATAGACCCAGTAGTCATTATGTAACACAAAGTGCTTTCTGCATGGGAGCCACCCACATTGGTAGTCCCATGCCCGGAAGCCTTTTCCTATCCAAAAAAAAATTGTCCAGTACAGCCTACGAACACAACTTTTTTCTTCAGCTTTGTTTGGCCTAGCTTTGGGGGTTTTTGTGTGTGTCCAAACCCCCCCCCCCCCCCCACCCCACCCCAATTCCTTAACTGCTTTGCATAATTCATAACAAATACTAATCTTATCTTGGAAGAAAAGAATAGAGTAAACGGGCAGGCATATGGACACTGTGTAAAGATGTTAATAGTGGGCCAATGCTTTCTAGTAGTTTTTATTTCTGTAAGTAATGGGTGAACTGTTTCTTAGCTTCAAAGATTGGATTGTCCTGAAAAGTCAATACTACTACTGCTTCTTGTAGTTCGCCCGGGAATGGTATTGTTTATACTATTAAGGATATTTGATATATAAAATAGGGTATAATTTTCAAAGTATATCCAGTATGAGCTTGTGCAAACTGCATAACTTACCTTGGGGTGTAGAGGTTTGCCACAGAGAGCGCCATGCTGTCTTATCAGCTGTCTTCCTTTTAGCCTGGTTCCAGTCTAGTCCTCAGTCCTTCAGAGATTGTCTAATGTTGTCCTTCCAGTGAACTATGGGTCGCCCTGGAGGTCTTGACTCTTGGTTTGCCATATTTGTTGAGGTAGATCTTGCAAAACAGCTCTTATAATGTTGGCATTACAGATCTATAAGTACGTCTGTGTTACAGAACTCCTCATCACTATTTTTGTGCTCCTCATAAGTAACATCTGCCTTAGCAGTTCTTCATTATTATCATCACATTGAAATCTGAATTGCTGTCTATTAGGAACCTTTGAATATCAATTAACATCAAAACAGGTCTTCATCACTGTTAAAATTCTAGATCTAGGGCAAACTATATTATGTGCCAGTTTGGCATGTGTAAGCCAGCCTAAATGACAAACATATGAAATAATTAGCAAAAACAGAGTATTTTTTCAGAGTATTTGGAAGATATTGTGAAATGTATAGGGCACTAAAACATCCCGTACCATAACACTGGCTAACAAAAAAAAAAATTTTTTTTTTCTTTCTCTAACATTTCTATGTTTTTCTGGTCAATTTTAATGCGCTGTTTTTAAATCTGCAAACCGTTTTTCTCTATCAGGTCGGGATCTCTAGAAATACACAATTGAAGTTTTTTAACAACGCATACAGTATTACAACATCATTCGTACAAGAAGTATAACAGTTATGTAGGCGTGAATTTCTTTGCAGTCGACTTTCGTCGGTAAATGGCATGTGGTACATCGCGATGAAGCATCCAACAATAATCGGCAAGCATGGTCACACTCCACCGTCCTTGATAACGTGACTCCATTACGGCGATATCTTGATGGAATCGTTCTCCATGTTCATCGCTGACTTCGCCAAGGTTGTCAGGGAAAAAGTCAAGATGCGAATCGAGAAAATGGATTTTGAGGGACATGTTACAGCCCATAATTCTGTATGCATCTATGCACTGCTTAACAATATGCACATAGTCGACAGATTTGTGATTTCCCAGAAAGTTATCGACGATCAATTTGAATGCCATCCATGCGCGAAGTTCACTACCATGTAACAAGTTCTCGAATTGTTTGTCTGCAATAACTTTCCTAATCTGAGGTCCTACAAAGATACCTTCCTTTATCTTTGCATCGCTAACTTGCGGAAACTTTTTCTCGAAGATAAGTGAAAGCTTTGCTCGTTTTATCTAACGCTTTTACGAAATTCTACATGAGCCCCAACTTTATATGTAACGGTGGTAAAATGATGCTGTCTTTGTTAACTAATGGCTCATGTATTACATTTTTATGCCCGAGCTGCATACGATCCCTGATAGGCCAAACCTTTCTTGCATAATGTTCCTGCCTGTTGCGGCTGTCCCATTCACATAGGAAGCAACAAAATTTAGTATACCCAGTCTGCATGCCCGTGAGAATTGCAATGACCTTTAGGTCTCCACAAATATGCCATTGGTAGTCATTGTACTTTATTTTTTGCCAAAAGTATAGCCATATTGTCATAAGTTTCTTTCATATGAACAGAATAGGCGACTGGAATTGATGAAAATAAATTTCCGTTATGCAATAACACGGCTTTTAGACTAGTCTTGGAAGAGTCGATGAAAAGTCGCCATTCGTTGACTATGTGCTCATGACCGAGCTACACCATTAGACCGTTTACATCTTTGCAATAGCAAATGTCATCATCCATCTCAAAGTATTGAACAAGTTCTCTGTGTCTATGACGAAATTTAGATATCGGAGTATTGGGCGCTAAAAGATTCCATTCTTTGAGTCGCGAACCGAGTAATTCCGCTTGTCCTTTGGTAAGAGCGAGATCACGTATTAGATCTGAAAGTTCTGAATGGTTAATTAAGTGAACACCATCATTCACCGGTATATAATCCGAGTCAGAATTAGTTTCTAAAGCAAGTAAACTATCACTTTCTGATGGTTCATTCACGTCCAACGGATATTGTTCTGGTGGAACTGGGATCGGACACGTGATTGGATCATGACGCACTGGTTTCGAAACCGATTCAATATTTGGATAAACCACAGACTTTCTAGTTTTAAAAGTGAAACCATGGATATTTGTCAAGCAGAAGTAACAATCAGTAGCGTGATTTGTCGGTTCACGCCATATTACTTGCACTCCAAAAGGCATCGACTTATGCTTCGGCGATTTTCATAACCAACCTGCCAATGTATTTGCACAAGTCGAACAAACTGCATTTGGTTTCCAAGATTTATTTGCATCATCAAATTTCGAATCGAAATAAAGTTCATATGCTTTCTTTAGTAATGGTGTAAAGTTTTTCTGGTGAACGCGATCGGTAAAATATCCGCACACGTAACAGAACAGATCAGCCGAATTTCTACAACTTCTAGAAGCCATATTTCGCTCAGAATTATTTCAAAATACAGTAACTATTTGAAAAATAGCGTAACATATGTCATGCATCTTTTAGCAGTATAAAAAGTAGAATTATTTTGCATTTTATTAATTTTTAATAAGTTATATAGTAAAAATGAAACGGAGCAAATAACGGTTTTCCAAAAATATATTTATTCACAAATATCTTAAGAACCCGATGTGATAGAGATAAACGGATTTCAGATTTGAAATCAGCGCAAGAAACTGACTTAAGAACACTTATTCTTATATAAGAAAGAAAAATGTTGTTTGTCAGTGTAATCTACTCATATTCATCCTAAAGGTTTGAAATTAGAATGAAGAGAATGTCAACAAGTTGCATGTCCCTATTATGGGGGAAAAGGATCACAAGACATGAATTTGAATGGTTCAGACCTTAGAAACAGGTATAATAAAAGATTAAGGAGTGATAAAGGGACATTTATTCAGTGGTGAGAGAAACAGCATCGTGGAATGAACAAGTACAGAAAAACTTTAGGAAGTTGGAGGAACAAAAATGTACAGCAAATTGAGCTCGAGGGGATCCACAAAGGCTGACTTGAAAAAAATAGCAATAAATTAGTAAAACAGAGAAGGCACATCATCATCATCTCTCTATTTGTTCATGAGGGAGCATGGAGCCACCATTGCAGTAGATTCTAGGAAGTCAGTACCAAAGCATTCATGTGCTTTTGTAATTGTGGTTTCTGTAGCACTGTTTGACATAATGAAGTCGCCAGCCCCATGTTGGTCACATCTTATGACATGCCTGAAAGAGCAGTAGTCTTTCTTTCTCTCCCTAGAGACCACCGGAGCTATACATGGCAGACAGGCTAATGCCTGGGCAAACAGTAGTTAAAGTCTGAGTGTGTTATGGACGTCATAGTTCTTTTTTACAACATTCGTGACACCTTCCATTTAAAATAAATTATTTAGAAATTTAAAAGTGACAGTGCTACATCATTGCAGCCAGTGGTCTGTGGAGCAAAGACAGATAACGCATAAATGCAGCAAATAGTAGCCCTATTGCATTTTGGTGAAACATCCCTTCAGGGGGTGGACTCACTCATTGTGGCAGTTCCATGACATGGGACAAGAGCTTCAAGTTAAGGATAGAAAAGGCAAGAGTGGCTTTCATCATATTCAGAGAAATATGGAAATTGAAAGAATTAAAACCCTTTGCAATAATGTGCCTTTTTATCATGCCCCAGATCAATTCTGTTATTTGGCTCAGATTTGTGGAAAAAGCAAAAAACCTGCATCTTTAAAAAAAATCCTGTTAACTAGAATTTACACATTTTTGTTGCATACATTTTGTTAAAGTGTATTGGCTGCTGCTTTACATAATCACAGCACTAACTGAGACATTATCAAAACGGCATATACATTTATTTATACCATCTGCCTAGAACTCGGATGACTGGTCCAGTAGCTATCTTTGAACGACTTGCTTCAAATAATCATCTGCCAACAAGGAAAACTTTGTCTGGGTACAAACAGAGCAAGTCACAAGACAAGATTATGGAGGAAGCTGCAGAAAATTTACCAACACTGACTTACGATGGGCTCATCTCATGCTTTGTGTGATCATCATCATGAAATACTAGTAGCACTAGAGCACAACTCTTAACCACCTTTTGGGAGCCATGCAAATTTCTCACTGATATGACAACAGTGTGTTAGTGTATGTCAGTCAGTAAAAATTAATTGCCACAAAGGCTTATTTTAAATCTATCCTCAGTAGTTAGTAAGTTTCTGTATAATTATTAATTAGCTCTTGCATGAAGATGTCCGGCAGCCCAACGTGGCTTTCAGAATGGCTGTCATATTGTTGTTATAACACAGTAAATCTGATCAGCAAGAAGCAGCTAATGTCAGAGCTTAAACATATCAGACAATTCAAAAGCATTGAAATACATCTTTTTTCTCTTAACCTTTACGGCCCTGATCATATGTATATAACAGTAGCAATCATTACAACGCAAGATTTTGAATCATTACTTTAGTAGTATGTAACTACTGACATCGTTCATAGACATTCAGGAAGTCTTTGCTGGGTAAATGGCAGGCTCATTAGGTCAATGGTCAGTGGGTTAAACTTGTGATGGTAATATTGACTGCAGAAGGTGGAATATAGTAACATAGACTTTAACAGTTTGCATTTATAGTTTGGTTTTATCACTACAAGTTTTGTTGTCATTTTTGCTTGCAATGTTTTTTTTTCCTTATATTTTCACATTGGTTGCATAACTGAATTTGATGGATTGTGCGTTTGAACTTTAGCATTTGTTGGTTTGATAATGTCACTTAAAACTATAAAAGTTAATCACTATCTAGGATTCTATGAAGTCTATAAATTAACTTCATTAACTTTGGTATCAGCATCCCTGTTTTAGGAAAAATGGATTCCATTGACGTTTACTGTTTTCAGATAGTTTGTTTTTCCTTGTTTAAATTTAATTTTATGCTACAGTAGGTAGATATGTTTTAGTTTATATATATTTGTTTTGTTTTGTTAAATAAGACAAAAGGCATTGCTTTGCTGATATTTGAAAATGGGCATAGACTGGAGTTAGTTGCTGCGATTTGATAACTGATACTTTAACTTTTATTCTCTGGTCTCCATATACATCTTGTCAGTGAAAATATTTCATAATATTTCAAACCTAAGCTTTCCAGAGAAAGAAGTATTTTACTGAGCACGCACTCAGGACTTGCCTGTTTGCATCTCTGAGTCTGTAGTTCCTACTGACTGAAGTTATCTAAATCAAGTGCTCTCTCTCTCTCTTATTGTCTGTCTATGTTTGTATGTGTAATATAAGGAAGGGAGGGGGGGGTGTTTATGTGTGCAGAAAAGGGCTTTCTCATTGCTTAAAATTAAGTATGTAGGAACGTTTTGCAAACTTGTGGGCTTTACAAATTATATTTTATGTACTTGGGGGCATGATTTAGAATTTTTGTCTCCACATTTTTGGAGATTATTTAGTTCAGTCGCTGCACTTTGACATAAAAGTCATTAGAGAAACTAGTTGCTGTAGCTGAGTCTTGCTCAGTAATTTCAGTTTGTTTTGTTCTGGGGAAAAACATGATAATGTTCAGCATTTTCATTAATCAAAGGCTTACTGGGATAGCTTACTATTTTAAGTCAAGCTTTGTGGTTTAGCACATAATTGCTTTCATTAAATAGTGATCAAGCTTGGTAGCTAGGGTTTGTTGCAAATCTCATATTTCTAGATTGTATTTGCTAAATTTTATATCCAGTATATCTGTTTTGTTTAATTTAAAGCAGGTAGGGGAGGCAACCTAAGTGTAGCATGGCATTGATTACCCACTACACTGTGTATCAGAATAGTGAATGTTAAAATAATGTCAGGATGAGATAACTGCTGTCACACTGACACACTTTTTATTCCACTACATCTTTCATTTAGATGTTAGAGGTCATTCAGGAAAGGGCAAGGAACGCCTTCCAGTTCGGCTCTCACTGGCCACAAAAGGCTCAGAATCCCAGGAGGCTATTGTAGGTGATAGTCGAGCTAGTGATCGTTTGGCTACACCTTCTTCAGGTGGACGAATCAGCTTTAAAGGTTCTGGTCTGCCAGTGCCTATTGGGACAACAGAGGGTTCAAAATTGAGACGTCTGGCAGCAGATGGACAGGCCAAAGCAAAACATTGAGCAAATGTTTTTTTCCAAAAGTAGTTATTATCATTCACAGGTCAAGTGAACATTATTGTGCTGTGTGCTGACAGGAAGATTATGGAGTAGTAGATCTGATGTCTGCTGGTTAATACTGCTTTCTTTGAACATTCTTAATTCAGGTAGATAGGAAACATTACTTACTTGTAACTTCTACTTAAGTCAGGCAGTATTCTTTCAGAGTTCTGATACTGTAATTAAAGAGCGTGTGTTTTTGTTTATGTCACTGTACTGAGTCTGTGTGAGAGATATCTGGGTTGGACTTTTGCTGTTGTGCTTTATTTTAAACTATTGACCTTTCTTAATGTGAAGTAGTGTGACTTTAAACTTGCCATTAGAATGGGTCATGTGTGATTAGCCAGAGCAAACATTGTCACATATAATAGAAGCTTGAGTGATCTCATTCCTGTAACAAAGACCAACAAGAGCAGGGGATAGTTATAGAGCAGTCAGAATTTTGGATAGAGCCAGACTGATAACAACAATGAATAGTTATAGAGCAGTCAGAATTTTGGATAGTTATCATTTTCCTTTGAGCTCCGTACAGGCTGCTAGTGTGGAGCCACCACTGTAGCTGTTCCCCTTGCAGGAAGCCAGTATCAAGCATTGATATACTCTTGTAGTGATGGTTTCTGTGAATGTTTGTTTGACATGATGAGGTTGCCAGCCTCATGCACAACCTCATATTAGTTGCCTCTTACGACATGCCTTTGTCTCCACAGCAACCCCTGGGAACTACACAGAATATTATGGATATTGTTATTGATATTGTTGTTCAGAATTGACATCATTGCACTCCGGGCAAACCCATAGGTGCTCAGTCTCCCTCAGCAAATGTCAAAGGGTATGAATGCCAACAGTTCCTGTTGCGCACTGATTGTACATTCGCCGGTTGCATCCTCTCATACGTTCATTCCTGCCAGTCCCACGCCTAATGCCAAACTCCAGCAATCTCAGCCGTGTCATTCTCTAACAGGCGATCATTAATTGTCTTCAGTATCTCTCCCTTATCCATATCCAACACACCCACTATAGGTGCTCTTGAAGCTAGTCTATCAGCTCTTTCATTACCGCGTACCCCATGCATGACCAGGACAGTAGATCCACACCAGTTCCTGAAGATTTGAGGCTGCTATGGAGGTTTTCCATTCATGCCGTAGCCATCCATTTTGGATCTTCCGAAGCATGGACTGAAATTATGGATAGTATATGACTAATAAGAATAGTGAGTAGTTTGACACCAATAAGAGGAATGAATAGTCCGTACCACAGGTGCTTAATTAAGATCAGTGTAGAATGGATTTAAGATTGGCTCAACAATAAATAAATCAAGCTTGTGAATGTGGACAGTTTTACATAGCACAATTGTGACATACTGTATATTTGTAAAATGAATGTACGTGTGTGTATATATATTATGTCATGTTTCATATGAAACATTTGATAAATTCAAGTAATGATGCCGTGTTTTTTTTTTTTTTTTAAAGAAATTTATATAAATCCCCCCAAAATTAGAAGAAATTAGATTTGGTTTGTTTAATATTTTAGTTTAGAAGGTCCATCAGAAGATAATACATATACTTTCTGCAAAATTCCAAACCTGTATGCAGTTTTTTTTTAGCTATGCTCAACACCACAACTACAGCAGTTTTGGAAGCTGTATTTAAAGTTCTTGAAAACATAATTGGGACTTTACCAGCCAAAAACAAAATTAAAAAAAAAACTAATGGGGGAATGACCTTGAGATGTACGTTAGGTTTGGTTTTTCACATTTATCAGCTTCTCTTTTTGTTGAATTCATTTGATCCAGCGGCATTCCAGACCGTAATAGAGCATTGCAGGTATTTAAGTTTGGCAGGATTAAGAAAGCTTACTTGTGAGAATGCATCTTAATAATTAGTGATTTTTTATTTTAATAAGGAAGAAATATTTTAATATAATTGCTTGCACAATGTGAATTGTTTAAAAAAAAAAATAATAATGCATCATTGTATGTTACCACTTATTATTATTGTTGTAAATATTTTATTATGTTCTGTAAACGTGGATATCATACCTATTTTTGTTTTAAGTAAGCAACATTGTTGTGTTAGTTTATATGCTGCTAGCATTAAACTTGCAGGGTTCGATTGTATACACTGGTGGATGGCAGGGGCAGTGTCAGTTGTGTAGGAATAGTCAATATAATTGGTTTTTTGTCTGCTATACCAATGAAAGATCTTTCTAGTTTAACTGCCAAAACTGTTTTGCTATTGTTTTTTTTGCTGAAATAAATTGCGTGCCATTTATAAAATCTTATTGTTGTCCCTGATGAAAAAAGATGATTAATTGTACATAGAAAGATAAATTGTGGGGAATCCTTTGCTTTTATTTATATAACTGTTAGTAGTTTATACAATAATTTGCATCATTCTTACTGATCTAGAATTATAGATTAGAGATCAGATATTTGAGAAATAAACTGTTGTTTTTTTAAAATGTTTGCTTATAACCTCACTAAATCAACCATTAAAATTGTTGTAAGGGAGGAAAATTGAGCTGTAAGGGCCAGAGTCAGACAAAGCAAGATTGCACTACACTCAAGTTGGTGTGAACGAGGAATGATGTGTGGTCAGAACAGAACATTTTGTACATTGTTTCAGTTCTTGTTAGATCAGAGATTAATGGCTACAGGATTAGAATTTGTTGTTCTGACTTTAGATATCTGCTGACTGGTAATTTTTTTTATGAATTTTTAAAAATCTCTATGGTGGTGGTGGTGGGGGGGAGGGAGAATGAGTGAACGAATGAACTGTAAGGAGAGAAGATGAGAATACTCAAAGGAGCAGTATGATTTATGGGTTTGGTATCATCAGATCTTGAAGCAGAACTTGTCTTTTCTATTAGTTTCTTGATGAAATGTGAATATCACCTCAGTGGATTTTACACTTACACTCATTATCATTGGTTGATATTGTGTCTTCAGATGAGAGTTGCTTTCTTTTTTTGTTTTATTGATGTCCGTTCAAAAGGTGATATAGAATTTTATTGTTGTCAGTATCATAGTTACTCCATTTGTGTAGACTAGCTTTTAGCCACAGTGGATAGGCCGTCACCATTTTATAGTCAGTGTGGCTTTTCTGTGTTATGATGTAGTGGTGACTGTCAAGTTTCTTGTGTTTAATTTAGTACATTTTTGTCTTTCACTGTCAGTGACCAGTATATTTGTGGAATTTATGTCGTGTATCTTCTGATTTGGGTTTCACAATTGGTGATTGTTCAGCAGCTGACTGCATAATGGGTTCTTAATCATGACTTCAGTGTATTTATTCAACAACACCAGTATTTATCTCTATTTCACACCCAGAATAGCTGGTAAATTCGGTAATAATTTAAGTTAATTAGGAGTTGATGATCAGGGGGTCGACATGTTCTTAGGATCTAGGAACCATCTCTAGTATCTAGGTGCCACAAGGATGAGATTAGGAGAAGTAACTGCTGTAAAGATTAAAAACAAATCAAAGAGATAATCTAATCTATGACAGTGATTTTAGCTATTCTTGGAAGTGTTCCAGATTGATGATTACTAAATGAGAATCAGAACAGTGGTTTCAATATTAAATTGCCATTTTCTCACACCATTCTTCTTTTAGCGTCCATCTGTATTATAGGTCCACTTTTTCGAAAATTGGAAACCTGGGTCACATTTTGTGCTGATCAGTCTTGCAAAAGTTATTAGTTGGTGCCTTAGAATACAGGTGACATAACTCACAAGTAAAATGGCATCAGCCTATTTCTGTTTTGAATATCCTTATCTCTGCCAAGGATATGTGTATTTAAGCATATCTATATTTATATATATTATAAAACAACCATATCAATTGGAGGCCGACCTCTTTGCAATCTACGTTTTGCTGATGATATCGATCTGATAGCTGGAACAGAATCAGAACTTCAAGACCTTACCTCTAGACTGGAGAAAGTAACAAGAACATATGGGATGGAAATTAATATAGAAAAAAGCAAGATATTGGTGAATAGCCATAAGAAACATGTTCCGACCAACATTACGTTAAATGGGCAAACGTTAGAAGAAGTTAACACCTTTAAATATCTCGGGTCCACTATATGTAGTGATGGGAGATCAAGTAAAGAAATCAAGACAAGACTTGAGATGGCCTCAGCTGCCATGACAAGACTGAATGTGATCTGGAAAAGTAACATCAGTTTTCCTGTGAAGATCAAATTATACAAATCACTTGTATTATCTATTCTCTTATATGGGTGTGAGAGCTGGACACTCACTGCAGATACGGAGCGAAGGATTCAGGCTTTCGAGCATAAATGTTATAGAAGAATTTTGCGCATTTGCTATAAAGAGCACAAAACAAATGTCTATGTTAGAGAGAAGATAAACACCTATGCAGGCCACCAAGAACCACTTTTGTCAGTAGTGAAACGTCGAAAGCTTGCCTGGTTTGGGCATGTAACTCGTCATGACTCCCTTTCGAAAATGATCCTCCAGGGAACAGTCGAAGGTAAACGGAGAAGAGGAAGGCAAAGAAAATCCTGGGCTGATAACATCAGAGAATTGGCAGGACACGGGTTTTCCACACTTGTACGCATTGCTGAGGATAGAGAGCAGTGGAGGACCCTGTCTGCTGATGCTTCCACTATGGCACCCCTACGACCCATGACGGGTTACGGGTTGAGATGATGATATTCTTCTAGCATTTTATTAAGGGTGAAGCTAATCTGGGAGTTTACTGTCCTTGTTAAAGACACCAAAAAAAAAAACAAACAATTCTGTATGTGCCATATCTTTGTTATGTATTTTTATTAGCAATCAATAATTTGCAGTTTTTAACTGTCCGCTGTTTCTGACATTCGTGCTGACACGTCGTGATGAAATTAACACAAGCAAACAGCACAGGCCTAACAAGTGATAATGAAGCGAAAGTGAAGTATTTAACGAGATCCTTTACCCCTCTTTTTTACTGTTAGGCCTAAGTAGTGGGACTATCCCGGGAAAACTGAGAACACTGGAAGCCTTAGTCTCTGAATACTTTTTCTAAATAAGTGATATAGATCACCTACAGAACTGACCTGAATCATCTGGCAAAACTCTGCTTCTATATCTGTTATCTAACATGTGAGAAGAAACGTCATTGGTTGCTAAATTTTTCTATTCACCATTTCAGCCAGTCACTGCATTCCTGTAGTTAATGCTGACACCTTCATTTGGAATTTAAAACATGCATCTTTATGTATTGGCAGTTATGGATGACACGAGCTGGGCCATCCTTAATCAGAACATGAAAGGCCCTTGTTAAGTCACTGTCTGTATGATGGAATTATGAATGATAACATTTAATGCCTGCATAAAGGAAGGGCACCATCCAGTATTAATGCCAAAAATTCCAGGCCTGAGCTTTACAAATGTTGTTGCCAGGGTGATCTGGCTCCCAGGATTTGTCGATCCCTGCAGATAATGTATTGCCTGTAGGCTTGATTCCTTTTATCTACTTCCACAGAATGACCATATGGCCCAGCAAGTTGTGCTAATTTTCACAGCAAATGCTGTAGTTTAGGTCATTGTTTTTCAAGGGTGACGAGAACTAATAACCAGGTTTGATAGCAGCTCTTGAAAGTATGGTATGGAAATCAATGCAGAAAAGACCCAGATTGACAAACAGTAATGGAAGCAAGAACCATCAAAAATTGGTTGACAAGAACCAGAAAGTCATCGGCTCACCTGAATAATAATGAATAACAGAAGCAGAGCTAAGAATAAGTACTTCACAAACAACAGCAATTCTAATCAGACTGAAACTAATGTGGAAAGGCGGAATTAAAACCAAAATCACATTAGTGCAGAGATTGATCGTCACTGTATTATTGTATACATATGAATCTTGCACATTAAACGCTGATCTGGTAGGAAAAACCAGTAGAAACGAAGTGCTTCAGGCAGATCCTTGGAATATACGTGAATCATGTCACAAAAAATGTGTCATTCAATCAGTATCTACTAGTTCCCCAAGGACCATAGGCCTTCAACAAACACATTGCATGTCCTCCTACTGCTTGCCACTCAAGGTCTTTCCATGTGTTCTTCATTTTCAATTTAGTCTCCACTTCTGTTCTCCATGCGTTTTTTGGTGTGCCACTGCTTCTTACTACCCTGGGGATTTGAGGCCAAAGACTCCCTTGTAATGCTATCAACGTGTTTCCTCATTCTGTGTCCAATCCATTGCCAGCGTCTTCTTTACATCTCTTGTTCCACTGTTACTTCTCTTTAAGTCGTGTCATCAGTTCCAAGTTGGTGACCTTGCCCTTACCATTTAAATAAATAACAAATGTATGACACATCATAAAACAGGATGTGGAGCCATAGGCAGACCAGCAGATGTAAAAACATGCCGGCTTCAATTTTTTGACCACTGGCTTTGTCAGGTTTTCTTAAATGCATCTGCTTAATCATCTGTCAGCATTATAGTTGAAGATAGGAGGTCTGTAAGTGTGTGTCAGTGAAGAATATTTGTTTTATCAGGCATGATATGTCCACCTTCATGTGGATTCAGCAGTGATTATGTTGTGTGTGCATCTGTGCAGAGTTCAACTTTGTGGACATATCTTCAGTTAGCATGTTTTATGCATTCAGGCTTGTAAACAAGTCAAATTGTAGGACTCTCTATGATATTTATGCCAGTCACCTAAATAGTTTTCTCATTTTCCTCTCAGTGTCTGTGATAATTGAAGGATGAGTGTTACCTCTTCATACACATTACACCACTAGTTTTATCTCAGTGTCTTTATACACGTTATTCCATAGTTATTTCAGTGTCTTCTTGAAACTTGAAACACCATTGCCATATTCATGTTTTCTTGCCTGTTATATTGTTATGGTAATTCCCTTGTTTGCCTCTCTGAAACCATTTCAGTACAAGAGACATGGTTAATCACCAATTTTATGGCTGTAGTAATGTTAGGTGCGTGTAACCCTCATGAGCAGCATTGATAGTCAAGCTGTTAGAGTGTGTTTGTGTGTGTGTGTTTTTTTTTTCACTGGGTAGAAGCACAGTTTCTGAATGTTATCATACAGTTGATAAAGTCTTGTCGGCTTTCACAGGCTTGCAGAAAAGTTACAAAAAGTAGGCAACCAGGTTAAAGCAGTGTTTAGTAGGGTTTTTTTTTTTTTTTTTTTTTAATTTGTTTTGAATATTGCTTCATAAGAATCTAGGACCTGAATGCAAAAACTGAGCCAGACCTGTGTGGTTTTTGTTGGTGTTGTTTTCCCCACTTAAATGCAGTAGTCTTCTTCTTCTTCTTCTTCTTCTTCTTCTTGCGATCGCATCTTTGATGATTACACCGTCAGACGAGTTCTCATGATGAATTCGACTGTTGTTTGAAGTTCCTCTTTAACTCCATATAGCTTTGAGTTTAGTGTTGAGTCATTGGGCCAGTATATCTTTCTTAACTGGTCATACAGAGGACAGTCCTGTAGAACATGCTCAGCAGTTTGTTCGTTTAATCCACATGTGCACAGTGGTGAAGCAGACAATCGTAGCTTGTGCATGTGTTTATTCAGTTTGTTATGCCCTGTCCTGAGTCGAAAAATAGTTGTCTGTCCCTGCCGGTCGAGAGTGTGATAGTCGTCTTTGGGTTGGTTCTGTTCTCTTCTGATAGTCTGGATAGCTCTCTTTTTCTCAAAGTATGTGACTTCATTATCTTCTTGTTCACATTCTCCTCCCTTTTTTGCAAGTTTATCTGCCTTTTCATTTCCGGGTACACCACAATGAGATGGTACCCACTGAAGTATGGTTCTCTTTTTGGCAGCTACCTTGTTTAGTTCATTTCTCAGATGCGGGAGTTTACCACCCTTGAGAGCTTGCAGGACAGACAGTGCATCTGTGAGGATGACTACCTGGTGGCAGTCAGAGTTGGTGTTATAAATCATATTTGCAGCTTGCTCTAGAGCTTGAACCTCAGCTGTATAGTTGGAACAGAATTTACCAGTGGGAATGTGCCTAGTCTCATAGTGGTTGTCAGGATATGAGATAAAGATACCGGCACCTCCATTCCTAACAGCATTAGTTGCTGATCCATCTGTATAGGCATGTATCCATGATTGATCGGGATAGCTTTCTTGGATCATACTCAATGTAGCAGTTCGTTTTTGCAGATCATTATACTCACATCCACTTGTGAGACCACTGACTGATGTATTAATTTGGAGGGCACTGCTGGCCTGCTCCCATGGTACAGGGTATAGGGTGGGCTTCAGTGGTGTTGTCTTCATGGATAGGTCTTCTTGATGCTGTCTTATAAGTCTTTTCCCCCGAAATGCAGTAGTGATTTTGGAGGGTGAGCTTTTCAAGTCAGTTACGGTATTAGCATCATGTATAGGGATGGTGGATGGGAAATGGGCAAGAATTGACAGGAATAACTAGAAAATACTCTTAACAGCATTATACAGAAATTAACCTACATTGAACAGCTTTATACAGAAATTAACATCCACTGAACAGCTTTATACAGAAGTTAACACACTGAACAGCTTTATACAGAAATTAACACACTGAACAGCTGTATACATAAATTAACTTACACGAAACAGCTTTATACAAAAATTAACATACACTAAACTGCTTGATACAGAAATTAACATCTAAGCCAAGTACAGATATGAGAGTCAATCTACACGATGATTAAAAAGTCACTTTCATTTTTTAATGTTTATATCCTGACATAACTTGATACACATGAAACAAATGTGAATACAAGTAGCAATAACTGCCGTTTGACTAATGTTTTTTTTTTTTTTTCTCTCCCAGAAATAAAGTACAAATAAATTAACATCTAAAATTGTCAATAAATGGACATCATAATACAGGTTGATGTCCCTTCATCCAACCACCCGAAAACTGAATTCTGAAAATTGTAAGTTTCTGTGGGCTACTGTTTGATCACAATTTGGGCACCTGCGGACTACTTCGGGCGACTGGGTTTTTTTAAAAACACATTTTGGGCTACTTTTTGAATGTGAGTTGAGCGACATCTGAAAACTGAAAAATATCTGGTTACCGAAACAAATCTGCCACTGAGGATTTCAGACAAAAGGATATAGGCCAGATCTCACTTTAAGCTGTAATCTTAATGTGACAGCATTTTATGACATACAATGGCGGTCACTTTTCTTTATCTTGTCATTTGTTTCATATAAATTAGTTAGTTATCAGACCTGAAGGTCTTTTATATTTGGACATGCGCCCTAATATAACCAACGAGGTTGAACGGGGATGCACCTCGCCAAAACGAGGCAAAATTTTATTTTAAAAAAAAATAATAAAAGTTAGTTGGATAAGAGCGAAGAAATGACAGTTTAAAAATAGAAAGGTGACTTTTTGCTGACCGCGAAGTATTACATATACATTTATTACTTTGTGTTGCAGAAATAGGGATATTGAGAAGCAATAGGAAGTGAGGTCCTTATTCACATTAGCAGCTAAATCATCATCATAACTTTTCTTTTGACTCTATATGGAGCCACCTCTGATGCTGGTCTCCTTACAGGAAGCCTGCACAAAGCATTCATACAATCTTATAGCAATGGTTTGTGTAACAATTTGTTTGACATAATGTGGTTGCCAGCCTCGTGCACAAGCTCATGTTTGTAGTTTGGTACGAAATGCCTGTAGAAGCAGTTCACCTATTTTTTTCTTTGTCTCATTAGAGACCTCTGAGAACTACTCTGGGCTTAGTGTCTCAATACGTCTGCTATAATTACTGCTTACAACATCTGTTATGGGTAACTGTTGGATTGTTTCACTCTGTGAGCTTCTTAAAAGTTCAGATTAAAATGGCTAGCACAGGTGCAATGGCTCATCATGAGCCCGTTTAGTTGTAAAAGGTTAATTATAAATAGAAAAATTAAGTAAGGATGTGCACCACTTGTAATCATCACCTACATAGAGAACATCATCAAAGGTGCAAACAGCCATGTGACATGAAGCATGTGATCTATATGAACCATGTGGTTACTACCACTGGATATATTTCAGGGACAGCACACAACAGCAGAAACATACACATGTCTAGATAAAATATGTTCTGTGTCCTTCTATCTGAAATTGTCGAGGACAGCCGTGTTGTGGAAACTGGATTTATTCAGTTTTCAAATGTTGCCCAAAAGTAGCCCTATGTCTACCAAAATCTATTCCAGTCGCCCCAAAAAAACTTAAGATTTTCTTAATATTTCAGTTTTTGAGTGTTTATATGGTTTAAAAAAAAAAAAATACATTTATTGATATTGGCTGCCTGTTTACATTACATGAAGATCAGCTCAGGTCAAACAGAGACTTTAATATTAATAAAATGCAAAAGAGAGCAGTAAAATTGAAATCTAAAAATACTGTTCTTGAATGAGTTCATGAGGCTGCTGTATTTGTTACTCATCTAGGGTCACTACGTGTGTGTTATGAAATTTAAAAAACTGTTAGATTCTGTATTTGTTAGAATCTTTTTTGGTTCGGACAGATTTCAGATTTGTATCACATCACTCCTCACATCCCTAATCATAAATTTTTCGACGCCCGTCTCTTTGTCATAGTACATTCACTTAAAAAAAAAAAAATCTGCTACAGCATAGAAGTTAGATGGGATTCTGAAATTATTTTTGGATTTAGTCCCATCTGATGAGTGTCTATAAACAAGAAATGTCATAAATATGTAGGTTTTGTATGCTTGTTTCAAATTTTGTTAAGATTTTTACACATTTACTTTGTTTATATTACTGAAGTTGTTCAGAAATGTGTGCAAATAATTTTGCACTCTTTTTTGACGTCTGTTTGGTATCTGCTTAGAGATGTATGTCTTATGTTGTGATATCACTCAGCAACAACAATAAAAGCAAAAAAATAATACTAATTTTCTGTCTTGCATGTCTGTTTTGTTAAAAGTTTTTTTTGTTTGTTTGTTAAGAAGTGATGCTATCTTTGTCATCTATTCTGTCTCAACTCCTTAGTGCCTTCTCTCAGTCTGGAATGAATTACTGCCTATTATAAGAGATTGCTGGTTTATAAGAGAATATGTAGATTTGGAAATTTGATATGGATGTGAAAAATGTTGTGATCATGAAATGTAATGTTGTAAATGATGGTATATGTCAGAGGTGTGTTGTGAATAGTGATGTTTGCCTGATGATGATGGTCATGGTTTCATTCTTGCACATTAGGGAAATGTGAGTCGTAAGGTGGCTAGTGAATTTCACTGTTCTTATTGATCGTCATTTTCATTCCAAGTAGAACATATGGCTGTAATTGTTCTTCACCTGGGCTGGGTTAATCTTACATGGACCAGAGAATCGACACACATTATGAGCAACTGTTGGCTGCTGTGTGGTATTTTTTTCTTGGGCTGGGTTAATCATACATGAACCAGAGAATCGACACACATTATAAGCAACTGTTGGCTGCTGTGTGTTATTTTTTTCGTGGGCTGGGTTAATCATACATGAACCAGAGAATCGACACACATTATGAGCAACTGTTGGCTGCTGTGTGTTAATTTTTTCTTGGGCTGGGTTAATCATACACGAATCAGAGAATTGACACACATTATGAGCAACTGTTGGCTGCTGTGTGTTATTTTTTTCTTGGGCTGGGTTAATCATACACGAACCAGAGAATCCACACACATTATGAGCATCTGTTGGCTGCTGTGTGTTATTTTTTTCTTGGGCTGGGTTAATCATACACTAACCAGAGAATTGACACATATTATGAGCAACTGTTGGCTGCAATGTGTTATTTTTTCTTGCGTAGCACATTTTTTTTAACGACGGCTAGTGAATTTCACAGTTCTTATTGATCGTCATTTTCATTCCAAGTAGAACATATGGCAATAATTGTTCTCCACCTGGGCTGGGTTAATCATACACGAACCAGAGAATTGACACATATTATGAGCAACTGTTGGCTGCTATGTGTTATTTTTTCTTGCGTGGCACATTTTTTCATAACTGTGTGATTCTGTCTTGGTGCTTTTCAAGTATGTGTTGAGATTTTACTGTGCCACGGACAGTTGTGTCAGCGCAGTATTTAGTTGTCTGTTATATTCTTCTGACCGTGCACAGAGCATGAATTGTCCTCAGAATATTCCATTTCAGCTGTTGTTTCAGAAATCATTTGTCAGGGCATATGTCAGTGGGGTTTTCTGTAACAGTTTATCATCATTTATCAGGGCATATGTCAGTGGGGTTTTCTGTAACAGTTTATCATCATTTATCAGGGCATATGTCAGTGGGGTTTTCTGTAACAGTTTATCATCATTTGTCAGGGCATATGTCAGTGGGGTTTTCTGTAACAGTTTGTCTTATATGAGAGCCACAGGAACTACACAGGGTAACAATTAATTTGATGAGATGAAATAGCTAACTGCAATCTTGCCACCTGCAGTGATATGTGATAATCTTGTGAATAAGATATATCTTTCTGAAGCTGTTAAAAAACCACTATGCTTGCCTGTTATGGCAGGTGGTCCATCAGAAGTTTTTCCACAAAGTTTGTGCTCTGAAAATTAAAGTTTCAACAAGACTCACTTGACATCATCATAAATATCTTGATTGATTGTCGTATCCTTCATCAAACACACAATAAACAGCTGCTCCGTTTTTAACATATTTCCTTGTAACCTTGTGAATCCTGCTAACTGGGCTGTGCCAGTAATATCTATGCTTTGTCTTTATAGTTTTCTGATTTATTCCTTCTCTAGTCTTTGTCTTAATAGTTTTCTGACTTATCCCTTCCCTAGTTTTTATAGTTTTCTGATTTATCCCTTGTCTGGTCTTTGTCTTTATAGTTTTCTCACTTATCCTTTCTCTGGTCCTTCCACTTTGTATCCCAGTCCTCACTTAATCTTACTTGCTGCCTTACGTTCAGAAAAAATTGGAAGGTCCTTGTTTCTAAAGTAGTAGGGAGGTATCATTTATACATTTAAAACTAAGTAAGGATTGCACCTCAAATGTTAACATTTTGTTCCACAGTCTTTTGTTTGAAATTTTTGTTGTATCGTTTTATTCCTGAATTTTCATTTTTAATATCTAGGAAATGTCTTATATGATTTTCAGATGCCTCACCTCGGCCCTTGTCTAGAGAGCGAGAACGTAGAACCAGCACTCGTTTACATCAGGGCATCCCAACCAGCTCTGAACTGCAGCGAGAAACAACTCATATGTCAATTGGACAAGCTCAGGGCAGCATTTTGTCAGGTCTGGCACCAGGGGGTTCAGGAAGGAGGGGAAGTGCATCTAAAGAGGATGTATCTCGTTCTGGATCTTCTAAACATGTACGCAATAAATAAACAGACTCTGCTTGTAGTGAAAGCTGCTCTTGGCAGAACACAATTTGGAAATGTGATTTTAACGTAATGAATAAGATGGTGATGGTTGCAGAATTTCTCATTTGAAACCAAAAAAGACCAGTGGCCAAACTGATACTAGAAAATGTTTCCAGTGAGCCAGACTGGCATGTGGCTCACTTTATAACTGGTCTGTTCATATTCTGGATTGTTCTGTCTACACTCAGATACAATTTGGTGACTTGATTCTGGTGATTATAACATGGTGCTAAGTTGTAGGTTTAAAGCTGTTAGTGCTCATATCTGTTGGGCCTAGTGAATCAGAAAGTAGTTTGTGACAGGTAATATGTATTACAGCAGACACCCAGGATAAAAAATGCAGGTCAAACTGGCATGTTGTCAATTTTAGTTTTTTGTGAGTAGGGTGGCTTTATTTTTTTTTTTAAAGGGGGAAAGGGGGGGGAAGAAGTACATAATGCATCATACTAGGACAAAGAAAATTGCCTACATTGCAGCCACAAGGCCTTCGTCAGGGAAATGAAAGAAAGCAAGAGCTAAGTAAGAAACATGAGGAAGTAAACTAATACAAACACGTGGAAGCAGGCTGCCATGTTTTGAATACCTTTTTGTGAGGACGTATATTATTAGTGAGAAGGTTTGCATGTGATCTTTGATTTGTAAGCTCAAACCATGCATGTCCACATTACAGTTAACTTATTTAATTTGTCATGATCGATTGACTGAATTACACAAATCTGACACTGGCTGTTTTAATACATATTTGTGTAGTCAGAATTTCTCACTTACTACTGTAGTTTACTTAGCGAGTTTAATCTTCTGGCTCTTGACTGTTTGTAAACAACATTCTATGTTTATTATTTCCCAGTTCTTCTTTGGGGGGGGGGGGGGGGGGGGGGGGGGGGGGGGGGTTTTGCGGGTTTTTTGCGGGGCCGGGGTTTTATACAGTACCTTTTTTGTTTTAACTTTTGCAATAAAAGTAAAAAGAAATAATAACGTTTGCTATATTATAATGAATTAAATACTGAAAACAGTTTTGTTAACTACTAAAAAAGAATTGTCGCAGAGTTTTGTCAGTGTGAGACAGAATAGAAGCGAATAAATTCAAAATAAAATGGAAATGCACAGCTTGACTGGACCACAACAGCAGTAGGTGTCATGGCAATTTACAAGAAGAAAAATCTCATTTATCTTTGGATTTCAGGGAAGTAACATAGAAGCATTTATATTTATGGTCAAAAGTTGCAACTCTATACAAATGAAATAGCAACGTCCTGTGTACAGTATTCACCATTAGAGTGGGTAAAGGCGATCTTCATTCCATCAGTTTTGCATTTCCCACAACATTGTGCAAATTTTAGATTTGTCACTTTTTTAGAATTAAATATTGTATCCTTCCATTTCTGCTGCTAATCATTTTATGTGACCTGTGGTGTGTATCTTCTCCTGGTGAAAGGTTCAGGCATACACTCGCTGTTTCATTTTCTTGGTCTTTCGTGTAAGATGCATAGGAGTTAAGATGTTTTCATTCATACCAGAAGTCTGAAATATTTCATTTGTTATTGCACTATATATTTCAGGCAAGATTTAGTTCCCGCTTTTGTTCTAACAATTGTATTTCTGATTTTATCTTGGGATCACTGTCATAGCCATGAAGGCTGAAGACTGACTCTAAACAGTCTGAAAAGTGTTGTCTAAAGCTGCGACTCACCTAACTGCTCAGCAGTGGATTTAATATTGCTACAGAAAGTAGAACAGTTCAATCTTATATGTTTTTAAACCATGTCTTATCCTATTCCTTTTGCTCTGAAGTGCTTTTGTTTAAATTCAATTCATCCTTGAGTAATTTCCTATCAACCTTATCTTATCCTATTGTTTTTGCTCTAAAGTACTTTCGTTTTATACATTTTTACTTGAGTAGTTTCTTACCAACCATGTCTTATCCTATTCTTTTTTTGTCTAAAGTACTTTTGTTTTATACATTTCTACTTTAGTTTCCTACCAACCATATCTTATCTTTTTTTTTTTTTTTTTTTTTTTTTTGCTCTGAAGTATTTTCATTTTATTCACTTCTCTTTGAATAGTTTCCTACCAACCATGTCTTATTCTATTCTTTTTGCTCTCCTCTTATTGCCTAGTATGAGGGAGCTATAGTTCTATTCTGTCTTTCTCTCATCAGAAACCCCCAGGTAACTACGGAACACAAGTTCCATTTTACCCACATTACATCCGATCATAGATTGATCATTAGGTAATTTTGTTCTTTTCATAGCAGTGGATTGTAACCTGTATCTCCTCAGTCAAAGCCACTGAAAATTAACATTTGTTTTGGGGGAGGGGGGAAAGGAGGGAGAGAGGGATGTGTGTATGCGAATAACTGAATATTTTTTTCTTATAATTGACTCCTGTCTGCAAACATGCCATTCTTCAATATTGATTTAAATAGTGATCAGAGGAATAAATGGGGACCAAACTTGCTCATAATTATCTTTCATGTCTAGTATCTTTTTAAAGGTGTTGCCACAAGACAGTCATTAAATTTGCATGTAAGCAACTGAGGGGTTAGTATCCATCAGACTGCAATAATGTCAATGACACTGAGAAACAGCTTTTATTATGACACACTGGAAGTGTCATTATTTTGATGTCAAGCATACCTTCATTGTACATAGTTATATGTAAGATTGATGTCAATACATTTAGTCCCATCTCCAACGGATTTTGTTTATTCATCTCCTTCAGTAACCCATTCCATTTTGCTTCAGTTTTGTGACTTAAACCTTACTTTCAATGATTTTTGCATATCTTTCGACTCATTTGATGAAAACCACCTCTTACAGACTTCAGATCTGTAGTGAATTTCCCATTTATTTGTAACTGATACTCGTAATGTGTCAAAGCCTGTATGTCATTCTTTCTGTGCTTTGGGTGTTCTGGTAGTTTTTTTTTTAAAAAATGGAATGTTGGCTAAGCATTAATCTGTGAGTGGAGTGTTGGCTAAAGCATTAATTTGTGAGTTTGATGTTGACTAAAGCATTAGCCTTTGAGTGGAGGGTCGACATAAGCATTAATTTGTGAGTGGAATGTGTCAATAACTAATGCATTAATTGTGTAGTAGAACTTTGACTAATGCATTAACTTGGTAGTTTGAATGATAAGTGTAAGCCACAATAAACGTGATTGTGCCCTAGTTTACTTTATAAAGTGGAGCGAATTATTTCTTTCATATCTGTTTGGTTTGTCGTATTTTTTAATTATTATTTCAAGGCTTGTAGATACCCCCTAATATGTACATTATCCCATTACGTATAAGCATCATGAAATGTGTGTGAACTTTGTTGGTCTCAGGTATTTGTTGTTCATTTTTGTTATATACCTGTACAGAGTGTTGCTAAAGTACTTGTGCAACTTTAATAACTTTGGATGTACACATAAAAAATGCATCATGTAAACAGCATATAAAAGCATAATGTATGCATACTTTTTATGTTAGTGTTATCAGTTTTAAGAACCTGTAACTGATTGAAAATGGTGACAGTAAAAGGAAAGGTTAACTGTGTGTTGGAAAATCAGAATAAACGATATGCCATGAGAGATGGCAATTATGTTGAAGTCTAAAAATGTGAACTGTATTGTGTTAAGACTTGATAAATTATGTTTTAATGTGCTTTTTACAGTGTGCTTCTAGCATGTATACATCCAAAGTTGTTAAAGTTTAAAGTTGCACAGTGACTTAAGGTACACCCTGTATATGTTGCTTTCCCATATGTTGAATTAGTGTTGTCTGTGGACCATAAAGTCTTTGTACAATTTTCTAACTCTAAATGTACTGTCAGATTTAGTGTGTCAAATCAGCTTAAGTGTATCATGTTGAGTAGCATTGCTTCCTACACTTAATTCTTAAATTCCACACAAATATTAACTCATTTGCTGCAAATAAAATTGGATCTTTTGTGAGTGGAAAGAATGACAGAATTTTATTTTAAAAGTATGGAGAATCTAGCATGCTGGCCCATCTAACATTCTGTCTTTGTCTTAACTTTCATACTGGAATACGTTTTGAGGTATCATTTATTTGCCTTATCTTGCTCCCAGTGGAGCATGGAGCACCACTGCAGCTGATCACCTTGCAGGAAGTCTGCACTTGTGTGCTCTTGTATGAATAGTTGTACGTCATATGGTTGGTTATCTGTCCCATATCAGGGCCTGTAATTAGTCATCTCATACAACATGCCTGAGGGAGCTGTAGTGCTATTATTTCTTTGTTTTCTCAGAGACCCCTTGAAGCTGCACAGTGCGTTTTGAGGTGTGCTCATTTGTAATGACATATTTGTCAGCTTTGTATCTGCTTGAACAATGTTTATCTAGAATGTTAGAAGGTTTTCATCTTTCCTCCTGAGATGTGTAGTATTATGTGTAATGAGTGTTTTGAATACTTGTATTTGGAATGTTCTCATTTAATAAAATACTTTATCATGTTCCAAAGCACTCCTAGTCTGGTTGAAAGCCATATTACCACATTACAGGTTCAAATTGTTAGGAAATTACAACAAAAATTGTATGAAAGTTCAAGTATCATTGTTGTGCCTTGGTAATGGCAAATTTCCTACGAGTCCTGCAACTAATCTGATTTCGTTACCATTTGATGGCAGTTCAAGAATTACAAAAAAGCATTTTTCCAAATATTCAACACAACTTTAGAAACCATAAATGGCTTTGTGAGCGAGCAATTCTGGCACCTAAACGTGAGAGTGTATTAATCTCCAAATACAGAATCAGCTGCCAGGCATTGCCACAACAAATCCTTTGACACTGTCATAGGTAACCAGCAGGCTGTATTATATCCGAGTTCCTCAACTCATTAGAACCAACTGGAATGCCACAGCACAAATTAATTTTAAACATTGGTGCACCGATAATATTGATGCAAAATCTTGATACACTTAAATTGTGTTAAGAACCTCATGCCAAATGTGATAGAAGCAACAATATTAACAGGTTGTGCCAGAGGAGAAATGCATTCATTCCATGCATTCCTCTGGTTCCCACTGACATGCCTTTTGATTTTAAGCGACTGCGATATCCTGTGCGACACATTTGCAATGACAAATAAACAAGGCCCTAGGATAGTCACTTAAGAAGGTAGTGGGCATTAACTTAGAAAATCCGTCCTTTTCACATGGACTATTTATGTTGCTTACTCCAGGGTGGGCACAACAAGAAATTTATTCATTTTTGCCCCAGACGGCAACACCAAAAATATTATTTATAAAAAAAGCACTGGAATAATGGTGCAATAACAAATTTAGAAAATAACGATATGTAAATATGACACGATGTAGTCAAATATATTAATTGTAACATATTTGAATGAAAAGAACAAAGATCATAAATTCATTAAAATTCACTTGTGATGGTTACATTTTCAGAAGTTTCATAAACCATTAAAAAACAAAAACACAAAAAAAACTCTGGCAACACCGTGTACTTACAGCTAATGTGCTATAACTGTCAGTGAAGTTCAGAATGCCAGCACTGTCCCAGTTTGTGGTACCGGTAGTTCAGACAGTAAAAGGGGTGAGACCATTATCCTTGGCTATAATTTCTGCCATCAATGGTGCAACTTCGTTGAGTGCCCTTCACGGCTGTTTGTGCCCTATACCAGAGCGCTCTTTTAGTTTCGGTGACCGGAATTCTGATACCGGGTATAAAATTGTGTGTGCACCGTAAAAGACTATTTAAGTTTTTGGCGGGGAAAATCAGCTGATGTGTGAGTAAAATCAGTAAAATATAAATCATTACACACTCGTTCTGGATAAACACAGCGCTAAAATTCTTTTGTGTACTATAACTTTGTTCTGTGTTCTATTTTTGATTGCATTTTTATTTCTTTGAAATTAGTTTTGACGGAGTTACAGACTTTTGAAAACAGCGTCATCATTTAAGGAAATTCATAAAATAAGTAATCTTTTTATTAATTTAATATCTAAAAATCGGCCCATTCGTTTGAGTTTATAATTATAAAGACTTCTCGAAGGGAAGCTAAAGATTATTTCCACATACTTTTTTTTTTGGTTTCATATCTTGAGAATGTGTGGTAGTCAGTTTTGTGAGTGTGGCATTACAAGAACAAGCATATTGTCACCAGATTTTATAGCATTTAAATCCCTGTAAACGCATTCCTGATACTCACAAATCTTAAATAAGGTAGTAAAAAAATAACTTTTTGTAAACACCATCTGTTTTTGCATTTTCATTCATTTATAATGATATTTAGCTACGTATATAAGCGTCAGAAAACATGTAAAGCTATAGATAGATTACTTCCACATAATTTGATCTATCTTTCAAGTCTTGTTAATCTTCTGTTTATAATATGAATTTTTTTTTTAATTGTCTGTGAGATAAGGACTGTTCCATTGGTGTTCTTTGGTAGACAATCCTGTGCACACGACGGCTGCCAGCGAATTCTAAGTAACTGTTTGTATATCTTCTTTCATTCAAAGTTACAATGCAGGTAGTAAATTTAGAGAAACCAAATTCTAAATCTAATACCATCCTTTTATCAATGGCTAGAGTCAGAGATACATATGATAATTTAGAAATATTTATGAATGGCATGAAAGCTCAGATAGAGTCACTAAAATATTTAGAGTGGGATGGTAAACAAGTTGTTGTTTTCTTATTCGGGGATTATTTCCTTGTTTTGCTGGAGACACCACAGACATGGGTATATTCCTTGAGCTCCAGACAAACCAAACATTTTCATCAAAGACATCCAGAGAGCATACAACTTGCAAACCAAGAAGTTTGGCCATGTTGATAAGAGATTACAATAGATATATGAAATATGGGAAAGGGAATAAAAGGCAAGTGGCAAATTACCATAATTGTTTACACAAACCAATGTTAGAGATTGAAATTGAAAATGTAGCTCCTCCTTACCTTCATATTTTATTAGGCATTGTTTTGAAACACCACAGACTTCTAGAACAGGTAGCTGATACAATAGACGCAAAGATATTTGAGAATTCGCAAGAGATACATGCAAACATTAGTACTTTTAAGAACTTGAAGAGATTTAGTAGGAACTGGAAATAGGCAGAAGAATTAGGAGCTAAAATTGAATTTTTCAGGTAGGTATTGAACTTTGTGAGGATAAGGAGGAGACAGATAATTTTAAAGTTAGACTTGAAAATGCACAAGATGCGCTGGCCAAACTTCATTTTCAAGATCTGTGTACTAGGTCTGGTCCAGTTTGCTCACACATGGACATGGACAAGGTACTAGCCAAACACAAAATCATACAACAGGCTTATAATAGCAGAGCATTTATAGGGAATCACTGCCACAGATATCTCACACAAAAAGTTTATAAAGATCTTACAAGAGCAATCATTACACAAACACTGAAAATTACAGACAAACAAGATATAACTAACATAGCTTTTATTGCCCAAGAACAATTCAACTCACTGAAAGAAGCATTTGAAAAAGTACACAACAAAATATCACACAGTAAACCAATTAGTAAAGAATCAATAACAGCATCGATAGAGACTTATATGTCTTTGTTCAGAAAGCTATTCCCTAGTAAGACAATTCAAAAACAGCACATATTAGAAAAACATTGCGCAGACTGGATCAGAACTCATGATGTATGATTGAGATAATTGTTAGCTCTCGTGTTCTGGGGACAATTGGGTGTGTTATTTTAAGGTTATAAATGTGGACATGCAATTTAAACTTTCAATAATTAATGTTTGACGCATGAAACCAAAACAAAACTTTGATATCCATTTTCTGCAGGTTTTCTACTTTTGATTTCTGTAATTTGTTATGCATGTTGATTGTGACCGTTTTAGTGTAAATTGAATTAGAAACAAACCATAACAAAATGTAAAAAAAAAAAACCCGTAAATTTTACACTATTTCAGACTATTATATCTTCTGTTCTAATTGTGATAAAATGTTTGTTCTTGTTCTAAAATTTACTCTAACATTTCTAGTCTAGCTTTACGCAAAATTAAAGCCGGTATTTATAATAATAAAGTAGCATAAAAGCAATTCAAACATGTTTTGGGGACAATTGGGTGTGTTATTTTAAGGTAATAAATGTGGACTTGCAATTTAAACTTTCAATAATTAATGTTTGACGCATGAAACCAAAACAAAAACTTTGATATCCATTTTCTGCAGGTTTTCTACTTTTGATTTCTGTAATTTGTTATGCATGTTGATTGTGACCGTTTTAGTGTAAATTGAATTAGAAACAAACCATAACAAAATGTAAAAAAAAAACGTAAATTTTACACTATTTCAGACTATTATATCTTCTGTTCTAATTGTGATAAAATGTTTGTTCTTGTTCTAAAATTTACTCTAACATTTCTAGTCTAGCTTTACGCAAAATTAAAGCCGGTATTTATAATAATAAAGTAGCATAAAAGCAATTCAAACATGTTTTGGGGACAATTGGGTGTGTTATTTTAAGGTAATAAATGTGGACTTGCAATTTAAACTTTCAATAATTAATGTTTGACGCATGAAACCAAAACAAATCTTTGATATCCATTTTCTGCAGGTTTTCTACTTCTGATTTCTGTAATTCGTTATGCATGTTGATTGTGACCAATTTAGTGAAAATTGCATTATAAACAAACCATAACAAAATATTAAAAAAACGTAAATTTTACACTATTTCAGACTATTATATCTTCTGTTCTAATTGTGATAAAATGTTTGTTCTTGTTCTAAAATTTACTCTAACATTTCTAGTCTAGCTTTACGCAAAATTAAAGCCGGTATTTATAATAAAAAAGTAGCCTAAAAGCATTAATTAAGCCCTATCAAAAGTAAACATCGCCACATGTTTTTCCCATTAGGAAGCTGACCACGTGACCTGTCAAGTGGGCTATAAATAGCGCGGTCGGGGAAAAAGGGGAAATAACTAAAAGATCGCTCGCAAACAGCCGTGCCTTGCTCTAGGTATTCAGATTATCACAAAGATACTGTGTACAATTTAAAACTTCAGACTGGTCAACAAGGGTGGACAGATATTGATTGGGGTCTATGGGTAATAAGGGTCATATGCCCGTAACCACCATTTTGATATATATGGAGGCTAGGGGAAAATGTGTGCTCTACTGTTGTGGGGCCTTGAGCACTACCTGATTCCCTGACTGCTCATTCTGCCCCTGGTGGTCATTATTAAGAGTTTTATTAAGACTGAGGCAGTGGCAAAGCTACAGCAATCTTTGCCTGCCTCACAGTGCATGTCTTGAAAAACCCCAAACTCATAATGAAGGCTAAAGCTGTGGTATGTGATGCCTACATCACCAGCACACTTCTGTATGGCAGTGAGGCAAGGACGACCTATGCGAAGCAAGGAAAAAAGGCTCAGTACCTTCCATCTGCATTGTCTATGCCACATCTTGGATATTTCATGGAGGGACAATATGTCGATGTGCTGTCACGCACTGGCCTTTAAAGCATGTTTATACTGCTTTAACAGGTGACAAAAAAGCAGCCGGGTGACCACAGCTGAGGTTCAGAGATGTGTGCAAGAGAGACTCGAAGGCACTGAATGTAAATCCAACAACCTGGGTGGATGAAAGTGCCGATTGCACCAAGCAGCAATGCTCGCTACGGCGCCACCTCAGATTCGGCGTTACAAAGCTCTTACAACAAACAGAAGAGAAAAGAATATGCCAACAGGAACACCAGACAACAAAGGCAGTTGAGGACTGTCACCTCAAGGGCGGATCTTCACCATAGTCAGTTATGACTTGATGAGGCTACTGCTACTATATTTTTATAGTTACGAACACCAACTTGAATAGGAAGTTCATCATTATATCTTAAAAGTTGTCAAGACAGATTCATGATGATTTCAATATACCCTGAGCCATAAGATGTCAAAGTTAATTGGTCATCTCATCTCATAAACCTGGACCTGGTATAGTGAAGTCTCTAACACTTCTTCCCTGTAGCAGTTTCTGCTATGGGACTACCTTTAACTTTACCATAATACTGTAGTCAAATTAACAAAGTTGTGTTTTGTAGTTGTTCACAATCACTAAAGCTTTCATCCAGTTTTCGTGACTCATACTTTACTTTTCTGACAATGAAAAGTCATTTAATAAATAGAAGACTAAATATTGATTCAATCTCGGAAGGTTAGTCTTGCTAGGTTTTCATATTTGCAGTACGTAGATTCCTGCCCATTATGGATGTAAAGAAATGAGAAGGCAGATAGACTTGTCAAAGAAGGAGGAAGTAATGTCCTGAATATAGATAGGACAACATATGAAGAAATAAAAGTAATAATCAGAAATACCTTCATAGAAAATGGCAAAGAGAATGCCCAGCGTTAGCTGTAACAGAGGTAATTAACTTCTTACCAAGAAGAGTTCAAGTAATAATTGTCAGACTGTCAGCAACTGTATACTCATATACAATCAGTTTAACAAATTAAAACTGAGCAGACTGATATATGCTCACGTAGGGAAGATAAACAGACAGTAGAACATGTTCTCCAGAACTGTTGGCTCCATTGACAACATGGTCTTCACCATCAACCTATTTAAGGGAGAAAAGGTATGACCCAACAAGTCTGTAGGCCTAATCTTTTATCCAAAAACCTCGGGGACAGCTTGTTTTATAAACCGCCCAATATCGCCCAAACTGTTCTAAAAGTCGCCCAAATACAGTAGTCAGAAATCGTCCAAATTGTTATTGAAAAGTAACTAGATTTTCATACTATTTCGGTTTTCTAGTATTTGGATGAAAGGTTATTGACCTGTATTACCATAGTTAAAGCCAACATTGAATAAACGGGGACTTAAAAAAAAAAATGTTTCGGCAGCAGCAAAATTGCAGTGCATTATTAATACTTTTTTTTGTCTTCTTTTATCACCTGAAAGAAACAGAATGGTCCAACACTTGACATCAGGGTAAAACAGGTAATTGTTAAAGAAGTTCATAAATACCTGTATGTAGTAACAATAGATAGAAACTTTCACCACTGACAGAAGTAATAGAATCATCATTTTCCTTCTCGGTATGGAGTCATCACTGTAGTTAGTCCCCAGTAAACCTGCACCACGGGCATTCATGTACGCTTGCAGTGGTTGTTTCCATTGCTATTTGTTTTGTGTGATGAGTGGTCAGCCGCATGGACAACCTCATATCAGTAGCCGCTAATGATATACTTGAGGGGCCAGTTGCCCGATTCTTTCTTTCTCTCTGCACATATACCCGCGAACTACGCAGGGCAACAACAGAATAGCATTCCCGTAGAGTGTGATGTAGGATAAAAAGAGAGGGATAGTACCTCACGGTGAGAGACAGCCAAGTCCTTTTTAGGATAGTCAGGATCCTATTTGGTTCTCCTCTCTTTATCTAGCTCATGTATGGCTCCTCGAATACCGCTTGTGTACGGCGGTGGCCACATACCGGGCAACAGTCTTGGCTGACTGGCTAAACTACATGGGTGGAGTAGGAGCAATCTTACTCAAGGGAATATCCATCCCTAGTACACAAAGACTGAGACGGAGGAATCTGAGAAGATCAACGGCTCGCAAAGCGAAACAGCAAAGTGTGTGGCGCACTAGAGGCATGTCGGACATAGAAAAAGACAATGGCTAGCCACCGTGGAAGAGATTGGGGCCTTACCACGTACTTCCTACAGAACGTAATGGGATCACAACAAGATGAGAACCGATATGTAGAGAACTCTCCGTCCCCTGGGGACGAATCTACTGTACAAATTAACAGGGAAGAGGCAACTCCTCTAATGAGTAAGGAAGTACATAATGACGAGTGTTCCTTAAATTCTGTTGAAAGGGAGCATTCTGACAAAGACCACCCAAAAACTAGTAGGAGAAGCCTAAAAATAGGAACATGGAATGTTAGAACTCTAAACGGAGAAGGAAAGCTTGACAATCTTATATTAGAGGCAACAGACATGAAACTCGATATACTGGGAGTAGCAGAGGCAAGACTTTTGGATACAGGCTACATAACAAGAGACCAGTACACGCTTATACACTCAGGAGGAGAAAAACATGAAAGAGGGGTAGGAATGTTGATAAAGAAGGAGTTAGAAAAATACGTATGTGGATACTGGACACAGAATGATGTTACTAAAGATGAGAGCAAAGCCATTCGACATATCAATCTTACAAACTTATGCACCAACTAAAGATCACAGCGAGGAAGAAATAGAAGAATACTATGAAGAGCTACAACACACACTTAAACCAGTCAAATCTACAGATGTGTTGATAGTAATGGGTGATATGAATGCAAAAGTAGGAAAAGGAAAATACAAGAAAATAGTAGGACAGTATGGATTAGGGACAAGAAATTATAGAGGAGACAAGACTTATCCAGTTCTGAGAAGAAAACCAGCTGGTCATATGTAACACCTTTTTTGAACACCACCCAAGGAAATTATACACATGGAAAAGCCCAGGAGATGTAACACGAAATCAAATTGACTATATCATGATAAAACATAGATTTAAGAACAGTGTCACAAGTGCAAAGACATCCTGGCGCCGACATAAATTCAGATCACAATCCAGTCGTCATCAAAGTAAATATAAAGCTGAAAAGAGCAGAAGACAGGAGGAACCCCAGATAGAAATATCAGCACTGAAACAACCAGATATAAAACAGAAATATTTAATCGATGTCAAAAATAAATACCAACAGTTATTGACAGAAAGCATGGAGCAGTATAGAAGAGAAAACCCAGAAGAAAAAGCAACCGCAAAATGGGAATGCTTAAAAACAAGCATACGATCAGCAAATGCAAATTTACCTAAAAAGGAGTCTAAGAAAAATCAAATTTGGATGACAGATGACATCTTGAATAAAATGGCAGAAAGAAAGAAAGCAAAAAACACTCCAGAATATAAAACAATAGAAAATGACATACGTACTATGTGTAGAGAAGCAAAAGAACGGTGGATAGAAACAAAATGCAAGGAAATTGAAGACTTGGAAGCAAAGCACATGACAAGAGATATGCATGAAGAAATAAAGAAATTATCAAATCGGTCGCGGTTTGCACAAGGAGGAAGCTGTATCAAGAACAAAAAATGGTGTAATATTACTTGATGAGAAAGACATATCAAACAGATGGGCAGAATACGTAAAAGAACTTCGAGGACAACAGAGGTAAAAAACCATCACCAGATTCTAATGAAGACCCAAACATTCTCAGATCAGAAGTAGAGAATGCCATTCATATGATACAAAAAGGAAAATCAGCAGGCATGGATAACATAAAAATTGAAATGATAGAAGCTCTGGAGAGCTTTGGTATAGATACAATCACAGAAATATGCAACGATATATATAATACCCCAACGGGCTGATCACCCTTTGCCAGTCACTTTGATTACGGAAACAACAACAAACGGATTGATTTGTCGTTGCCCTAAAGACGCCATTAGGCGTGATGGGAACAACGGCAAAGAAAATCTATTCGCTGTTGCCCTTAAGACGCCACTAGGCGTAATGGCCACTGACTGCTTTGCCGGTCGTTGGCTAAGGACGGAAGAAGAAGAAGATATACAATACAGGATATATACCACACGACATGAAGACATCAGTTTTCATAACATTGCCCAAAAAACCAAATGCAACAGAATGTTCAGACTTCAGAACAATCAGCCTGATGAATCATGCAATTAAGATACTGCTCAAAATCATACAGGAAAGAATAAAAAGTAAGGTAGACAGCGAAATCCAAGAAGAACAGTTTGGTTTTAGACGGAACAGTGGAACAAGAGAGGCAATATTTTGCCTAAGAATATTAGCAGAAAAATATACAGAGGTCCAAAAAAGTATGTATATGTGCTTCATTGACTATAAGAAGGCTTTTGACAGAGTCCATCATGAGAAATAATTGAATGCCTCAAAGACATAGGTATTGATGGAAAAGATATAAGAATACTCAGTAACCTTTATTGGGAGCAAACTGCCACAGTAAGATCGGGAAGGAATTATTCACCATACATAGACATAAAAAGAGGAGTCAGACAAGGTTGTGTGCTGTCCCCCTGCCTATTTAATTTATACACCGAAACAATTTTCAAACAGATACAGGAAATACCAGGACTGAACATCAGTGGAAGGTCAATAAACAACCTTAGATATGCAGATGATACCGTGTTGTTAGCTGAAAGCGAACAGGAGTTACAAGAACAAGTAAACAGTATAAGTCATGAATATGGACTCGACATTAATATTGAGAAAACAAAAACTATGATAATTAGCAAAACAGACGATAAACCCACATTAAAGATAAGCGTAAATGGGAAAATCCTGGAACAAGTCAAGAGCTACGTGTATCTTGGTCATATAATAACAGAAGATGGCAGATGTGAAACAGAAATCAAGAAGAGAATAGGAATGGCCAAAGCTACATTCAACAACATGAAACATATACAGACATCCAAACAGTTATCTCACAAATCAAAACTGAGAATCATAAAGTGTTATATATATTCTACATTTCTGCATGGTGCAGAAACATGGACGATGAATAAGCATTTGGAAGAAAGAATTGAGGCTCTTAAAATGTGGATATATAGAAGAATGGGGTGTATCTCATGGAAAGAGATGAAAACAAATAAGGAGGTCCTAGAAAATCTAGGTAGGAAAGAACTAATGAGGGAGGTCAAAGTTCGGCAGCTAAAATACTTTGGCCACATAAAAAGGCATAACACCTTGCAGAAGACCATAAAAGAAGGGAGAGTTGAAGGCAAACGTGCAAGGGGAAGACAGCGCTATAAGTGGGAAGATAACATCAAGAGATGGACAGGAAAGAGTCTATCAGAGTGCACCACCAAGACAAGAGACAGAAGACGTTGGAGATCCATTACAGCCAACCTTCGTTGTGGAGATGGCAACTGATGATGATAATGATGAGAGTGTGACAAAACGTCTGAACATACCCTTTTGTGCGATCTCTCACACCTTCAGCCCTCCGGCAGTATCCTTTCTTTTTCTTCAATTTCTCTCATTCATCGCTTTTATTTGGCATCAATCATGCCTTTTCATTCGTTATTTTTACTATTTTGCTCTATGCTGGACATAGCATGGTGAAGTCTCGAACACGCCACTCCCCTATGGCTGTATTTGCTACGGGAGTAATGGGTATCTTATTGTTTCACACTTCACTCCCAGACTGTTGTTACGATTCGCCAGGTTTGGTGACCCGGCCAGCGATAATATTTTATCGCCTAATCCGTGTGACCACATGTGGAAATGGGGCAGTCAAACACTTGGCCCCATTGAAAAGTGGCTGATCGTGTTTACACAAGCCGGTATTGTGAAGCGATGGAAGACGACGACAGACATCTGTCTGGCGAATGCACTCAGATGAAGGGGAATTAAATAATCTGTCGGGACAGTCATCTGGGCGGAAAACATTACGCCAGTAACACAGGGTCACATATTATGATAAACAGAGGTGCGCCGGAAGTCTTAGTTAACGATATGACATCACTGTTGTAAGAGGTCACGAGTGGATATTAAAATTAATATTTTAAAAACGCGTGGGATGAGTAATGATAAACTTCCCCACCCAATCAGTGCTAGATAGATTGGATTGGCTGGCCAGAATCTACTATTATTTGATTGGAACTTTAGGCGGAAACACAGCTGGGATCTGAAACTAAGGATTGTGAGATATAATCTTCTTCTTCTTCTTCCTCGTTCGCCTTCAGACTTCCACATTTATGACTCTAATAAAGGCAGCAGTCAACTCAAGGTTCCCGACATCTCCAAACAGTTTTTCGTTGACAGAAGTAGGTTGTTGCCATATGCTACCCCGTTCATTACTGTAGGTTGGGCAGTACTGCAGCAGGTGTTCGACTGTCATCGGGCTGGTACCGCAGGTGCAGAGATCTGTTGCACCAATTTTGTATTTGTGGTACAGATGGTATCTCAATCTGTTGTGCCCAGTGCGCAGTCGAAAAATGATGACCTGTTCTTTTCTGGATAGTTGATGATATGCGTCATTTTTCAAATGTCCCGGGTGCTCTCTTTCCCATTTGGACTTGAATGTAGCCTTTATAGTGGTCTTTGCCGTTGCGTAAGTTGTCTCTATATCATTTTGCTGTAAGGCACCTCCTTCTTTAGCAAGTCTATCTGCCTCTTCATTTCCTGGTATGTTGCAATGGGCTGGTATCCACTGGATAGTGCACTTCTTGAAGCATTCGGCCAGTCTTTCAAGGGAGATTATCAGATCTTTCAATCCTTTAGTTTGGTGGCTCTTCAGCGCTGATATTATTGAGAGGGCATCTGAAAAGATTACTATCTGTTTTTCTGCCTGTGCTTTGCATTCAATAAGAGTTTCAGCTGCCTGTTTCAGGGCTTCTGCTTCAGCACAGAAGTTGTTGCAGTATTTTCCAGTGGCAATTGCCATAGAGTGAATTCTATTCTTTAATTTTATGAGGATGCCGGCACCCCCATTTTCAACTGCATTTGTTGCCGAACCATCAGTATATGCATGTGTCCAAAGCTTCGCTGGAAATCTTTGGTCAATATACTTGGTTGCTATACACTTTCTTTGTGTTTCTGTCTGTGTTCCCTTACCTTCAATGCCTGGAATATCAGATTTTAACTCAGGAAAGCATCTTATTTTCCACAGTGGGATAGTTGAGCTTGTTGGGATTTTCTTTGCAACTGAGCTAGCTAGTATGGTATTATTGTTAATTTTTTCTTTTGCTTGGGCGACAAAGTTAGTTCGCTTGAGCCTGCCTCTTCCTAGCCTATTCATTCTTTGGTACATGGGGTGTCCTTCGAGCCTCTTAAATTTTTCAGCTTGTTTTAAGACTCTGCTGTCACGTCTATCCTCTATTGACTGTAGCCCTGTGATGTTTTCCATATGGTTGATTTGTGTAGACTTTAGGGCCCCTGTTATAATACGTGCTGCTTGGTTTTGGAGTCTGTTTACTCTGTCAAAATTTGACTTTGCTGCCGTCGACCAAGCTGTGATGCCATATTCCATAGCAGGTCTGACTCTGCCTGTGTACAGCTTTTTGAGGATATTCTCATCAGCACCCCATGTGGTACCTGCTAACTTTTTCATGATGGCCATGCGAAGTTTTGCCCTTAGCTGTATTTTGTTAATCTGTGATTTCCATGTCATTCGGCGGTCTAGTGTGATTCCTAAGTATGTTGGTGTTTGATCTCCTCGTACTGCCTGTCCATTTAATTGCAGCTTTGCTTGCTGTGGTTTATTTGACAAGGTAAAAATAGTGTGTGTAGTTTTTTGTTCATTTATTTTGAGCAACCACTTTTTGGACCAACTTTCAAGGGCTAGCAGTGAATCCTGCATGCGCACTCTTGCTGTGGAGATGTATTGTTCTGAAGTCCACATGGCCAGGTCATCAGCGTAGAGGGAGTTGTGGACATTCTTGTGGATGTTTTCTGTTATATCATTTATATATATGAGGAAGAGTGTTGGGGAAAGGACCCCACCCTGTGGAACTCCATGTTCCATTGTAGTCTTTTTGCTTAACTGCCCGTGCACCTGCACTCTAGCTGTTCTGTTTGTTAGATAGTTGCTGATCCAGTTATACATTCTTCCACAGACTCCATATTTAAGCATTTTAACTCTTAGCCCATATTTCCAAACTTTATCAAATGCTTTCTCCATATCTACCCAGACTGCTATAATCTAACAAACTCGGAGTCACAGCACACACAACACACAAACTGCATCGCTGCGTCAACTCAACACTTCCTACAAGCCAGAAGAAAGAGGATAGGATTTATCATTCCACAATTATAAGTACTAGATCGAGTATTGGGCAACTTTAGAATTTACTAGTAAACCCGCAATTTTAATACAAGACTGGAAACTTAGGAATTTTATCACAAGAAGTCATAAGAGAAAATATAGATTTCCAGACCTAGTGTTTCACCCGTCGTAAGAGAAATTATAGATTTCCAGGCCAAGTGTTTCACCCGTCATAAGAGAAATTATAGATTTCCAGGCCAAGTGTTTCACCCGTCATAAGAGAAATTATAGATTTCAGACCAAGTGTTTCACCCGTCATAAGAGGAATTATAAATTTCCCGACCAAGTGTTTCACCCATCATAAGAGAATTATAGATTTCCAGACCAAGTGTTTCACCCGTCATAAGAGGAATTTCTCAGACTTAAGTGATTCGAACAGCATCTAAATACAGGGCTGTGGGTCCATTCTAATCTGTGCCAGAAGAAGTGTGTATTCCCAAAATTTTGGGGTAAGTGTAAACAATTTATTTACTAATGTAAATTCTACAGGCTTCTTGCTAAGTGGTGTTATATATATATATATATATATATATATATATATATATATATATATATATATATATATATATATATATATATATATATATATATATATATATATATATATATATATATATATAATGAGGCTGGCAACCTCAACATATGAAAATAGTATATGTATGAACCACTACTGCAAGAGCTGGTGATTATTTCTGACTAGTTTTGCGGGAAACCTAACAGCAGAGCGACCCCAGACCCCGACGGGAGTAGCGACTAGTAATGAGTGATGATACATCACATGTGCCTAAAGTGTGTAGAATCATTTTGTGAGATTTATATACCTTTTTAATTGTAATTCAGGCAGATCATTATTCACGCACTCCAGACGCAATTTCCTAGTTGACACCCAGAAGGATATTGGTGAATTTTCATCATATTACCTGAGTTACCTCGTGTGCTTGGGAATTTAATTCTTCTGAGGGGTTAACATTCGTGGGTGGAGCTCACGAAAATGGGCTTGTTAGTTTGCGGAGAACAAATGTACTGAGGCTTTTGTTTCTTTCTAATTTGTCACAGTTCGTGGTTACAAGACATCAGACTTAAGTACTGAAGTTCCTACTCCACTAGTGTGAGAGAAGAGTATCACCACCAACCGCCTACATTGGACGAATTAATTGGAGATGTGTACTCATCACCAAAAATAAAAGACGGAAACCACGGCTGCAGGACTCATCTGGAGTTAAGCTATTTAACAGGCTACAGCAAAAATACGGACATTATTATTATTATTAACACCCTACCAAAACCTCAATGAGGACAAATTTAATACAATTTTCACCCCATTTAATCCTTATTTTAACTTGTTGAACTACTTGACTATTAAATTTGTTGTATGTTATTTTACACTAACTAATAGTCGTTTATGTGTATGAAAGCAACCGTATGAGCCAGTTCTTCTTGATAAATATATGAATATAAATATAGAGCCATTACTTATAAGAGGGCATTCGTTGGATTACTACACAGTTGTTAGTCCAGTACTTTAATGTAACTGGCCTCATGTAGCTCCCGCAGGTCTTTGATCAGACACAGTTGTTAGTCCAGTACTTTAATGTAACTGGCCTCATGTAGCTCCCGCAGGTCTTTGATCAGACACAGTTGTTAGTCCAGTACTTTAATATAACTGGCTTCATGTAGCTCCCGCATGTCTTTGATCAGACACAGTTGTTAGTCCAGTACTTTAATGTAACTGGCCTCATGTAGCTCCCGCAGGTCTTTGATCAGACACAGAAAGAATAGGACTTCTTGCTCCCTCAGACATGTCGTACAAGGCAACTGATAAGAAGTCCATGTGGATGGCAACCTCATCATATAAAACAAATTGTTACAGAGACCATTGCTGCAAGAAGATGTGGATGTTTGATGCAGGCTTCCTGCAAGGACGACCAGCTGTAGTTGTGGCTTGATGCTACATAAGGAGCTAAACGGAAGATGATGATGATGACTTCAATATAGGTCAGTGGCACTGATACCAAAAATAGAAAACATTATAGCAGCAAGAGTACAGCATTGCTTCAGCGTTCAGCAAGTTAACTATCGTTGTGTGGGAAGTATGAAAGTCTTGAAGTATTACCTGTTGTGTGTGGATAGTATTTCAGTGGGACCCCAAGATGCAGCAATAGTGAATGCAGTCAGCGACCCATAGCTGTACTGCTTGCATCAGGACTAGCGAACCAGAGCTGGTCAAGACCGCACTCCACCTCCACGTGGTGGTCCTGGAAACAGTCTGCAGCAGTGCAGTCTGGCTGAGCGAGTGCGGATCGCAATGGGAAGGCAAACCCGGTCCCTAAAAAATGCCGTGCTGAAGTCGGATGTGTCGACCGAAAGGTGCAGATATCACAGCTTAGGCGTAAACAGACACAACGCAACCACCGACGTTTTCATGGCGAACGAAGAAGAAGAAGAAGAAGTATTTCAGTGTGTTAACGGAATCCAGACAGAAAGAAGAGATAGCTAAAGAGGAATAAGAGTACACTAGAATTCGCATGACGGGCTGATCACCCGTTTGCCAGTCACTTCGATTACGGAAACAACAGCAAATGGATTGATTTGCCGTTGCCCTAAAGACGCCAATAGGCGTGATGGGAAACAATGGCAAAGAAAACCTATCTGCTGTTGCCCTAAGACGCCACTAGGCGTAATGGCCACTGACTGCTTTGACGGTCGGTGGCTAAGGACGGAAGAAGAAGAAGAAGAATTCGCATGCTACATGAAAATAATAAGTGTATTGGAATTCACATACTACATCTACTGTCCTGGTCATGCAGGGGTACATGACAATGAGAGAGCTGACAGACTGGTCTCGAGTGCACCCATAGTGGGGACGCTGGACATGGATAAGGGAGAGATACTAAGGGCTATTAATGATCGCTTGCTGGATAATGACACTGCAATCAACAAGGCTGAGGCTGTTGCAGTTTAGCATCAAACGTGGGACTAGCAGAAATGGACGTGAGAGAGGATGCAGCCGTCGAATGTACAACCAGCGTGCTACAGGTACAATTAGCATTCATACTCTTCGACATTTGCTGAGGGAGACTGAGCACCTATGGGTTTGCCCAGAGTGTAGTGAGGTCGATTCTGATTTAACAATAACAAAACGATAAAACATTAATTAACAGACAAATAGCTAGACAATCTGGTATAACAAGAAGACAGATACTACGGTAAAAGAATAGAACGTCCATATGGAACTTGGGACTACCTATGCTTTTAGTTCTCTTTACGAAACTAGCAATAAAGCAATCACCAACCCTTTCAGTGGTTGCCAGCCTCAAATGACTTTGACATCCACTAGCTTCTTCTTCTTCTCCGTTCACCCTCAGATGTCAACTTGAATAAGTTCAAAGAAAGCAGTGGTCAGCCTGAGGCTGTTGATATCTCCGTAGATTTTCTCCAGGAATGGTACTGGTGATGGCCATATGCATTTTCTCTGTTCCTCATATGTTGGGCACCTTTGAAGCAGATGTTCGGCAGTCATTTTATCGGTGCCACAGTCACACTCATCAGTAGTTCCTATCTTTAATTTGTTGAATAGATGGTATCTCAATCTGTTATGACCTGTGCGAAGTCTGAAGATTACCACTTGTTCAATTCTGCTGAGCTGGTAATACGGATCATTTTGTGTGTGGCCTGGGTGCTCTTCTTCCCACTTGTGCCTGTACCTGCGATTGATAAAAGTCTTGGCCTCCTCATAAGTTATATTTGTGTCAAGTTGAGGAAGCTTTCTCCCTTCCTTTGCCAAACTACCAGCCTCTTAATTTCCAGGGATGTTGCAGTGAGAAGGGATCCACTGTATCACGACTCTTTTGTATTGCTGACATAGTCTGTGAAGTATTACTCCTAGGTCATCCAGTTCAGCATTACTTTGACTTTTCAGTGTTGTAATCACTGACAGCGCATCTGAGAAAATAACTACTGGTCTCTCTGAGCTTTCTTCTGTCATTATAATTTCTAATGCAGTTTTTAAGGCCTCTGCCTCTGCTCTTAAGTTACATGAAAATTTCCCTGTTGCGACTGCTATCTTCTTTTGTGTGCCATTGCTTAAGCTCAGGAAGACTCATCCACCCCCATCTTCTGTTGCATTAGTTGCTGATCCATCTGTGTATGCATGGATCCAGATGTTGCTTGGGTAATGTTTCTCTTTATATTTAGTGGTTAGGACTCCCCTTTCTGTTTCATTTTGACTGTTCTTTCTCTCAATACCAGGAATGTTTTCTATCATTTCAGGACATCCACTAGCGAGTTTCACATATTAAAATTCACATGGTAATATATATATATATATATATATATATATATATATATATATATATATATATATATATATATATATATATATATATATAATATATATATATATATATATATATATATATATATATATATATATATATATGTTAGTTCACATGTTAGTAATAAAATATGAAATGTAAATCACAACTTACGCCAATCCTGGCTCACAGATTTTTTGCTCAGATGAATAAAAGAGACTTGAATCGGCCTCTTACACGCGTCTAGGGTGTCGTTAGTTTAATAAGTTCCCTCTCTGACTTCGTGTGTGGTCCTTCAGTTTCCTCAGTCCCGGTTTCCTTATTTAAAATGCTAGAGATTTCCCGGTCTGTATTGTAAGTCCTGATAAATACTCCAATAAAAGGTGTCCGGTATGTTAAGAAGGAATTCTGAATACTAATTCTTCACTGTAGCAAGGTCTGGTATCTTGGCGAGCGATTTCTTAAGTGAAATACCTTGAGAAAATGGTCAGATTATATTCACTCCCTTCCCACACGTTTGTTATGCGTGCCTCTTAAGCCCGGCTGAAAAAAGGAGGAGGGCGGCCTGCATGGAGGCCGTAATGAGGCAGCCCCTCCACCATGCAAAGGCACAACAGGCCAATCACCTGTTTGCTTTAAACTTTTGATTACGAGAACTACAAGAGAGAAAGCCGGACTGATTCTAAAGGCGACGAACTGGAACGGACTACGACTTATGGAACTTGGAACACAAGAAGTATAAATGGGAAAGAAGAGGAACTGGTGGAAGAGATGAGGAAAGCAAAACTAGAAATCCTGGCTATAATGGAAACAAAGAAAAAAGGACAAGGAGTCATGGATTTCGATGGCAACACGCTGCTCTACAGTTGTGTACCCACATCTGAAAGAGCTAAAGGGGGCGTGGGTTGCATTGTGGCCAAAAACCAAAAGATAGTATCAAGGGATGGAACTTTGTAAAACTAAAAGAAGGAGAAACCATAGTCAACCTGGTCATAGTGTATGGGCCAAATGATGATGAGAGAGCAGAGGTCAAGGAGGAATTCTTCGAGCTGCTTCAAAGGACAGTGGATGACTGCCTAGATGAAATTATCATGCTCGGAGATTTCAATGCCAGAGTTGGAAATTATTATGCTAAATGGGGTGGAGTTATCGGAAGATATGGAGAAGATACTCTCAATGACAATGGAAAGCGACTCCTTAGATTATGTAGTGAGCAGAATCTGATCATTACAAACGCAAAGTTCCCCTATAAGCGCATACACTGTATGTGAACCAACTAAGAATGAGAAGTTAGGAGGAGCTCATTCAAATGTGTCCGGGACGCTAGAGTCTGGAGGGGGCCAGAGATTACGATCAAAAGATCAACTGAAAGAGTTGCTCAGCCTAGGAACTGCCCAATATCACGCAAGAAACTAAGTAAACGAACGGGAGAAATGAGCATTAAGACCTACAAGCTGAGAAAGCCAGAAATTAAGACCAGATATCAGGAGCTTATTGCTGCAGCGGTGAGCAACACAGAAGAACAACCTGATGACTTGGAAACCCTCTGGCTTAAATTCAAGGACATAATAAAGACAGCTGCTGCAGAAGCATGTGGTGAAGTCCGACTTGGGAACAAGAGAAAGAAGACACCTTGGTGGACAGAGGAAGTCAAAGAGAAAATAAGAGAGAAGAAAATGGCATGGAAACAATACTTAGGAGCTAAAAACACAACAGGACAAATGGAGAAATAAAGAGAATATGGGACACTCAGAACAGAAGCAAAGAACAAGGTGCTAGCAGCAAAACAGAAGTCCTGGGAAGAATTTGGAGAAAAGCTAGAAAAAGATGGGAGCCGCGGTAGCATAGGGGTTAGTGCACTGGCTTCCTAGCGCAGTCGTTAATGGTTCGATCCCCAGATGAGGTGGGAATTTTTTTAGGCCACAAACAGCTCCTGGGTCGACCCAGCCCCAAATGGGTACCAGAGCAACTCTGGGAAGGTTAAGGCGGCCGGCGTGATGCCGACCACATCACCCCTAGTGTGCCGACGGTCAAGATAATATGGACCTAACACCATATTCTCAATGGGCATGTAACGGATTCCTTTAGAAAAAGATGCGCAAGAAAACCAGAAATTGTTCTATAAGACCCTAAAGAACATGAGGAAGGAAAAACAATGCCCTCTCAAATTTATAAAGGACAAGCAAGGTAAATTGCTTACTGCCCCGAAGGAAGTAATGGAAAGATGGAAATAATATTTCTCAGAACTCCTGGATGGTGAGCATGGTGAAGCATCAGAAATAATAACCACTAGCACAGAAGAGAAAACCAATGATGGTGAAGATGACATAAAGATGTACGAACTGAAGGCAGCACTGGAGAAAATCAAGATGGGCAAAGCAGCAGGGCATGATGGTATAACACCAGAAATGGTTACGTATATGGGAGCATCAGGCGACCTATTACTCTTAAGGGTCCTACAGCGTGGTGCAACAAGACCATACCAAAGGACTGGGAGATTGCCATCATAACACCAATTTTCAAAAAGGGTGACAATCGACAATGTGGAAACCATAGAGGCATATCCCATCTCAGTGTCCCTGTTAAATCTACTCTAGAATCCTAGAGCAGAGACTCCGACGCCTAGCTGAGCCACAATTCGATGAGGTCCAGTGCGGGTTCCGAGGAAACCGAAGTACTCAAGACCTAATCTTCACACTCAGACAGCTGAGTGAAAAGGCCCTTGAGTATAAGAGTGATATCCATCTTTGTTTCATAGATCTGGAAAAGGCGTTTGACAGGGTCCCATGGAGCAAACTTTGGGACTGTTTGGCAAGGAAGAACATTCCAGCACCTCTGATTCATGATATACAGATCTTCTACAAGTCTTGCAGAAATTAAGCTGGAGAAGAGAGGGATGGCCATAAGCAGCTCTAAAACAAAATCCATGGTGATATGAGAAGAAAGAAGACATCAAATTAAGCTGGGAGAGCAGGTCCTGGAGCAAGTCGACCACTTTAAATACCTCGGAGCTATTATAGACCGAAAGGGAGGCATCAAAGAAGAGTTGGCCACTCGAAAAGCAGCAGCTGGGAGACTTTTTCAGGCCATAAATCGAGGATTCCTCAAGAAGAGAGAGGTTGGTAAGAAAACGAAGATGGCTGTATACCGCTCCACCCATGTCCCAGTCTAGACATATGGATGCGAGTCATGGGCAATGACTACAACCCACAAAAGCCAGATACAAAACTCAGAAATGAGGTATCTGACGAAGGTGGTTGAAGTAACAAGAAGAGACATGGTCCGCAACCAGACGATACATCAAGGCCTAAAGTCCCACCCCCTGCAGACCCAAGTAGAACAGTCCCAACTAAGATGGTTTGGTCATGTCTGCAGAATGAGAGAAGATCGGCTACCACGACAAGCATGGGAAACAAAGAGCCAGGGATACAGACCCCCAGGACGACCCAGAGTCCGCTGGGAGGACAATATAAGACAATCTTTGAAGGACCAAGGACTAGAATGGAACCAGGCCAGGAGGAAGACAGCCGATAGGATAGTCTTGGTGCTCTCTCTCCAAAACCTCTACACCTCACGGTAGAAGGGGAACGACTAAGTAAGTAAGTAAGCCTCACAGGATCAGCCAATCTGATTTGAATATGTTGCATGACTCAGCTAATGCAACATTTCAAACATTACTTTTCTGAAAATAGGCTGTACACATCCGCTTACCCGTGGGTACAAACTTACGAACATGTCGGTAAACTCATATAACAGCGTGTTTGTTGCGCACATATTCTTTTGTGTGACGCACAGATTACTGTTGGTACGCATACACATGTAAAATGTATTTATTTGTCTGATAAAAATATATTTATCTTTGAATTCACGATTCTTAATCTAAGGGACAGAACTCAGATTAGTCGATGTGTATTCATTCTGAGTTATCTGTTCTTGTATCTTTCCTGAATATCGAACTTGGCGTATGAATCTAGACTTATGTCATATTTTGGGTCTGGTATAGTAAGAAACAGATTATTCTTGTTTAGGTTTATGCAGGGATGTTTATGATCCGAATCTATGTTTACTCCTTGTCTGTTTGAGACGATTCGGTCTGATATCGTGTTATCTTTGTATGTCTATGTCGGACTATTTTCCTTGTACTGTACTTTGGGGGTCAGGCACTTTCGGCGCATGAAGAGACGTTAGGGAGTGCTTCGGTGATGAAGGAGCCTGACGGGATGTCATGGCTTTAGACCTGTCCAAAGTCTGTGATCTCTATGATTTATTATGGGGACGAAGATAGTTTCTTCTAGGATTGTTAAGTCCATGAGTTCCCCAGTGTTGATTCAGTAACGCCAGGAGAGCGTTTGTGTTTGCTAGTGTATTTCCTATGCCAAGGTAAAAGAACTGTTCACTGAACTCTTTCATTCCTAGGCTCAAATGGGCAGACGTCTATATGAATTTACCTATGTCTATATGTCGGGGACGACATGTTATCTAGCAGCACCGAATATGTTTATATGCAGCTATTATGTGGACAGAATATGCTGATACCAGTAGAAACATTTGTTTTTATGAACAAAGCTTCTATTGAAGATTTGCTATACATCCGTATAGTGAGCGATGCTCAACAGGGAACCAGAAGCCATTTTGGACCATAACTTTTTGTCGATCATCAATCAGAGATCGGGGATGCCCCTTATTATCCGGTGATGATTAAGAGATCACAGCTATAAAGAAAACCCAATACTGGTGGGTTAATATTGTCTTCACATAGATTTGCTGAACTTTACCTAAAGGAATCTTCGCTAGAAAAGAGGTCCTGTTTAGGAGTCATGTTTGAACAGTATTTATTAACTGACATGCTCGGTCAGTAAGGCCTGATGATTGTATTGATAAACAGTGGAAATCTAAGTGCTTGTCTACAGATGTTCCATTGCAATGTTATTCAACATGAATGCTAACTTATGATGGTAGACCATTGATCAACAATATGCTATTTATGTCGACCTGTGTTCCTGTAACGATGCTCGTATTGTCTAAGTGTGTACGTCCTATTAAACAGTATGAAACGACAACAGTAGTCCAGCCATCCTTGACTTCCTCCTGTGATTGGAGTGAGTGTCCTGTGCACCTGTCGAACTGTCATCCATTCGCGTTTGTCATTATTGATGTTCACACTCACTCACTACATCAGAATATACGCACTTAACAGTACACCTTGTCAGGGCCCCAACAGTCGGTAACCTGACCCATTTACAGAACATTGTGACTGGACAAGCAATATCACAAAAAACCAGTCCATACTAATCTGGTGCAAGAAACAAAAGCTTTCTCAATGTGGAAGCCGAAAATTAGATTTTATCAGTGTTCCCAATGTAACAATCATTACTTGATCAGAAAGTAATCTCTTATCTGTGTCTGTCTATCAGTTGTCTACCCGTATTCCAAGCTTTGGTGATGCGCGTGCCCGCGTCTTATCAGTGATTAAGCACTGCGCTGAGGCGATTTACGTGTTAATCTGTATACTGATATCGCTGCGCCCACGATAACCAACATGGTTAGATCGCTGCCACTCCTTGCAACGTATGGAGAAATGGATAACAACCAGACATGTCTACTTATCCCTGAGAAGGGTGTAAGAAGGAAAATACATATTATCTGCTACACATAGCAGAAAAAGAAAGAAAGTGCGACAAATGAAAGCCTACAATAAAATCAGTACCACAAATGTACCGATACTGCCGGAGTGAAACAAAGGTCGAGGATGATCGCCCCATTTTGTGACAATGTGTGTGTGTGTGTGTGTGTGTGTGTGTGTGTGTGTGTGTGTGTTTTTCTTTACAAATAAGTTTTATTGGCTATAATTTAACGGTAATAATATTGCGTCGTAGGGGTTCCGCTGGATGTGAAAGTTTATTTCATGTATTTCGGCTTGGTAATAGAAGTTGAGAAATACTGCTCCCCATTAAAAAAAAAAATGTTATTTTCGTTTTTAAATACGTTGCGTTTCAGCTGATAAAGGTAGTCAGTTCTTCATTCGGCTATTTCCCCTCAACCTGTAGTTACGTTTTACACTTAATGTCTAAATAACGTGAGGCAGATATGAAGTAGATCAACATTATAATACGTCCCCAGCGCGGCCCCCCAGTACATTAAAAAAAACTATAAAGAATGAAATATAAGAGCAACTGCTAATTCAAAACTGTGAGAACAAAGTGCTTTATTAATTAAATTTTAAGATACAGCTACAGATGCGCTTATTTATTACATTCTAAGATACAGCTACAGATGCGCTTATTTATTAAATTAATTTTTTTTTTTTAAACTAAATTAATCCACTATCATAAAATGTCATCAACATTATAAGAGAGTATATTAGTAACGAAACTACTTCATTGTTTCAGGTGCTGGGTGCCTCTAAGTCCCAGCATCTGGATGTCTCCAACTCCTGTACACAGGATTCGAGGTGCCTATAATTCTCCTATCCTGGTGGCATCCCGACCCATGTACACTGATTGAGGAACCAAAGTCCAATCCACATACGCATAATAACAGTGACAGTATTAGTAATAAGAACAATATTAATACTATTTAAGACAAATAAATCAAACCAATAATAATAAATAAATAAGAACTAGCAACAATTAAAAAATAAGAAATCACACATTTAAAAGAAAAAAAAACGACAACTGACTTCTCATAATGTCAGGAGGAACAATGAAATAACAAAAAACACAATCTGAATATAACACTCAACTAAAAATAAAATGACATTAAATACCATAAATATAACCAACAACTAGGTTGAACAGGGTAGACCAAGATGGTGGACGAGCGGAGGCTATGAAGTTCATTTGATGCTATCTCACTCGACTCCCACCACCTTATTACAAAAAAGAAGGTACAGGAGAGAATACGTTTCTCGAGATGAAGTAAGAGATAATAAGCAGAGGACAGGTTATTCTCAGTTTGAAAGAACAGCGTAGACACCCCTTGAGATTAACAGGGTATAGGGTTGGATCATAGACAATGGAAGAACTAACTTAAGGATGTATGGAGGAATTAGACAAAATGTTCGTGCACATACAGCAAGACGAAGGTATCAGGAAAATAAATGTTGTGAAAATAGTTTACGACACAGGGGAAGACAGTTATCACATAATAAAAATGGAGAATCTTATGGAGGTATTAGTGATTATCAGTTCGGAAGACTATCACGGGTTTCACGGGATAGTAATAGAAGAAGCCCGCCATGTATTTACCTCAGCTAGGATCATAAATCAAAACATATTAAAAATATTAGTTTCAACAATAAGAAGAACAATAATAGAAGGAACAGTAATACATTTGACATGAGCATTTATGGAAGACATTTTGGGAATGGAGCAAGGTTTGCACAGATGATGGAGTAGAGAAAGTAGTGTTAGACGAAATGATTTTTAAAAACGCACATTACAAAGGGAAGATTTCAGACCTAGATATATGTACAGAGATAACGTGTGCAGTATTTCGGAAGCACCTCGGCATTGGGAAACTTTAAATAAAAGACACAATAGAATTGCGGTGAGAAATTTTCTTCAGGAGATAGGAAGTGGAAAGTTCTTTGAGGTTAACAATGTAGATGTCCATCAGTTCCAGACTGCTGATCTTGTTGTATCATTTGAAAATGTTCACCTGCTTGGTCACCTGCTTGTGGAGGAATAACAGTCAACGTGCCGTAATTGTAATGAGCGCGATGTCTAAGTGAGTGAACCTTGAACTCTTGGAGGCAATTAAACCTGAGTACAATTTCTGAATTTATTATTTACACTATCTACTATCTTTGTTTGTGCTAAAATATGACTGTTCGAAAATGAAATCAATCGATGAATATTTTACAACAATTTGGATGATGATAAATTTATCTCTTAATTACACTTGTCCTTCTTGGATCTTCCGATTTGATAGAAATAAAGTTTATGAACTGTTCTGTTTTCTTAGTCTCTGTCTATGCTAAAATCAATTAGTTCATCATGGACTTTGACAGCTCACAATTGATGCAGGACCTGGCGTTACTGGGTACTCATCTTGATATTAAGATCTGTTCTTGACTTGCAATAATGTCTTCTGAAGGACTAGACATTAGCCTCCCAACACTGAGGGGGACTAAGGCTGTAGTACAATCAATCAGCTCCACTGAAATCTCAGGTCGCTTATATTGAACTGGACTTTGGACTTCAGGTTTATGATGACGCATATGAACCTGCAGCAATGATAGACATGTGGCTAGTCCTAGTGTATGGAACCACATGGTCTATTTGTGCATGAGATGAGAGTGTCTCAGGTGTTTGCATGTTCATGAATGTGACAGAATGGGGCGACCCCTCTCGATCTCTGTTTCACTACGGCAGTATCAGTTACATTGTTATACTGATTTTATTGCGGGCTTTCAATTGCCGCACTTTCTTTCTTTCTCTGCTATGTGTAGCATATATTTTCTCATTTTAAAATATTCCTACACTCCTCTCAGCGATAGTCGTCATGTCTGTGTGTTTACCTGTCTATCCCTGCAGATAGAGTAGACGGTGGTGCAAGGTTGACCGACAGAAATCCTACTGTACCACAAGGGTGCGACTGTGTTCGCTCTTAAATGGCCAAGCAAGTTTACTTAGCGCTGATATGGCTCGTGCGGCCAACTAATTATTGCCGTGATAAGACACAGCACAGTTGGTCAAACAGATATTTGTGTTTGCACAAGGAGAGCCGGTCAAGTATCGACCTGGTTGGATGACAGACACACCTGAGCGGAATTGTTGTAATATTTCCGGGTAGATGTAAGAAGTTATATGTAATTATTGACGCGAATATTTGAATGTCACGATTGCCATATATGGAAGACTTGATCTCTATATTATGTACACAATTTGTCCATGCCAGGAATATTTTGAAATACCCCCCCCCCCCCCCCCCTTTTGGTTTGAAACGATTGGCGCTTTCGTAGCTTGGTTACAAACAGATGCGGGGGCAGGACAGTGAATATAACCTGACGCTTCAGTCAGTCAAATCTACTGTGAAGATAGCTTGTGAAGATAATTGGATTACTTCCTTCTAATGTACGTAATTGGATTGCTTTCTTCTAATATAAGCAATTGGATTACTTCCTAATCTAAGTAATTGGATTACTTCCTTCTAATATAAGTAATTGGATTACTTCCTTCTAATATAAGTAATTGGATTACTTCCTTCTAAAATAAGTAATTGGATTACTCCCTTCTAATATAAGTAATTGGATTACTTCCTTCTAATATAAGTAATTGGATTGCTCCCTTCTAAAATAAGTAATTACATTACTTCCTTCTAATATAAGTAATTGGATTTCTTTCTTCAAATATACGTAATTGGATTACTTTTTTATAATATAAGTAATTGGATTACTTCCTTCTAATATAAGTAATTGGATTACTTCCTTCTAATTTAAGTAATTGGATTACTTCATTCTAATATAAGTAATTTCACCAATAGCTAACGATCAGTTTTGATAGATTATAGACAAGACAATATAAGTTATAAGCTTCCTGTGCTGACTGGGCCATCCTCATGACTCATTTTAAATTCTCCGTGGTATTCTCAACATTTATCTGTAAAAACCACACCATTGTGGCCTCTATGGATGTTCCTGCTTGTTTATTAACTACTACGACTGACTTCCGTCACGTGAGTAGATAGTGTGTCACCATCAACACAACCTGATTTGTTTTGGATTTTAACAAAAAATACCATACCGGACTTCCTGATGAAAGATCTCCACGGCTTCTCAAGAAATTGGATGAATGCTGGACGGGACTGTGCGTCCCAACGTTTTTCATACTTTCACTAGCCTATGTGAATCAATCATTCGGCCTGTCTGTCTATCTTCCTTTCGTTGGCTTCCTATTGTTGTGAAGTTCTAAAGTCTCAAATTTCTCTCGCTGTGAACCCCTGGCGCCCCGTGTAATTTCCGGGGGTCTCTAAAGAGACAATGAACGACTAGGACTGCGTCACTCTCAGGCCTGTTAAACTAGGCGGCACACATGAGGTTGTGCTTGGGGCTGGCGTTCTCATCATATAAAACCAATGTCCACAGAAAACACTGCTACAAACTACTTATTTCTTATCTGTTTGTGAATCTATGCGTGCATTAAACTGTCTTTCCCACGTCAAGTCATAACACGGTCACGCTCAAGTCTACCCAGCTGTCAATAGGTCCCTAACTCTGCTCTTGAGTTAGGGAAGGCAAAGGCAGCTAGGAAGTGAACTGATCTCCGCACCTCATAAAGCTGGACCTAGTATAGTGAAGTCTGTAACACTTCACTCCCCTACGGCAGTATCTACACTGGAACTACTCTTACCTTTTGCTAACAGGCTGACACGGAGCTTTGGAAATACAATAAATTCATCTGGCACGATAGACAAATGTGAAAGTTTCACAAACAAAAAATGGACTCAGGAAGAACGCATCCTAATGTAGGGGACAGCGCTATATGTACATCCCTTGTGTGTACATTACATCCGTATTTTGCAGGTATTCTTTTATATTTATTTATATCTTTTTCACCGCAGGTAAATATCGTATGGTGGTGGTAGGTGACTGTGTGGACAGGCCTGGAGCGAAGTTGTCAGTGCAAAGCAGCCTGTGCTCGATCTCATCCCCGGTGATGAACATGCTTTGGTGTCTAAGTTGGGCGTATGTCCTCTCACGGTTCACTTTCTTTCTTAAACCTATCAGTGACCAATGTTCGTTAATTATTAAGTTCTCGGCCATACTATGATGTTACAGGAGCAAAGATCCCATAATTTTTAATGGCCTGTGTGCACACAAATGTCGAGTTGTGCAGTTGTTTGTCCCCAGTAACAAAAACTTGTGCGCTTTAAATCGAATGAACGTATGTTTTATAGGTCGGCCGTGTGTGTATTATAATAATAATTATTATTGTAATAATTTAATTTAATTTTTTGTGCGCAGTTCAATTTTCGTGTGTGCGCTATTTTGTAAGTGTGTATGACAGGGTTCGGCACTGGCTGCGCTTACGCCTGATACGTCCGAACGATTACTGGCTGCTCTGCCAGATACCGCATTCTTGTCTCGGAGATATAACCCCCTTTTGCAGGGTAGAGAACCTCTTTTCTCGTGGCATTGCACCCTCGCTACCCGACAACATGTTCCCTGGGGTTGCAACAAAGCCCAAGATCGCTCCTCGTCTCGGAGATATAACCCCCTTTGCAGGGTAGAGAGCCATCAAACCTCGGAACATGGCACACACTCCAAAGTGGGACTGGTGCATTATGCTTCTGAGTCCAGGATGCTCCCTGGGGTTGCAAGAAAGCCCACTTTTGACAACCATATGGTTGCGGTGGCTTCGCCACCGCGCCACAATGCTGTCTGGCTGCTCGTGCCATGGCCGGTGACTGATTGCTCGTGTCAGTCTTGTCTCGGAGATATAACCCCCCTGCACCGGGTAGAGAGTGTCAAACCTCTTGGTATTGCACGCATGCCAGAGTGGACCTGGTGTACCATACCGCTGAGTCTAGGATGCTCCCTTGGAGTTGAAACAAAGCCCACACCTCACCTCCCATAACTGGCTCAAGGGTATGAACGAGTGAATAACTCGTCCCCTAAAGGGCAAAAGAGTGGATAACTCGCGCCCAGGGAATCTCAATCAATCAATCAATCTGAACGTTTTAAATGCACGAAGTTTTCCCGTGTGTACAGTTTTTGAACGTAGAAACAGCAGTGCAGTCAAGATTACGGACAAGAACGGCGGTTTGAAACAGCCGTCGTAGGTCATACGTATGTGCGTGAATCATTACAAGGTAGATCATCTCAAGAATTTAGAGAATCAATTAAACGCAGATAGTGCAGTCCCTAGGGTATTCTATAACACGGGCGATGGATCCCGATGGGCCACCTTTTCGAAAAACGGAGGATACGAAAATGAATCTATGTAACCCTATGAGAGCGGAAAGTCGTGTCATGTGGGAGTGCACAGGAATTATGTACACGCACTCACAGCTTAGAGTAGGGGTCGGCACCCCAGTAGCTTTTGGGATCTACTTTAGTTACACTGAGCCCTCTAAAGATCTACTATACATGTACCGGTACATATATATATATATATATATATATATATATATATATATATATATATATATATATATATATATATATATATATATATATATATATATATATATATAATATATATATATTATTATATATATATATATATATATATATATATATATATATATATATATATACCATTCACTTGTAATGCGGAAAAAGTATATCTGATCCTGGGGACACCGCGATTTTAAATGCAAGCAGGAGAGGTCTAGTCCGAAACTTTCTTAGTTGAAAAAGTCGTTTGTGTCTGTTTTATTTTTTTGTTCTTGTTTCCCCGCAGTCACCTAAAGATCTACCAAATAATCCACTGGGATCCACCGGTAGATCGGGATCGACTGGTTGCTGACCCCTGGCTTAGAGGGAAGATCGCGGCGCAGTTTTGTAGGTAAAAACTAATGAGCCCCTTTCGTGTTTTACGTGAAAAATCTCTAAACTCAATGTGACGGGTGTATGCGGGTGGAACTATAGGTGCGTAGTAGCTCGAACAACAAACATACACCACCGTCAGACTCGATGTCGAGGTTATGAAATAACTCCAACGACCAGTTCAATCTCCAGAAATATTTATATTAACCAATTCACAATGCTCGTAGGGCCAATTACAATCACAAAGAACACAGGGGAGTTAACTCTTTGATCTCCAGAAGCGGGCAAAATCTCCGAGGAACCCGTTACACGGTTTTAAGTCTCTGATGTCGATTAGCAACGACCGACAGAGCGACCGTGAAAACCTTTTATATGGGGAACTTAAGTTTCTGATTTCTCTGCTACGCACAATAGTGTGAAAATTAACATCCTCTAGAGAGCAGATAACCATGATGATATATAAACTGTGTCTTCCCAAACCAGCTATCAGTTGTCGCTCAGAATTTTTCGGATAGTCTAAACACGTAGTCTAGAGCCATTTTGGAAGATGTGTTAATAACGTTCGTGGGGATTTCATTCTGATTTTCTGGTAATAGAAATTTGTGCCCAAGTGTTAAAGCTTTTACCATTTAGCTGTGATTTTCTAGCGTTAAAACTAGTGAAATAAAATAAAGCGTAGCTATTTTCTTACCAGTTGTTCAGTTTTAATGTTAATTTTACCTCACGCTTTCTCACACAAGAAGAGACGTTTTAGTTGACGGAATAAATGATAGGCGCGATGGATAGGGACAATAGAATTCACGTTAAATTTCATTTTGTGTATTTACAGTAAGTGACTATTATTTAATACCATGTGACGACCCACAGACGCCGACAGTTTAATAACTATTAATGACGGGCGATATTTATGTAAGTGCGCGTTTGGATAATTAAATAATAATTGATATTGTATGCTAATTGTTACAGCGCGAGCAAGGGGCGGGGAGGGTGCATACCTTCATCCGACCTGAAATCTCAGCGTTAGCGACGTGCGATAGTTTAGGCATAAAGGAAGACACCGTGTGCCTTTTAAAAGTAATCAGGACTGACGGAGTGGATAAGAGATCGTCTTTGTCCCGTCCGTGTACATATATGTAGCTATATATAATAGGAACATTTCTCCATAATGTTTCCCCTCTCTACGAGTCATTGGAGTGCGGACGTGTTTTCACAGAGCTCTACTTTCGTATTTGTGAAAGTGTGTTCCTGCTGTAATTCGTGATGGATTTTAATATCATTGTGTTCGGTATCATTGTGGCTTTGTAGTGAAATCATTTTTGTGGTGTCAATACGAACAGAAATGTTAGATTTTGTTCTAAAAGGATTCACTATTATAAGACACTGCGCTGTTTTGCATCTAAACTTGTAGTATTGTTATTCCACAACCCACGAATAGTTGAGCGCCCAACAATGACCGAACCACCCAGGTGTTTAATTATAGGTCTTCAGCGCGGGGCCTTTTTGCACAATCTACTATACAAATGAAACCCCGCGACCCAAATCGTCACGCTAGAGCGATGATTATCAGCCATGAACAAAGCTAATTACCTTCTTCCTTCGTGGTACCAGCAATAACATTCACAATGCCAAACGTAAACTCGGTCACCGCCACTCGACCGAGCAGAAAGAAACAAAAGGACTACGTCTTAAATGCTCCTAAAGCGGTGAAGAAGAAGACCAGAGTTCTCAATGCAGACACGCCCTCAGCCCCATTAGTGACATTACAATACAAGAACCAGAACCAGTGTGTGATATTAACATTCCAAAAAACTTCTCGAGTACGAAGCATTGCGTGGCTTGTCTAAGGCCTACTATAAATCTATCGCTTCAATTGAATCTCGCACTGACGCTAATGGTGCTCATGTCGAAGATGTCATTTCTACTGGACACGTTTTTCTCCATTTCTATAATACGTCGAACAAGATTATGGTTCAAGGCTCAGAGACTGCAGTTAAAGAGTGGATCCATAAAGATTTAAATCATTTATGGGAAACAGCAACTACTGCTGGAGTCAGTCGAATGGCTATAACGTCAACAGCTGTTATCAACAATGCACCAACCACTTCCGATGCCCAGAAATTAGCCCTCACATGCTGTTCCTTTCCCGTTGTCTCTGATACATTCGTTCAGGAGTATGACAAACAACTACAGATGGTACAAGACACACCTTCCTCTACATCAAGATCTATCATTACAGAGACGCCTTCCGTTACAACGAGACCTACCATTACAGAGACAGAGCATAATTCATTCATAGGTTTTCTTGATAGTAGTCTAGAAAGGACACCACGCAAGCACACTATACTATCACCACATGATGATATGTATACAAAAATAACATCTGAGATGGAGCTACTGAAAGCTGAACTGAGCTGTCTTAAAAAATCTTACGAACAGCTTCAGGCTGATCACGTGTCTCTAAAAAGTAGCTACGAAAACAGCAAAACTCAAATTCAGCAGCAGCCTACACAACAGCACACAAACGAATTGGGTCACAAACAAAAACGTGCGGAGAGCGTCCAACCTCAACAACAAATACTACATTCAGAACTCCGCCTTAATGAACGTAATCCCTTGGACACTCCGGAAAATCCTGTAGCCAGTGTCTGCAGAATTCCGGTCAAAATTTCAAATCGCCACCCGCCACTTCGACCGGCTGCTGCCAGCACACACCACGAGACTTCTAGCAGCCACAGCACAACTGGGACAAAGGAAGCAACAGATGTTATCACTGGCTCCCACACGAACAGAAGAAAACATCTCATCTTTGGGGACCAAACCATGAAGGAGCTTCAACAGTCAAAACTATTAACTGGTGATACTGATTCGGTGTCTGTTCGCTTCAAGAACTGGGCATCAACTCACGACCTACTGACCTTCCTTAAACGGTTTTCGCCGGATCTCTCTGTAACTAGAGTAACTGTGCACATAGGTCTGTCAGACTCAATAAAAGACATTGAACTGTCACAGACAGACCTAAACGAGATCACATTCATATTTCGGTCCCTATTCCATAATGCCAAAATTTATTTTTCCTCTATTATCCCGCCAGTCCGTGCCTATTACCGCAAATATGTTGAAACTAACAATGCTAAACTTAAAAAACACTGCCTCAAAAATGAGCATGTTTTCATAGACCACAGCTCAGTCTTCCTTGCCACATCTGGAGCCCCTAGGAAGTATCTTTACAGCGGCGATATTACATTGTCCAGCCAAGGGACCAGTATGTTAGCGACAAATATAAAATACCCAGAAAGCACTCTTAAAGGCACAACTCGCACATCAGCATCCATATATCCATCCAAACACCATGTGAATACAAATAGCTACTCATCTAACGCCAATTATGACCTTCATTTTCCATCACTACCCATAACTTTAAACACCAGCCGCCCAAAATCATCAGACAATCAGGATCATCACGTTGTACCTATTCTTAGCACCACGGATGTGCAGGAAACCAACAATGTCTGCCTTCAACAACCTTCTGCCACAGACGACCCTCCTCGACAACACCGACTTGACCCACTTCATTCTCAAAGGTCTGTAAGTAATCCAATTCAATCTGCTCAGTCTTCATCAACAAAAATGCCACCATGTCCGCTGTCGTCCCAGACACCAATGAGAGTTCACCCATCATCGCTGTCGTCACAGGTTTACCCACATCAACCCACATACCCAGCCTTTCATAATTTCCTACATCAACAACGACTCTTGGACTATGCACCTTACACTTGGAGGTCGTACTTGCCGGAATACCCCACTTATTCAACAACTGTACCTCAACATCCCGCTTTCTACCAAATGCATCATCTATCACGACCAAATCCACCCCACTTCTATTTTCAAACAACCATCTCCTCCACATTAACAGCGACTGTTGTGTTTAATGTATTTATTCTGTACTGTTTTGAGTTATGTGAATAGCTCGCTAGTCTGCATGTGTTATCGAGAACGGTGTTCAAGACAACCGAATCTCGTGACGGGTTTTTTGGTGGGACTAGTGTGTGATTTGGGAGTTGTGTTTTGGGCGTGGACCGTGTAGGTCGAGTCCCAGTGTTTTTGGATAATGTATGCCTACGTAGGATTTGAGAAAAATGTCGACTTATATATTGTGTGTACGCTGTGTGTACAGCCTATTTGATAAATAGCTGCAGTGAAGACTGTTTAGGCCATATGAAGATTATTATAGCTGCCGTGTGTTGCAGGCTTTATTGAGTAATGCAGTACTGTTTAGGCCATATGAAGATTATTATAGCTGCCGTGTGTTGCAGGCTTTATGGAGTAATGAAGTACTGTTTAGGCCATATGAAGATTATTATAGCTGCCGTGTGTTGCAGGCTTTATGGAGTAATGAAGTACTGTTTAGGCCATATGAAGATTATTATAGCTGCCGTGTGTTGCAGGCTTTATGGAGTAATGAAGTACTGTTTAGGCCATATGAAGATTATTATAGCTGCCGTGTGGTGCAGGCTTTATTGAGTATTGAAGATTTGTTTAGGCCATATGAAGATTATTATAGCTGCCGTGTGATGCAGGCTTTAGTGAGTATTGGAGTACTGTTTAGGCCATATGAAGATTATTAGAGCTGCCGTGTGATGCAGGCTTTATTGAGTATTGAAGTACTGTTTAGGCCATATGAACATTATTATAGCTGCCGTGTGGTGCAGGCTTTATTGAGTATTGAAGTACTGTTTAGGCCAGGATGTGGACAGGCCGTATTATATATATTTAATGCCCGGGAAATTATGTTATAATGATTTCGTGTTTGTGCTAGCGAATGCGAGTACATTTATGGCCAGTAATAACAGTAATAACATTTCAGACTGAAACCACTTTTGTTACATTTATGGTGGTTTTCAGTTAACAGGATCTGACATCTACGACTATTCGCGTCGATAGCCTAAGTGGCGTAGTTTTGTATCATTGGATATGATTTAAGATGTGCCTGGGTGGCGTATACGATTAAGAAATTGTTACCTCTACAGTGATATGTACTTGAAGCAAGAGGATAATATGAAGCAAATTTTGTCCACCAGACCATAACATATCTAGAGGATCAGTCACTACAAGTTGGAAATAATACATATGACTTTCACGTGACAAGAGTGTAGAACACTTGACTGTGTTATAATTAGCCTTATGTAGGCGTGGCTTGAATCTGGTGTACTTCAGAACTGTGACCTAAATATTATCTGCGTGGGTGGCGCATTTGAGAAACAACGCACGCTTTATTTGGTAGTATGCAACTTTACACCAGTAGCAATTGACGTCCTATTTCGTGCCTATAGACTACAACAACGTCTGCAGTGGTCAAGGAAGTTCAATTAGACTTGGACAGTATTTGTACCAGCATTTGTACGGGTTGTCACAGATTTCTGCAATATTCGAGTTACCTGTGCCAGTTATCACCATCACAAGTTCAAGATGTTATGATACACGGAGTTGCCGTGTACATTTCAGACTACAGAAGAGTCAAGAGGGGCAGTGTGTGCTGTATTATGGTTCCTGTCAACTTGTGCATTGTTAAGCACATATCATATTGACGAAATTACCTGAAGACAAACGAATCAAGTTCCAGTGCTTTCCCGCAGTGGAGGTTTTAGCAGTCTATGTGATATCCAGTATCGTGGCGGAAAAGAAGCGGGATCATTGACAAGATAAGTGATTGTGTCTTGTGTAAATTGTGTCACTTCATATATGTCGCTAGGCCTCCCTAATTGCTCATTTTGTTATTATTGTTGTTTATGTCTAATTTGACATATGATTAAGATTTGATGCATAGGTGTTAATGGCTGTTGACATATGTCGATTTTCCTGATAATGATGTGACTTGATAAAGGTGCTATAAAAAGGAATTGGTGATACAGAATTGATGAATAAGCTCATTTCTTGACAAATAGTTAACTTTGTGAGCTGGAAGGGTAATTGTCAAACCTTTTGCGACAGTAATTTGTCATAACTATAAGTGATTACTATATATAGTTGATTAAGTAAGTGAATCACCATGGATCGTGATATGTGCCCTACAGATATAAGGCCTATGTTGGAGTCTGCATTGGTGGTAGGTAGAGATGGTAAGGGATTGAGAGGTGCACGACTTGGAGTATGGATCATGGACGATTTTTTGGTTAATGTATCGGCATCTCTAGAGTTATTTGCTGAACATAACTTTAAGCTTCTGTGTAATTCAATAATGGCTAAGGATTTGGTGAATTTGCTACGGCACCTTCGTGTGTTTTTTTGCAACAGAATATTGAACTTGAACACGGACATATAATGCAAAGCATGTTCAAAATAATCCACAACCATACATCTGATGAGCAGGAAAGGGAATTGAGAATTGAGAAACAAGCAAAAGTAAACAAACAAAGTGCTCTACAGCAAAGAGAGAATTTCCTAGAAGGTGTTGCTAAAGAGAACGAACTACAGGCAACTGTGTATAGGCTTAAAAGTGAGATACTTGAATCAAACTCAGAACTTTCTAGTGCACAAGCTACATTAAATTCAACTTTAAGCAAAGTCCAAGACTTGGAAACTCAGATAGGTAATCTCATGCGGGAACTTCAAGAACAGAAAGAGATGTATGAGAAATTGAAGGTTGAGAGAAATGTCTGTGAGAAGACTTACATAGAAATGCTTCATGAGGTGATGAATGATAATGCGATGCTCAGTGATCAAATTGGGGAGATGAATATTGTACCCCCCAAGAAGAGTAATGAGATTATGAAAAACAATGATGATGTCCAGACTGAAACACTTCAGATAGAGTTGACTCAGTTGAGGGCAAATAAAGAACAGTACGAGAAAGAGACTTTAGTGGAGTTGACGGCTGAGAAAGAGAAGGTCGCTAAAATTGAAAATTTGCTAGCAGAAGAAAGCGACAAAGTTTTGGCTGTTAAGGAGTTAAATAAAAGGTTAAGTGAAACGATTTCACTTAAAGATATTGAAATTGCGGAAGCAAGGGAAAGAATATTTGGCTTAATAGATATGGTTTTGAAAAACAAAAGGTGCTCTTCTGTCAATGTTCACAATGATAGACAGAAAGTTGCGAAAAGTCAGCCCCATATACTTTTTGCTCAGAGAGATGTCATTCATGGTAAAGACAGATCTTATCGTGGTAAATACAACTTTAAAAGTTCTAATATTACTGATAGTTCCAGTGATAATTCTTGGCGTCAGACCAACAAAGATTCTAGTGTAACAGGCAGTTCCGTTGGTCAGGAAAAGAAAGGTGATATATTTCAGGTCAAGACTCATAAGAGCAAATATTTGTCTACTACTGGAAATACTCAGAAATTAATAGCGGGTGTTGAGACTATTACTACTTGTTCCAAAGATGAAACCCATATGCGGAACAATAGAGATACTATTGTTTCTGGCAGTTGTCAAACTCAGCACAGTCAGTTTGAAACTATTGGTAAATATATTCCCATAAGGGAAAAAGAAAAACAGTTCTAGAAAGAGAGATAACCCCAAGAGTAAACAGTACCAAGGGAGATCAGAAAATAATAATTTTCCCTCTCGTAGATACTGTAGACAATTTAACAAATCTCAAAGTTTTGATTGTAAGAATGTTGGAAAGTATGATAGAGATAATAGCTTTTCAAATGTTGCTTTATATCACCAGAGTAATGTTCCTAAACA